>OZ020525.1:3839936-3900650 GCA_963971425.1 Bryoerythrophyllum caledonicum | reverse complement strand
CGGATGGGGCGCGGACTGGCGCGGATGGGGCCGCGGACAGGCGCGGATGGGGCCGCGGACAGGTGCGGATGGGCCGCGAATAGGCGCGGATGGGCCGCGGATGTGCGCGGACACTCTTTCGTGCCGTAAAAATTACTGGGACATGAATTTACTGTAGATGATGACATGTCTGCACATGTGGCAAAGAAACCCCGTACTTCATCCGACGTGTCTCTCAAGCGGTAAACGTAAATATTGAGTTTTTTGATGTCAAACAGTGTCCGTCATAGTAAAGTCACGATCCGTCACGATGTCATGACGTCATTATGTCGTGACATCCTGACATTGTGACCGAAATTGTCCCCGTCACGACACAATAGACAACCCTGTCAACAACCCCCTCAGGTTGAAGCGTCGAGACCCTTCAAGTTGAGAGAAATTGACTGTTGGTACGCCATGCCATAGTTGCTTTAGCTCATCCAACAATGGTTGTAGAAACACATCAATGTTTCCATCAGTCGGTGACCGCTTCCCCGAGATCAAGATGCATAGTGAAATGAAGAATTTCTTAGTGACAAACTAAGGCTCCAAATTGTATATCAGGATCAACACAGGCCACGTCGACTAGTTTGTGTTGCTCAACTTGAAGGGATTGACACCATCGAGCGCCAAAGCCAACCGCATGTTTCTACTGTCCATGCCAAAGTTGTCGAAAGCGAGGTCGCTGTCGATGTGCTTCCAAGCAGGACTGTCAACAACTGATCGCATGATGCCGTCCTCACTGACATGCTTTGTGTAACCTGTCAACATGCCCGCAATCTCTGGTGACCACCACATACGTTTCAGCCTAGGTATTAGTGGAAAGTGTCGAATCACCTTGCTCGGGACAGAATTTGTGCCCTCCATCCAACGTGACTTTGAACACTTGGGGCAGGCATTTAATTCTACGTGGTCACCCTCATAGAGGACACATCCATCTGGACATGCATGGATATTGTTGTAGTTCATGCCCAACTTTCGGATGGTCTTCGCCGCTGCGTAGTGACTACATGGTAGCTTATTGCCCCCCGGTAGTAAGTCTTCCGACAAATACCGTAGCAGTTCGGAGGTAAAGTTGTTGCTGACACCAAAGACAACACACATGTTCATGATGACGATTGTGGCGGAGACAATGCTGGTCTTTGAGCCCCTGTACAACGGAGTAGTGGACTGCTGGTATAGTTCCTCCAGCCCGTGCACAGAGTCGTTGTCTACGTCGTCGTCCACGTCCGTATCGGGTTCACCCGCAAACTCCTTGTGCAACGCATCTCCTCGGTCAAGAGCCTCCATGACCTGCCTCTGCACATCATGATACTGGTCAAGTACCGTGTCGGCGTTGCCAAGTGGATCCTCCCTTTGGACGTCAGCGACGTTGTCGCCGACATCAATGTTGTCCATGACGTCTGAGTTGGCATTGACTATGTCATCATCAAACAAAATGTCCTCAACTTAGATACCGCGAGAAGGGTATCCTTCAGGTGGATCGCCTCCTATGATGGATTTTGTCAAGAAGGGGTCTCTGCCAACCGATCTGTGATGCTCTCTGACTACGTTGATCGATTTGCGTAGGCCTCCGTGACAATTCACATACGGGCATGGATAGGCCTATATGTTCTGCTCTGTAGCAACCCAAAGTTTTGTTTGCGGGATGAGATCGCCAAGGGAAATATGTCGTTGTCTACGTTGTCCAGAAGCGAGAGTTTTTCTTTGGAAAATTGCGGAGATCCTAGCTGCTGCTAGAAATGGTTTGAGAACAAAGGTTGTCTCCAAATAAATCTTTAGTCTTGACCACCAAATCCTCTTGTTTTCAAGTCTTTAGTCTTCATTCTTCATTCTTCTCCCCGTTGGCCTATCTTGTGGTGGCTGTAAAGGGTTAAGGGTAAAGATAGGTGATAAGAAACCACGGCCTCAGACGGGTAAAATGGGACGGTCAAACCACGAGCTGACCGTCCGAAAGATTGGCTCCTATACTTCAAATCCACGGTGACCAGCAATCGCGCCTCATCGGTGGAAACAACTTAAATACGACCGTGTGGGCCATTAACCCCACTTCGCCGCAACAAAGTTTACGAAGCAGAATTGAAAAACAACTAGCCTCCAAAACCGGCTGGGAATAACAAATAAAGATAACGAGCCTCCAAAGCCGGCTAGGAATAATAAAGCCACAAGCCACAACACGTGAGTCTTCTTGTCTTCTTATCTTCAAGTCTTCATGTCTTCATTCTTCAATTCTTCAAATCTTCTTATCTTCAAGTCTTGAAGTGTTCAAAAACACAAAAGACCTCCCAAAGTTCTTTACCACACTAATTGCGAGCTTTAGATTGATGCCACAGATGGTTCGAGCAGCCAAATGCCAAGTGCTATAATTTTTTGGAAAGTTGGTGCAATAAGCTAACACCCTTCAAAATCTCAGATTATTCTAAACTACCTTCTAAAAGTTATGGAGGTTCAAAGTTTGTGCCTTCTTATGTTGATGGCAGCAAACCCTCTCCAACTTCGGTGGCTATAACTTCTATACTACGATTCTAAATGAGTTGTATAATAGCTTTATAGAAAGCTAATTTAATAAGCTACAGCTTTTATAAATTTCACTTTAAACTAATCTACTCACTAAAAGTTATATAAGCTCAAAACTCACGCCTGCCCACTTCCAAGACGGCAAAACTCTCCTCTACTTAGATGGCTATAACTTTTTCATAGCGCATTTAAATGAGTCAAGTGATAGCTTCTTAAAAAGCTAGTACAATGAGGTATTCTTTTCTAAAATTTCAAGTCCGAAGACAAAGTATCGAAGCCGTGGTGAAGCCCGAAGTGACTGCTCCTCTATTCGGGTGGCAGCTAACTATTTTTCACTCAAACGCTCGTAACGTTTGCATAAAAATTCCGAATTGAACAAAAACACCGCTCAAAGATGCACAACTTTACAAGGAACAACTCCACAAACTTTCATAACATTCTCATGAAAAACGAGTACACACCGTCTGATCTCCCTCTCGGGAATTTCACTCACCCCTCTCGACACACCAAAAACACACACCACGAAGAAAGGAGAGTCGCCCCCTCTTATCCTTCCACATCAGCCCATGCCTAAGCCACATGGGCATCTAAAGCCTATTGGTTAACCTCCTAAAGCACTCTAAAGTCTACCAAGATAAGATAGGAAAGAAACCCCAACCATTGGGCTTCAAAAAGTGTGGTTCCAAAAGAATTCTAAGACGGTCAAACCTTTTCTTAGTTTCTTTTCTTTTTCTTTCTTGGATCTTGATCTAACATAAACATAAACACATAACAAACTCCTATATTAACAATTAAATGGATTATACCTTTATCTAACCAAATAAAAACTCTAGAATTTGACGGAGCACCGTAGAAACATAACTTGCTCTCCGTTCATCGCTTAAATAGGTCAGCGGCCCTCAAAGCCAAAGACGGTGGCCCATCTCATTAGAAAAGCGACTCACCATTTGGCCTTCATTGGTATTTTCAAAACATCCTTCAAACACCATCTGACGGCCACCCGTCAATGAAGCTTCAGCTTCCAATACAATCACCAGAGCTCTCGCGTCCGGTTGTAGATTCACAAATACAAATTGCCGCAGACTTGGATCTGGACATGGTTGAACACGACGCTCGGAAGGCCCCGCTTCATCTCGCACTCGCCGTCTGGAAGTTGATGGCTGAGAAGATTGAAACGGATCCTCCGATAATTGCGATAATGACAACTCCCACTCATTTGGGTCTTGAGAATCCATATTGCCAACTCTAAGCTATCTAAGATTTTAGCTTGGAGTAAATTATGTGAGGCAAGGGAATTATCTTCCCTTTATATCTTACAGTAACTTCTTTAAGAAGCTTGCCTTCACTGAATTACTCTAATAGCCATAAATAATTCTATTTTAACTAAAAGTAGCCCGCATCAAAAGATCTGGCTAAAAGACAAGGTCGCGACATTGTACAGTCCCTGAACAGTTGTATAAAGCCGCTTTGAGTCCACTAATGGTCGCCAAATTGCGGACTTGGTTGGCTGTCAAGGTCCGTTGATTGTTGCCTGCCGGTTCCGGGTTTGAGCTTTATCAAACACGTTGAATGGCCTGGATAGTTGCAACTTGGTACTTGCTAGTGAAAGCAGGAAATAAGCAGCCAACCGGCCACCTACGCTTCCCTGAGCTATAGTGACAAGATGCAGGCTTCCAAATTACACTAACACGCTCCGGTTATCCCCGCATTGAACCAAACCGTGGATTTCTCCACGACCCCAACCTATTGTATCTTTCTCCTCATACTCTATCCGATGTCTAAGGCAACATCTTTAATATTTTCACACAATATATTAATTTACAACGCGACAACGTCCGTCATCTGCAATTCGGATTCGAGCTCCGCGAGACCGTAAATCTAGATCCTTGGCCTAGGCTCGCTGGAACGTATGTAATGTTGTCAAAATAAACTGACACAAACAGAGTCTGTGACAATGCGTTAGAGTTTACAAAAGCGAGGAAGTATGTAGAGGCTATGCGAAAACCTAGTGAATGTTTGTGGATGCAATAAATACAAGGCGCTCCAAACACCTAGGCCAAATATATCCATGTAAAGTTTTATATTTCTTCAACCAAGTGTGCACGCTCCGCAGTGTCTGCGGAGACATCCAACATGACATCTACAACGTCACGTTGATGTTTGTAACGATGTCTAGAATGAGATCCGAAATAATAAGTTAACAACATCTACAATGTCATGAACGACGTTTAGGACGACATCTCGTTTTTAAAGCAAACAGACGTTGGGATGAACAACAGGGCATCCACATTCCACGTGTCCTACATCATGTATATCTGTGTGTTGCAAACGCTACTTGAGGAACGTGCGCACAGTGCAGACACTAGTATTTTAAGGGAAGGCTGTCAAAAACCCTGGCTTAGTGCATTCAATAGCGATAGATCACGTTGTATCATGGCAGGAAGTGCACAATCCATCAAGCAGGCTAGGATTGTAGGAGGGAGAGAAGGTGTACCGCAATTGCAGACGGTAGGGTTGGGGGTCACAGAGACAGCACTTGATGTTTTCAACAATTTTATTGAGCACATTGCAGGAAATGCTCTCCCCAGAGGTGCAATGAACGAAAACTTCGAGGCAAGCAAACCCCAACTGCGGCGCAGCAAGCGGTTTGCAACTAGCGTCGAAGCTCATGTCCCAAGTCCGGTGACGCTGCTTGCGGCCCTCCAGCAGAAGGTGGGATTCGCCGCCTCCGTGTCCTGTCCCGGTGGGTTAGGTTTAGGGTTTCGAATGTCTGGCGCGGTCATAGGTCTTACTGCTCCACGATCATGGGTCCCGCCCGCTCTACAGTAGTGCGCCAGCCATGGCCATTATTTCATGGCTTCTGGACGTCTTCACTTCTCTTTTCACGTTCACACAAACGTTCACTGCAGGAGGGGGTGCCGTCGTCGTGTACATGAGGCACCGATTTCTTAGTTTTGGACGTCTTCACTTCTCTCGTTCATGTTCACATAGACGTTCACTGTAGGAGGGGATGCCGCCGTCGTCTACATGAGGCACTGATTTCTTAGTTTCAAGTGTTTGTGGGTGCTTAGCAGGTGCAGGTGCAAGTGCGGGGCGAGGCATTTGTTCCTTGGTGTGTACCGTGCCTCAGCATGCCGAAGCGGAGTGAGACAAGGTCGAAGAGGCCACGGTCCCCACCTCGACACAGAGTGGAGGAGAGCTCGGACCGCGACGTGGAGGAGCAAAGCAGCGATGAAGACGTCGTTCAGCGTCGGACAAAGCAATGCCGAGATGGCAGGTTTGTGACTCCACCCGGCAAGGGGAAGGCACGAGCTCGCACGCCGCCCAGAAGGAAGCGCAGGGTCGTGGCGACATTCTCCGAGGAGGAGCAGCTTCTATCGCCGCATGAAGACGATGATGACCTCCATCAGGATTTCAGGTGCGTTCCTCTCTCGCAGCTGGGAAGATCTGTCTTCATGTTGATCGCTTGTCTAGGGCTGTAGTTGAGCGGAGACGTTGCCTAGGACGTCTCCATGAACATTGTTGCTGTCTGAAAAGACATCTTCTCCAATACGAAGATGTCTCCCTCGACATCCTGGGTTGAAACTGAGCAGATTGGTTATTTACTTCTGCCATAATGATCAAGAAGCTAATCACAAATCACCGCTCACTGATTCTGAGACTATCGATGAGCATCACAGCTGGAACTGCTCAGAGAACATTTCGTGGAGGGATCATATAAGACTTGGTTTGAGAAGTGTGAGGTTGATCGTCTCGAGGGCTTCTTTTTAGCGAAGCGATGATCTGCCGAGTGCAAATATGGGGGATGCAAGGTGAGGAAGTGTCTTTAAATGCATTCAGTTGAATGTGAGTGTCGGCAGTGGTGAAGAAAACGCCATATTGATTATATTGCCTCAGCGACTTTTGGCCAATGACAACGATCTGACTCGTGGCTACGTCCCATTTTCTAGCTTTTGTCTCCAGTTAGTGTAAGTCTCTAACAAATGGGATCGGCCAATTTGGAAGTACGTACTTTCCTTGCTACTGATGTGGCTTTCAAACGTAAGCAGTCTATTTGCATCGATCCTGAATAGTTTTTTGCCTTCTTTGATGTTTACATACGTAAGATTTCGTCTTTCAATTTCTTGCAAGGAGGCGATTTTTTTTTTCCTTCTTTCAAATGCTACCTCTCAACATGACGGAGGCGATAAGCTTATAAAAAGCTATGAAAAGGGTTTCAGAAGAGCTTGTATGTTGGGCGACGTCCATCTTCAACGAATTAAATTACTCCACAAGTCCTCTCCATCTCAGAGGCTAAGTGTCGCCTTCTATTCTTGTCTTCGCATGCTTCTACGTCTCTGGTTTTGTTTGACGTCTCCTGGGACAAGAGACGTCTGTTCAGATGTCTTCCCAGACATGGAACCCTAATTGCTGTGCCTTCTATGATAGACATGAGTGCTTCTGACTTTTGTGCACTTGTTCGACTTAGCACAGCCGCGGGTATGACACACACACAACTGAGTCGGATGGCGACGAGGGAGAGGAGTACTCAGAAGAGGACGCGGAGGAGGATGAAACGTTGCCTCGGCCGTGCAGCAACAAGTCAGAGGCCCACACCGAGGACATGAAGAAGCCCGTGTTAGTGGATTCCAAGGGCATTCCCTACGGGACGATGAAGAAGGTGCTGGAGCAGGAAGTGAAGCTCCTGGCGAAGGACCTTGACCCCCGCCACAGCTGGGACAGGCAATCCCAACATGCCAAGGATCGCTTCTTCAAGCGGGTATATGCAGGTATGGCCCCTCCACTGCCTTTGAGCTCCCTTGTTGCTTTTGGACGTCCATCTTAAGATCATGTATACTTCAAATGACATGTGTTGCGATGATAGAATGGGAGATCAAGGGGAAGGACAAAGGGAAGAAGATCAATGAGATGTGGTTCCAGAAAATCGTCACAAAGGTCCTCATCAATCTCCGATTCCGACTGGGGCAATTGATTGACAGTAAGGCCCCTAAACCCCCGGAAGTGTCCACTGAATGTTGGAACGACCTCGTCATATGGCGGGCTTCTGAGCTGTCCAAGAAGAAGTCAGCACAGATGCGTTCAATCACACGTCGTAGGGCGTCAAAGGCATCACAAATGCAGGGACTTCGGGAGGCTGCGCTTATTAGGCTGGTAAACACCTCTGTCTACGTATCTTTCGATGCCCAAATGCATGTATATGTGGATGTTTATTTCAACACGGTTGATATCTGTGATGTTTGCTTTGACGTCTCCATCCTCCATTGCCAACGTCTTGTCTGTGATAGAGTATACGGCTTCAACGAGAGCCGTTTGAGACGGAGATCAACGAAGAGGTGGACAAGGAATACCAGCGCCTCGAGGCGGAGCCGGTCGGTGAAGAGCAAGGTCAGGAGAAGATTATCGTAGATATGGCCACGAGGATGGATGAGTTGGAGTCGAAGCTGGATGCATCCAACGATCGGCTGGAGGCGAAGATCGATGCTTCCCACTTGCGCGTGGAGGCAATGTTCCAGCAACTCCTAGCTGGGAGACCACCTATCTCTCCTCCCACCATTGTCTCCCCTGCCCCTAGTGTCTCTCCTGCCCCTACTGTCTCTACTGCCCCCATTGTCTCCCCGACAGACGCCGTCCCTATGCTTGGCGTCTTGCTGCCAATTCTAAGGAGCACAGCCTCGGAGAAGGAGGTTGGAAGCGGAGAACTAACCCTGCAGGTTGGAGAAGGAGGTTGGAAGCGGAGAACTAACCCTGCAGGTTGGAGAAGGGGCCTCACACTCGCTGGCGGATGAGGGGTACGCAGAGGAGGGGGCGCAGGAGCAAGAGCAGCTTTCATCCCGGGACTTGGACACCCGAGCCTATGGGGCCGGGCCAAATTAAGCAGTGGGGCGGGAGCAGCCCAAGCAGCCCGACCAGTCAAAACCCGGAAAGAGCGTTGCCAAGGTTGGGAGCTCAACAAGAGCCGAGGTGGCGAAGAAGAAATCTGCTCGCAAGGCCACTGTATTTGGTGAGTCCAAGTAGGATGCATGCGGCATTCCAACATTCAGTTGTCAGAAATGGTAGTAGTTAGCCCTTGAGTTGTTTGACTAAATGTTGAGAATGTTGTTTGCAATATTTATTGAGACACACAGATGTTTTTTTGAACGTCACGTGGGACATCCCGGTCTTGACACATCTACAGTGAGAACTCTCACGCAGCTTGCCTTGCCAGCACAAAACATGGAAATTCTAGCCTTGTTGTTGTCCACACAATGCAACTTGCACAATCGAGACTCAAATGTGATTTTTTTCTTGTGCTTGTCCATGTCCAGACTAGGGGGAGGGGCGGTATTGATACTGCAGCGAACAGCAGAGCATTGCATTCCCGAGATAGAGTGATAGATCCTCACTCTCGCCAACGGCTGCTTGCAAGGATATGCTAGGATTTTTGAACCAACTTCGACCTACTTTGCTGGCAAGCAGAGGGAACCAGAGTTCGAACTCAGCACTTGAAATGTACGCTGGCACTTAAAATGGAATTGCGCTTTGGTAACTATAAACCCTGCAGACGTTATTTTTTTTGCTTTAATCTAATTTCAAATGTTGCTATCAATGTATGTGCATTGTCGGAGACATTCTCCAGCGCTAAAAGCGACATCCATTGCAACCGGAATATACGGAGCAATAGACGTTAGAGTAGACAGCCATTCTGCACGTTTGTTGCATGTGATGTCGTCGAATACATTTTAATGGACGTCACCGGCGTTGACTGCACATGCCCACTCAAACGCAGGTATGTCCAGAATTATATCTTGAACATCGTCGCAGACATTCATCCAAACATCCAGCATAACACCATTGATAGCATGAAGACACACTCTAGTCACACTAAATGTTGGTCATGATGTCCACACAAACAAGGCCGTAATATATGCTTTCAATATTGACATCAAGTCTGCCTGCGATAACATCAAATTCTACATACAAAATGTCAACACAGGCATCTCAACAAACACCACTAAACGACGGAGAGTGTCTGCGGAAACACACCTGTGTTGCTTGGGACATCAAAGTGAGCACGTTTTAAACCCTAAACCGCCTCAAAGTTTGCTGACAGGGCATGCCACGTCTTCGCGCTGTCATAATCCATGTCAGATTTTGGCGGGACCACGTCCTCTGCCACATCACCAAAGGGCTGGATGAAAATCATTTCCATATGGCACTGCCCGTCGAAGATGGCGCTGATGTGGCCTCGACGTGGCATCCACATGGCACTACTTCTAAGCACCCAAACGCATGTTTCAAAACGCATGTTAAGGTAAACATTGTCTATGTTGAGTGCAATTTTTGCCATGTTTTTGCATGTTTCGGTTGATCCAATTTTAGGTGATGTTTTCGTGGACATCATCCCTATTTTTTTAGACATTATTCCGCATTTTTTGGAACATCACAAAAAACACGGGTTTCTTATAGTGAAGGCTCCTCGTAAGTTTGGGAAGAAGAATCCCAAACCATGCCCGGACCACGTGCCCTGAAGGCAAAAGAGCCGGGATAGCACATCAAGGTGGGAAATGCCCCCCGAGTGAAACCAACGCGGTTGACCACCGCCAATGGTGGCTCATCCTCTTTGGTAACCTCCGTGGATACACGATGGTCATCCAAAATGTCATCGACCTCAAGGCGCACGGGCCGTTGCACTTGAGCAAGTGCAGAAGTGAGCGTCGTGGATGATGCCATGTTGGTCCAAATCCAACGTAGCCGATGAGCGTAAGATCCCAACGCCGCGGCATCAACAAACGTAGGGGGACCAAGAAGGTGATGGATGTACGCCCCATCCTCATGCACCTTCGTCCGTGTATCCCCCAATGGGGGTACATTCTCAAAAATGTACCCCGGTGGTATCGATTGGTGGATAATCCACCACTGCATGAGCCTGAGCAAATCCGCAAAGAGACCCGACCGTGGATCATCCAAGCCACGTCCAGTGCCCGCTCGTGAATGGCCTTGGCAAGGCCATCCGGCAATCACCAATTCCACGTGACGTATCCGGCAAAGATCATCCTCACTGATCAACATCACATCACGTGGCAACTTGCCAAAACACCCTCGAATCGCAGAAGGTGGTAACTGCTCCGGATACAACGCCAGAAGACGCTGAATGTGATGGTGAGCGGCACGGTTGGCTGCAAAGCCACTATCCACGTGGATATACCATCGTACCTTGAGCCCAGCCTCTAACACAGTCGCGAGCCCCGTACCGATACCGACAAATAGCTCCACGAGAGTAATACCCTCATCTGGTGGTCGCCACTGAATAGTACGAGTCAACAACGGAGTGGAAGAGTCCGCTAACAGCGGTGGAGCATCAAGACCGTCCACAATCTCTCCACTCTGACGAGTGAGCTCCAACGGTGTCCCCCACGCCGGAAGCGGATCCTTGCAATGACGGGCAGGGATCGCCAATGGTGGGTGCTCGCGTGAATCCTCCACCCCAAACATATATGCATATGTCTCTTCCAAAAGTGAAGAACCACACGGCAAGTCTGATGCCAGAGCACTACACCCAAACATAGCATCTGTCGTCGAAGTCACCGCGCTAGCTGCGAAGACCACGGGGATGAGCTCCTTGCTGCCATCATCGGCAGACCACCCTAGCCTAATCCAGGCCTCCTCCGTCCAGTTATCCACCCCAAATCCAAGTGGATATAGTGCCTGCTCGCCCACCAAAATATCGTAGTTGGTGGTGCCAGTAACAGCGCACTGAAGGGAGACATTGGAGAACAACGAACCAGATCTCACGCCAAACATCAACTGCAACGAATGTCGGGTGTAGCCCATGGCCTTCTCCGTGCCCCCAACCGATGTAACAATCGTGAATGGGCAAGGCTCGAGGTCCGAAGCACCTAGACCCAAATCTTGGGCTAGCTGCTTGTCAATCATCACTGGCTGAGCTCTCGATTCCAACATAACACGAAGGGGGGTAGTTCGAGTGGGATTGCCGTCCGTCCGACCAACCACGATGACTCCGTCATCGTTTACCAAGCGTACCACCCTTGGACGCACACTGCGTTGCTCCCGTGCTCATCGGGACGCAACATCAGACAAATAAGCCACTCTAGAGATCAAGGACAGATCTCTGGAGGACTGCTCCATAAGTGTGGAAGTGGCATTGGCTTCAAACGCGGAAATAGCCTCCGCCGCCAACTTAGCCCGCATTGCCACCAAATCCTCCTCGGTGGGTAGAGCCATCACTACCTGCGACACGTCCAACGATGGCAGGGGCACCTTGCCCTCCAACATACTACCCGCCAAATGGAATATACCGGATGGTTGAAAATCCGGTGTCAAAAAGTCTACACCGGCAAACACCGGCAACCGCAACACCTTGTACGCCAAGGAATGTACGGCATCGACATGAGTGGAAGAAATTGGTGGTACGGTAGTCAAAGGTGGAGCGACACTAGTAGCAGCTGCATCCGTAATGCCAAACGACAGTGGTAGCCGTGACTGACCAATGTGGTCCGGTAACTCTACGTGGCGTAGACGACCACTGGTACCCGGTACACTGGATGAAGGTGGCACTGCCTGGCAGTGGTCTAAGCACGAGTGGCAACTACAGCCACAACCTCTCCGGAAGCGCCATACAAATAGGCATCCATGGCTGAGGACGAACCACGACTCTTCACCGGAGCCCGTGCGTTCACCACTTGTCCCAAAGAAGCATTCGCACTCAACTTCTTCTCCAACTCCGCCACTTTGGCCTCCAAGTCCTTCTCCCGTGATGAACTTGGCCGCTTGTCCGGGTGGAGAACAAAGCAGTTCTCATCACTATGGCCGGACTTGCCACAGTGAGAACAAGTAATCGGCTTCTTCCCCCTATCCGCAACCTTGTCACCTGACTTGGCCGCCTCAGTCTTGGGCTTTACCTTCCCCTTCTCTTCCTCCTTTTTCTTGGAACAGTTCGAGTCTCCTTTGGTGTGACCGGGTTCTCCACAAGCCCAACAATACACAACCTTTTCAGGTTGTACCTCCGCCAAGCTACTCGTCACAGTAGCAAGCTTCTTGGTCTTGGGAGCGTCCATCAATGACGTGACCAAGTCTGTGGCCTCGGACACGCCCAACGCTCTATCAAGCGCTTCCACCTCAGCAAACGCCTGAGCCAAACTAGCGTTGCCGTGATAATAAAAAAGAAGACGGGGGGTCATCAAGTCCACCATCGTCTTGTCCAACTTGGACTTTAAAATCTTCAAAAGTTGGTGCTCTGTGAAGACATCACCTGCCTCCGCCGCCAACCGCGCCAATCGGGTATACATGGTACGCGGCGTGTCCTCCTTTTTACGGCGGAAGTCCTGGATGTGCTGCATCTGATCACGCCGGAATCCCCCAAACTCCACCTCCAAATGCGCCACGAACCGCGCCAGAGGGTCAAAGACTGATAGTGGACCAACAGCCACCAATGTCGCCCGCGTGGCCTGGGCCAAACGCGACATGGCCCCCATACCGGACGCCTCATCTATAAGGGCAATGCCCTTCAACCTGGAATCCTCATTGGAGGAGCCTCCTTCCTCCTTCAGCTGATCGGTAAAGGCCGGGACACGAGCAACGGCGCTCTTCTTGAGCGCAGTCACCAAGCCCACCCGGTCGCGCCAGTAATCCTCAACCGGACGCAACTCCTCCGCATGCAGTACCGACCACCTCTTATAGGTCTGAAGCGCCTCCAGCTCCAAATGTTGGGATAAAAGCTCAAAAGCGTACCAGTCGTTGAACAACGGTGAACGCTGGCGCTTCTCCTTCATCCATGTTTGGAAACGGAGCCGCCAATCGGATAAGGAGATGCCCCCAACCCGCCATGAGAAACGATCACGCACAACCTGGTAATAATCGTCCTCCATGTCGTCAAACGTGCCCACACTCCAAACTCAAAGCCTACGATCGGTATCCAACGCCGAAATAGGCTCAAAAGCCTCGTCGGTATCCGACCCTGGCCCAAAGTCTAAAGCTGGTGCACTCTCCGGAGAATCTGGTGAGGGAGAACGGTAATACCGACTTCTCGTACTCACCATAAACAAAAATCCTCCGGGTAACTATCTATGGGTGCTATCTAAAGGGTAAGGGTACGGACGGACAACCTGCACCTACATAATCACCAAACTATGTGCTTTGCCGGTCATCACCTCCGGCTAACACAGGTCCAACCACATCCCCCCACATGAAAAGGTCTTGCCGGTCATTACTCCGACTTCACCCCTATAGTACCCTATCACAAGCTAGCACAACAATAAATGGGGCCACCGGAAAACACCGCCACAAGCCCGCAACACGGGGGAGGTACCGCACAAGAATCCAGAAATCAAAACCGGATCCTTTCCCCCGACAACATATTAGCAAAATTGACAAAAGAGTCAGAGCCACTGGCACCCGCCTGCAGTGGATGCCTCCGAGTCGCAACACCTGCAAAAGCAAAGAGAAATACTGCAAGGTGTTCCCCCAATGTCTAAAATTAAGGAGGTAATAGAATCCTATGGTCACGGTGTTCAAAAACACTAGTCCCCCAACGAAATTCAAACCATGGTTGACAAACGTGCCAAAACGTCAATCCAATACTAGAATTGGATAAATGACGAGATTCCTTAACTATAAACGCAAGTTTCACTCAAAACTAGAGTAAAACTGCACTAGCTAATTACCTCCAAAGTTAGACACTAAACACTTTTTTTTTTATAGGTCTCATAAACATGTGATTGTTTTGAAGACACCTAAAAAATGTCGGTTTTTGAAAGTGCTAAAAACCTAAATTTTACTATACCATCAGACTTATAATTCCTCTGCAAACTCAAATCCGCAATCGGAATCCAGAAATAATCAAAATTGCAAAAGTTAAAATTTTGATGTTTTGGTCGAGGGATGTGCTGAAATTTTAGCCCAAAAGTGACGGTTTAAGGTCCTGCGGCACGCAATTGGGTACCCGACGGAAATATGTACCCTAATGGATTTGCGACCCAGCAGATGAAAACTGCCGCAGTGGATGAAAACCGCCGTGGATGAAAAATCGCGCGGCGGATGAAAAATTTGCACAGCAGGTCCAGAATCTGATCCACCTTGCTCCAATCTTCTACCGCTCACAACTTCTTCAAAAATTGTCCAAATCGCACGCCGTTTGTCGCATTAGCTTCCTCTAAACGCGCCCTACGACATCATGCTAAGTACCCACAAGTTTTTCTCACAATTTCTAGCTCCATAAAACAAGATCTAATTGTAGAAAATGGAGGGTCTTTGTCAAGTGAATGTGTTACATATCACAAGAGTACTCAAGCGTCACGCACACCACAATGGGTGAACCAACGAGTATGAAGTACAAATGGAAAGCATGAGACTTTACTAATGGCTTAAACCACCACTTACAAGCAACTCTCAAACACTACTCTCCACTCTCACTCACAAAGCTTGACTTTACAAAGACGTCAAGTCAAGGACAAGTGCGGCCCTATACGCACACACGCGCAACCCTAAGTGGATGAAAGTCATCCACGGATGAATGGGATGCGCCGCCATATGTCCCTAAAGATACGTAGATTAGAACAAACTAATCTACGCTAAAACTACGATACGGAGAGGCCCTCGACGCCACGTCCCGTGACAATACCCACAACAACGGGACGATACCCGGAACCCCTATATCCACCGCCCTTCCTACATTCGCAGGAGCAGAACCTCCGCCCTCAGCAGCTCTAATTTGCCCTAATTGGGCCCTCTTTGCAGCTCGCCCTCCTTGTCTGTGCACGCTTCCTTGAATCTCGAACCGCTATTCTTGCTCCAAATCGCTTTGCTCTTCCTCCATCAAGTCGCCTTCGGCACCTACTTTTGTTCATATAAAACCCAAACTCCGCTCATGCGAATTTGTCAATTGTAAGTCAATGATTAAAATTCTACATATTAAGGATTTGTAATGAGTAGGGTGTTGTTCTAAGACTTCGAATTCAAAGTTGATGACAATGTGGGCGAAATCTTTCATCTAGTGAAGGTTTCCATAGTGTTGGACAGTGACGTTTTATTGCATTTTGAGGGTATAGTGACTAGTATTGGTAGTGCCGGGAGGTTTAGGGTGTCGTTTTTCATGTTGAATGTGACGGATTTTTGCAATTTCACACACTATTATGTTACTAAGTACTTAGAGAGGTTGAATGCTACTAAATTCATTTGAAATGACATGAAAGCTCGATGTGAGAGACGATGTTAATGATTTGTTCATACTTTTCATATGAATGAAGATGTTGAAGACAACTTCTATTCAACTTTTGGTGTTGATTCCAATATTATTTCCATATGTAGAATGGTGCTTACAGGGTTACTTTCGGTTGTTTTGGAAGAGAATTACAAGGACATGAAGAAGGGGAGGCTGTGATGGCAATGTGTGGTTCCGGTGTGCAAAGGATACCGTTTCTCGAGTCACCGTCATTTAGGTGCTCACCTTCGCTGTCATCACCAAAAGCGTCTATCTCCATTATCCCTCGGTCGACCAAAGAAGGCGAGCCAAGCCTTCGCCATATCAATAGCCGCCGCATGAATGCAAAGGTGTTGTCAAAGCCTTTTAAACGGGAAAAGAAGGAGTTTTACTACAATGTGCAGGGGTGGAAGAAGTTCGCGAAAGTGTTGTGGGCACAGGTGGTAGAGGAGGTCACCGAGTGTAATGGTGGGAGTGAAGCATCCATTGCAAAATTCATGGGTAAGAAATATTCCACTTATCTTGGGGAAATGAGGGATGGTTGTGTTGCAATTGATGCATTTAAGGTCGATGCTCTCCCGAACAACCTCGATTTTGCTGACGCTATCATGAAGTTGAAGCCCCGGTATGACCATGAAGAATTGAAACGGTTGAAAGAATGTTTCAACGAACGCAAGAATTGGAAGAAGAACTTGAAGTATAGAAAACAAGAAGTAGAAGTGTTGGTGAGGTGGCAACGCAAATGCACCCTTCTATCTATGTAAGTTAAAACAATTTAATTGTACTACGTATCTTTTAATTTGTGAATTTTGTTCACTTCTCTTTGTTAGTCATTTGTTTTGGTATATATGTTTTTAAAATTATCTTGTTGTTGTATTGAAGTTACAAAGACGGGAAGAATAGGTTTATTGAACGTTATTTTGATGCGGAGAAAAACGTCTTTTTTGTGAAGAATGTTCTTTCTCAACACCGGATTGAGAGGGCATGTAGTGTATATGAAGATCTTTATGCGGAAGATCTACCGAAAGATGACTCGATATCTCTGAAGAAGAATCATTAGAGGAAGACGAAGGAGGAGAAAATGAAGATGACGCGTGACGTGTTTTAGAAATGGAGTACTCTTTGCTTTCTGTTTATGTGATGTCTTTTAAGGTCTTTATGTGACTTATTGGATTTTTTTGTGTTCACATGTCTCTTCATATATATTTTTCTTTGAGTATGGTTTTTCCTATGTTTTCATGTGTATGTATATGAAATATGATGGGGTTTCTTTAAAATATTCCATGAATAAAATTGTATAATCTTTTGTGGTTCATCACCTCCATTGGAACATTAACCAAACATGATCCTTTTCAAATATCAAATTTGTTGTTTTCATGGCAAGTACTAAAAATGATAAACAATTTTTTTAAAAAAACAATTTGGGTTGAGCAGTGACGTTTTATGCAATGATTTTCCTTAATGACACGTATTTTACATAGTAGAACTAATGCAACAGTGACGTTTTATGCAAACATTTCATCGAATGACGGATATTCCACACAAAAGAAGTACTCCACCAGTGACGTTTTATGCGATAATTCCATCTAGTGAGGGGTATTTCCCAGAACTTCTTCATCATAGTCTAAGGGTACCTCGGAGGCTTGTTCATTCTCTTCATGCAATTATTTATTTATTTATTCATTAAATTTTTTCCCCTTTCACATTCTCGTACTCAACGGTGATGATAATAAATCATGAATCAATTAATGAATGAAAATCATAACATTAATTTATCGAGAAAGAATATTTTTTCAAATAATATTGTTGCAAATATTCAAAACAAACATAGGCTACCAAGTACATATTATATCATCTATTGAGTATTGTTCCTCCTTCTCTTCCGGGATCCCGATAATCTCTCCCTAAAATCTTTTCTTTTGGCAACTGAGTTTCCATCTTGTGAATAAATAATCTCAAAAGCCGCTTGAGGATGAGATATGCCATCCACTTTTAGAATTCAGATTCTTTGGATGTCACCTACTACAATATTCATCATTGACTGCAAATGTTGCAGTACAACATCACCATCAGTTGTGGCTTCAGAGATCGCATCTTCTACTAAATTTCTAATGGTATGTAAAATACCATTGGTGGATGGTTCTCTAGTATCCCCTTTCAAATTGTTGACGAAGTGGTGCGCATTCGACTCCGACGGATGTTGAATACCAACATACTCAACATTGTAGTCCGCTGCCGCATCATCATCAGACAATATATTGTTGCATCCCACATTGTGTTCTACATGATGATGATGATGATGATGATCATTATCATCATCACTTTCACTATAATCATCTGCAAATGGGTCACTCGGGATAATGTAAGTGAGCATACATTCAAGTTTCCCATGTATGGAACCATATAACGTTCCTAGGTATTTTAAAATAGTTTCCCATGAAAGATTGGTGGAAACTTTTAGGACAAGAAATTGGTGCTTATACAAATTGCCCCGAATGCCCCACTCACAAGAACAACATGCATATACAGTGAATGGTGCACGGATTTCATACGAGCGGCCTTCAACGGATTGTGATTGTACTTTCCAAAGTAAATCACAGTCTTTTGGCGATACAATATCTTGAAGGGAAACTCTCTGTGCTTGTGCAATTCCCCTCTCCACAATACCTTCCACAGATTTGTTGCGAATGTATCCGTTCACCTTCTGCCCTTGCAAGTACATGTAATGGTTAACAACTAGACTTGTCAACCTCCACACAAGGAAGTCAATTCTTCTCCCTTGTCTATCTTGATTGTCAATCAACATCCACCGCTTCAGTGCACCATGGTAACCTTCAATGCTGGATTGCATATCTTGATTGGAATGATGGTGCCGTCGATGACCAATAAGATACAACTCTAGCATAATTAAAATAAAATGCATAAAAATTAGAAGCTCTCATTGTAGTGATTGTCGACATACTGAAAATAAAATGTAATATAAAAAAATGAGCCCTAAATATGAAAATAAACCTAGGACAAATGAAGAGTAATGTACCTTGATGTTTGTAATATGTGTTGAAATACTTTTGGAATGCATCCACATAGAGGTATTCGAAAAGCGTTTCTCCAATCTTCTTTGCGCGTTCCAAGAAGTCAAATTCTTCTTCTTCAAAATCAATTGGCAGGTACAAAAAATAGTGAAGGGCCTTGTACATAAGATCTCTTAAATTTCCAACATTTGGAACCTTGAGAAGAATATGGTTCTTCCAATTTTTTAACATATGGAAGGCACACAAATAGATTGGAACGTTGTCCTCTAGCCAAGCACGTTTAAGAGCACTCTGTATTTCCACTACATCATCAGTCATGAAGCACAATGGTAAAAATTCCGGCATATCTTTCAATGGATATTTTACTAAATATGGACAAATCGATCAATTTTGAACCAAAAAAAAACTTAGACTCGGATTTCATTTCCTATATCATACAAAAAAACAAGAAAATATAGGCTAAATCCTAAGCATATACATTCAAAATTGCGTTCCACCAAACATTGTCCCACACAAAACTATAATAACTGTCTCATATCATAATAAAGTCTCTTCAAAACCACTAGAATCCTTAACTTTAAGTGTTGGCTGTTAATCCACAAAATCTAAAGATTCTCCAAAAACCTACAGATTCTCCGTAGATCCTAAATATTCTCCCAGACCCTAAATATTTCCCTTGAACCCTAAAGAATCTCCATATGCCCTAAGGATTCTTGAAGACAGAATTAAAGGTCGGGGGCCAACCGACAAAGAAAGAGGAGGAATCAGAATCACCGAATATATTTATAGAAGAAATCTCATGATTAAAAAAGGTGAGTAAAAAAACTCCAATGATCAAACAATTTATTCAAAAAATGGGATGAAAAATAAGGTGATTATTTGGAAATTAAACCAAAAATATGAAGCAATGAGAGGTGGTCAACATGAAAATGAAGAACGTGGTTTGTCCTACGAGTACAGACGTCAGCCGGCAGCTGACGGACAACAGAGACTTTAGTGGACTACAAACAAAGAAGGCTCCCGGTAGGCAGCTCGCAAAAATAGTAGCAGATGGCAGAATGATCTTCTGAAAAATTAGGGAAATACTAAGAGAGTAAGGGCCCGAGTAAGTAGGGCAAACAGATGATCTCCAAACTCAAAATAAAAAAAGGTTGTCGGATGGCAGCCGACAAGAACTTCAATGAAAAAGAATGAAATCCTGTCAACAGAATGTTGTGAAAAAAACAAATTATCAAAAAAGTCCGGCGAAGTGGATAAAGTAATATAGGTGATCAATCTGAAGACAGAAACAAAGAAGAGGAAGTGGGTTTCATAAAAAGATGACTGCCAATTGGCAGCACGTAAAATATTGAACATCCATAAACGACCATCAAGAGAATACATTGATAACAAAATTACTGTAGAAGACAACACATTGACAGAAGACAGAAGACAATACACGGACAAAAGTCTGTTGAAGTCATATGACACACAACATTCTACCAAGCACAACATCAAAACAAAAAGGTAAAAACAAGCTTGACTAAAATGAAGTACATCAAGGATAAGATCCGAATAGAGCACGATATTTTAGTCAAAATGAATGTTACATTTGGAGGTGCCCCATAGATGGCAGCAGTCTGGAAAATCGATTAGAGAAAAGCAACTGCAGGGGACTATTTACAAGCTGAACTACACTTTACATCTACCAGTTCTTGCGCCATGCAGGAGCGTACATATTGGAGTCCACGTCCGAACCGGTGTCGCATCCGGTTTCAAATGGATTACCCGAAAAGCTTGAAAACGAATCGCTGTCAAAGTCTTCGGTAACCCACAAGTCCACCTCGTCCGATCCATTGCAGTGGAGGTCATCTTCATCAGAGCATCCCAACTGTGCATCGACATGCTGACCGCCATCGTCGTCTGAATCGACATCGTTGTTGGACTCCTCTTCGTCATCTTCCTTGTTCCAATTCTCCTCATGAACGTCACTCGACGGAACAGTGCTATCCACAGAGTTTACAGACACTATACTATTCTGAGACTCTGCCTCCCTGGCAACTCTGGCCTCATTTGCCTCGTTCTCCTCCCTTTCCTCTCTCGCTCTCCTGACAAGCGCCATACTACGAGTCTCAACCATGTCGTCGGCTGGAAACAGAATCAGACTAAGTAAAGAAGAAATCACTCCAACCTGTAGCAAATAAAAACCAAGATACACAAAAACAACTGAACACAATGAGATACTTCACATACAGTGAATCCGTGAATTTATAATTCACTTGCCGCAAATTGCGCACCAACAATAATTACTCATGTACAACTACCTATCTACTCGTCATTATGATACCGAGCAATACACGTGCCACAGATTTCAGTCTTTCCTTCACACGCGCGAAGACTTTGACCACAAAAAATGGATCAAACTGCATATGCAAAATACAGAGGCTGTCGCTTGGCAGCCGACAAGAATAACACCAACTACTCAGACTGAGATCATGTCAGATGAGTTACTTGAAAAATGTATCAATGGCGGAAGGATCGGCAAATACTACTGTTCCAGGCAGCATTCAAATTAATATATGATGAACGAATTACATTGCAGAGAACATCAACCCGTCAGCTGGCAGCCGACTAAGAAAATGCAATCATTCGCTACTGCCATGAACAACGATGCGACCTGCCTCCAAACAAGCCATTGCAGCGCTCGCTGCTTCAGGTGGGATACGGTGGATCTTTGGACGCACTCCAGTACGCTTATTATGAGATGGGTAGCGATGCGAGAAGAGAACGATACTGTAGTTCTGAACATCTGGATCCCTTTGCTCACGCTCCCACCCCCTATTCTAGCACTCCTTCCCGATGATCTTCTTAGAATCTTTCTTGGTCGTGAGTGGAACCCACCATTCAACCTTAAAGTTACCGTAGGAATCCTGAGGACTGTGGTTGACGCACTTCAGTACCCGGCCCATCCACACAGGAAGGTAATGCCCAGTGCAAGGTCGGCAGAGTACAAAATCACCAAGAAGAACATCACGAAACGGATTGAAGGATAATTTCGAACGGCTCATCTCGAGGCCGCAGAAAGGGTAAGCGTCGGGTTCATCTTCTGGTGTGACATCCAAGCCAAAAATAATTGCATCCGGCAGTGACGTTGCGCGAGCATGATCACGCATCTAGTCCGATTTTGGCCAGAATCCTTCTTGCAGACAGTCGGGGTTTGGAGGGAGAGGACCAGATATAAGTTGTAAAAGACGCTCCCAATAATCAATGAAAGGTTCCATATCCGCGGCATATCGTTTGTCTCGAGCCATGCCCGTCCTCCAGAACTCAATATACTTTGCAATACCGTTCTTGATAAAGGATTGTTTTTCGCAGTTTCCAGTGGCTCTTGCAACCTCCTTCTCCTTGTTTCGCTTCGATTCGTTGACATGAACGTCACCCCAAAGCGGCTTGAAGGGTACTGGTTTTGGATCACCAATCGGAAGGTTAGGATTCCCGAATTGATCCGCCGTCCACATCTTCACAGGCTTATCTGAATGCAATATACAAAAAAGTTAGACAAAAACAAGAAAGCAATGAAATGGAAGGAAAGAAGGACAAAAGAAGCACAGAGGTAAAATCCGTCGGCTGGCAGCCGACAAATAAGTAACAAGAAAATCGGCAGAAAATGAATGCAAACAAAACGATGATGAAAAACAAATGAGCCTCATCTGGAGGGAGCCATGATGAATCCGTCGCACTTCTCTTGTATCTCATGACCGGCCATCCCGCATCTTCACCTTCCTCTTCAACGTAAAATTTGAAAAGGTGCATCTCACCAAGACCAACAAGCTTATTCTTGCCTTCGTGATGGTAATCAGCAATGTAACTTTTGAAATCAGCAACCTCTTGAACAAGTTCACGAATAAAGGCTACTGTCTTCTGAGAGTCCATGAAAGATTTCATGAGGTCAGCTAAGCAGTAAATTTTTTTCCGTTTGATGAATTTTGAAAGGTAACTAAAATGCGCATCAATATCCTCATGAGTGTGGCCGACAATCAAGAATCCCATAGTCACTTCCTTAAAAATTCGTCTGGCTGTGAGAAGCGAACAGAAGGCCATGACGAACCTGTTCTTGTTATCCTTTGCAGAGTTATCAAGTTGGAGATACAGCTTCCGAGCAGGATTGTCATACTGGACGGACGTTCGGTACGCCCGTCCGTCCGATTTGCCCGTCCGTCCGATTTGCCCGTCCGGGTAAGTCAACTGAGGGTTGACTTACCCACTAGGTAAAAAATAGGCAACGTGGCAGCCATGTTGGCACCACATAGCTGCCACGTAGGAGAGGGTCATGTTTGAGTAGGATCGGGGACTAATGACAAGAGGGAGGTGGGGCGGAGACGTCTCCGCCCCTGCCCGTGTGGGGGCGGGGACGTCTCCGCCCCTTCATGAGTTAGTTAATAGTGTTTAACTATTGACACTATGTTGTTAAACTAAAATTTATGTTTACTGTAGTATACACTAAATGTGAACCCATACACCAATGACCAATGAGGCACTTAGTGTAGTGACATAACCGGACACTAAATGCCATTTACTACACTATGTATCAATTTTTGTAGAAATAATAAATTTATTTCTTTCACTTGTGCACATTTAGTGTATCAATAGTGTATCAATTGTTATTTGTGCTTGAACAAATGCAAATCTCGGATTTAGAATTTAAGATTTGGACGTATCCAATTTTGATTAAAATATAACGAATGGCAATTGCCAATTACACATATTCTTCTACGAAGATGCCGTATTGCCTATTTAACCACCACATGCGAAACTAATGCAGCTAATTAACAAAAAACTATTGTCGGTAACAACATAGAGGCATAGTTCAGTTGTGGGGGGGTTTCATTAATGTGTCTAAAACATCTGGTACAGAAGATCGTTCTTCGAGTAGTTGTTTTTGCAACGCTGTAAGTTTTAGCTTCAGGTTTACATATTGCTCCGTGTTTTCGCTGGTGAAATACGAAGTGTCCCAATCTTCTTTCCAAAAATTTTCACAAATCCAACCCACCGCAAATGCATCTGCTGCCTTGGAGTAGAGGTGTGACCGTTGCATGACTTCAAGCGAGTTGGTGGAGTCCTGCGGCCCAAAATTATAGAACAGTTCTGGTGCCACAAACCGTCGCCGCTCTCTCTCTTGTTGAAGCTCGTCCTTGAATTGATAACCATACCTTAATGGCTCATTCTCCACAACCCGACTAGAAAGCCCCCAATCTCAAATTTCGATGTACACCGTATCGGGTTTCCACTCATCAAAGTGGAGCAAAACATTCGATGGAGAGATGTCATTTTGTATATAATTAGCGTCATGGCATTTCTCCACAATGACAAGCAACAATAGTGCGAGGTTCACTCGATTTTGGCGGTAAGCTTTTATCCACCGAAGCTCTTGGATCAACAACCCGGTATTTGGATGCATCTCAATCCGTTCAAACGGCAATGCTTCGTCCACTTTCGAGTCAAACTTGAACCAAAAACTCTGGAGAGATCCCCCATTCCACCAAAGCGTGTACTCTTCCATAGTTTTCGGGTCGATGTACGCAAGTCTAATGATCCCTGGATGCACTACCGGACACCCTCCAGCCTCGTTGATGATGTCTCGGCGCTTCTCCCTCTCGTTGGTGTTAGTCAGAGTCTTTCCGGCGAAGTAAATCCAACTTGGAATGTTTTCCAATTTGGTTATCATCACCTCCGTACAGCCCCATAGCCACCCACCGCTTTCTGTCCTCGCATTGGAATCACCTTAGCGCAACTTTCAAGCCACTTGAAAGTTCCACCAACGCAGTGAGCCAAAATTTGCTCCTCAATAGTCGCTTTCCAAGGAGCTAGTTTCTTCTTACGGGAAGAAGAGTACTGTTGAACGAAGCCCTGGATCATCCTCATCTTCGCCACTAGTGCGCGCTCCTCCAGGTTCCAGGTGCTCTCATCCTCCTTCTTCCCTGTGACGTAACACCAGTTCGCAACGATATTGGTGGTCATGCGGTCACTTGTGTGTCCAACCACTCCGAATGCAACCAATAATCTGAGAAATTATTAAATTTCTCAGATTTATCAAGGTTTGACATTAATTCGTGTCGCATGTCAACCGTCAACTTGTGGTATCCCTCTTCGTTGTGGTTCAGATAGCTCCTCGTCAACGCCCCTGTCGTCCGACGCTTGTAAAACTCGACGGCAATCCCTCTACATTCAACCATGTATTCGTGCGGGGGCATATCCGGATTTGGTGACTTCTTCCGCCTCTTCCCGCTCGAAGACGACGGATTCAATGATCCCGAAGTCAACTCCGTGTTGGTGGACGGAAGAACCGTCTCATCAACATCATCCAAGTCCATAAATATTGGGCGCTTCTCCATTGACCTACTTCCTTCTCCCGCCATATGTGATTGTCAACTCCCTACCGTGGTCGAAATTCCAAGTTGATGGTTTTAAAAAAAACCGCAAAGAGTCTGGGTACAATAAATGGGCCAAGCCCGATCACCCACCAAACTCACTTTCAGGCCGCGAAGCAAACTGACACGTGAGGCCTAGGGAGTGGACTTGGCAGAAAATAAGGACAAAATGTCCCCTATTTATATGGTGTAGGGTTCCTCTTGCGAAGACGTCCCCGCCCTACCTAGGCAGGGCGGGGACGTCTCCGTCCCTGCCCGAGGTGGCGCGGAGACGTTCCCGCCCCATACGGGCAGGGGCGGAGACGTCCCCGCCCCTGCCCGGGGACCCTAGACCAGTGCTTCGTCTATCAGCTATATAATATCGTGCACACCCCTAATTGTCCCCGCCTCACATACTCCCTCTTCATCCACCTCTTAATTGAGTTGGTTGTGGGCGTCGTGTGAGGACTTCATCCATTCGCATCACATATAATATTCAGATTTTCCCCACCCATGGCCACGCCGGAAAAAATGAATATAGAAGAACGAGACAAGAGTCGACTACGATCGGGAAACAAGCAGCGGAAGAGGTTGCATGTGCTTCGGAATCCTGTTAAATTGGCTTTTAAAGGTTGGGAAGAAGTGCCGGAGCCATGGAGTTTCGAGGATTGCGCAAACTTCATCGAGTGGTGCCATATCGACAAGGCTTTCCCGGAGGAGCGACACAATTATCACCGACGCTTTCACAAGGCAAATTTATGGAAGTGCACCGACAAGGCGTTCAAAAATCGGTGCATTGAAGTATACCAGGTCTTGTACGACATCCCTTATATCAAACGCAACGAAGTAAATCTCTTCCTTGTGCGAGGTGTCCATGCGGAGGTAAAGTTGGGCAAGAGGGTGGATTGGTCCACCTTGAAAGCCATGGGAGATAGCATAAGAGTTCCTTCTCCGGCGAATGGATTGATTCCAATGGGGACACGGAGGTATCCAGAAGGCGGATTGGGCAAATCGATGGTGAAGACTGAACCTGTCGACACGTACGAGACCGATCCCTCAAACACGGATACAGACTCTGACAGATCCCATGTTCCAATCACAAGGAGCCAAAGGACACAAGCGCGCACCAAACAAAGGAGGGCGGAACAAACGGTTAACGTAGTCGTTAACAATACCATTAATGAAGTTGGGGCTCAGGTACAATCCCCCACGGTTGTTGATCGAACGTTAGAAGCCTCTACTGGTGCTATTTTTGCCAACACTATCCAAACCTTGCTGAACCAATTGGAAGGGAAGACAACAGAACTATTGTCATTGCGCGATGAGGTTCGCAAGTTGAGAGTTGAAGTCAATGATAAAAACATTGTTATTGACCAGCAACGACGTGATATGGAGGAGCTCCGACTTGCCCTTCAAACTAGTACAATGACTACAGAAGATCGGAATCCACGACGGGAGGAAGAAGTGCTTGTACACGTGTCAGCCCAAGACGATTCATTGTCGTTTGATGAGGCCCCTACCAACGCAGACAAAGCTATGGTCAACAAAGAAGAGGGTGCGGGGGGTGACGGCGACAAAGAGCTCGCTAGAGCGCTTGAAGAGAATTCAAGACTACAAAGTCGCTTGGATGTGTTGGTAGAACATTACTATCAATGGAAGTTGGCATGCGTCTTCACGGTCGATCAGTCCCGACAATTGGTGGCGGAATTCCAAAAAATCAACAACAACTATACCGAAAACAACCAAGAGAGGGTGTTTGGTTTGACATCGTGGGCCCTTGTAGATGATCTTTTCAAGATGGATGAAGTGGCGATGGTGAAAACCGCTGGTAGGCAAACAACCATCGATTGGTCCCGTTACAAATGGGATTTCAAAAAGGAGGTTTCATCTACCCTCGATCATCGGGGCAAACCCATGTTATTGTGGCCACAACCTTCGAGCTTCGTATCCGACCGTACGACTTGCTCAATTTGTCTAAACCCATTTGGTCCAGAAGGTGGGATGCATCTAGGCACTTGTGAGCACTTGTACCATCCATTTTGTTTGATTAGCTTGATGGTTGTACGCCGGCGGTGCTCATTGTGCAAGGCCCCTTTTCACGAGCGATTGTACGAACTTTTTGGATTAGTTCCATACATGCCCCCGCATTGGGAGTTCAATGTGACGAACGCTCATGATCAATCACATATGTGGGGAAAGGATTTGGTGTGGAGCTGAAAACTGAAGATGCACTCGTTGGATAAGATGCACCTCTCAAACGAGTGGGGTTGGGAAAGGGACCCGGAGCAGATTGTCTGGGTGTGCAAGAATTTGATCCCGTTAAAGGACAAATACGGTCAAGGAAAATGAAATTTCTTCTACCAATGCTTTAATGGCCATTGGGACGAGAACGAGGAGCAATTTCGTTTCGGACCTCATCCACGGCAATGGTTGTGGGCCGTTGACGGAGTTCGCATCACAGACGACAACGGGGATCGCATTTCTCACGACGTTGACCAACCAGACCCGCAAGAATTAAGACAATTATCGGAATCAGAGTGGAAAGAAATTTTCCGAAATGACGGAATCGACTTCTTGCTCGATGTGCACAGTCTAGGGACACGGCAAGCGCTCGACCAGCTCATGCAATCCCAAATCCTAAGGGCCGTGTTGGATGAAGATGGACCAGCGAGGAGAACACGATCGGCGTCTCGTAGACTTGTATTGGGCTCAGATGAAGACCTCCCTATGCACGTAGGGGCACACGACAACGAGGCAGGGGCGAGTGGCACTACTAATAGCCCGATGAATATTGACTAGGTGTATTTTTTGTTTTTGCGGTGCCAAGAGACAATTTTCTTACAATGCTTCATCTTTTAGCGTTTAATGTATTTTTTCCACTTTCGTATTACATTATGGATACTAAAAAAATATATGAATAGTACTGTCTACATTCTACTTGATAATAGTGGTGTTAATCCGTGTGATTATGGATGTACTTAAGCCTCATAAGGATTTGTGCGTTTGTATAAAAAAAATGGTGTGGACCAAGTTTTAAACCTCCAAACATTTTTAATCCCTAAAGGACCAAGGCATTTTTGCACCAAAAACACTTCAAAACTGCGAGGCTATAGTATAATGCCTAAGAATGGAGACAAAACCTTTTTATTTCTACATCTAACCGTAGGATCACAATAAATACTTCTTTGTTAATGTCCCCACAAAATTTCATAAATTTTAACCACACGGATTGAAAGGCTTGCATAGCTCCCATGCTATTCACTGCTTGGTATCAAATTTTTGCACTAGATAAGGCCTAAATCCATTACTAATGGTAGTTTAGGATGATGTTAGTTCCTTATACACCAATTGTTAGAGGTAGAAAAAGGGTGTATCTTATTCAAGTCAACTATGCTAGTAGTGGAAGCTAAAAAATGGGCAAGTAACGTTTTAGTTTTTAGATACTTGATATGTTTTAGATTGATGTATATTTATGGTCAATATGAAGGTCTACACCACATATTGTTGTGGAAAAAATCAAAAGTATAAAAAGTTAAAATCTCTAAGTTTTATGTGGTAAGACGTTTTTGTTTTTGGTACCTTGCCTGTTATATTTTTGGCAATATGTGAAAATCTTTGACTTGAGTTGAAGCGTTATTTTCAACTAAAGACAAGGAATTTTTTATTTTATTTGGAAGGAAATAATTTTCTACACTCTTATGTTTGCTCCAAAACTAATAGGGAGCTAATAAAGGTGTTCCTTATTAGAGAGCATGCCGTCAAAGTACAAAAGTTGTACTTTCCATTTCGCCTTCCTCCCTAGAACTAGGGAGAGACATAATCTGCATGTTATTTTAAATGCATTAGGATCTTGTCGGAACCAAAAATAAATCACCCCATATTTAATTGTGCACCCGCCTCATGGAGATGAGGAGTGCCTCAGCCAAGCAAGAGTGGCCTCAAACGCCTCCTTGGAAAGTTTTGTGGGGACGAACCCCCCCCATTTACAAGCAAACGTCCCCGCCCTGCCCTGGTGAGGCGGAGACGTCTCCGCCCCATACCCGGGCAGGGGCGGGGACGTCTCCGCCCCTACCGAGGCAGGGGCGGGGACGTCTCCGCCCCCACCGGATTACTATTTTAATGGAGGGGGACCTCATTTGTCCCCACCTCGCATACTCCTATCCACCATCTCTTCATTGAGCTGGATGTGGGCATTGTGCGAGGTCTCATTCATCCATCCACGCCAGAATTTTGCATTCACACGTGCACACCATGTCTTCATCCGGACAATTGGCCAAGGAGGAGCGTGACAAGACCCGTGCAAGAGCGGGGAACGCCCATCGGAAGCGGTTGCACGTTCTTCGAAATCCCGAGAAGTTGGCTTTTCGAGGTTGGGAGGACGTAGTGGAGCCATGGAGTTTTGATGATTGCGCGAACTACATCGAGTGGTGCCACATCGACAAGGCTTTCCCAGAGGCGCGACACAACTATCACCGGCGCTTCCACAAGGCAAACTTGAAACATTGCATCGACGAGGCGTTTAAAAACCGATGCATCGAAGTTTACCAAGTGTTGTATGACGTCCCATTCGTCAAACGCAACGAAGTAACACTATAAGAAAACCGTGTTTTTTGTCATCTCTTCAGTGATGTCTCAAAAAACGCAAAGACATCTACGGTCATGTCTTGCAAGCGCGAAGACATCTTAGACAGGGCGGATGTCTAAGAAGACATCTGGGAAGACACGGAAGACATCTCTGTGTCTTAGACGTCCAGGGGTAATTTTGGGAGGGTAAAGTCTGTGCCACAAGGGAGCCACGTCAAAGACACATCAGCGCCAAGTGAACGGGCAGTGCCACATGGCAATGAATTTCATCCTTATGTGGACTTTTCCGCGGTCCCACACAATATGACGTGGCGGCGCCAAAATCCTACGTGGCAGGCGGGAAAATCCAGCGTGGACCCGGAAAAATGACGTGGCCTGCCACGTCAGCATCGTTTTGGGGGTTTTTATGCTCGAAATATGTTACTGATAGACATCAAAGAAGACATCACGGATGTCTTAGCAGACATCTACGACGTCTTGTGAGATGTCTACTGTGATGTCTTTGCATTTTTATGAGCGTCTGCCGAGACATCACTTGAGACATGGTACTGCTCTTGTTATATTGTGAAGGATGTTTAGGAAGATGTCTTAGGGGATGTTTGGGAGGATGTTCGTGAGGATGTTCAAGATGATGTTTGCTATGTCGTTTGAGAAGATGTTTGTGAAGATGCTGGAGATGATGTTTGTTATGACGTTTCAAAAGATGTTCAAGAAGATGCTACACATGATGTTTGATATGACGTTTGAGAAGATGTTCGAGAGGACATGATTGCACAAACGTCCTAGAAAACATCTGTGACGACTTGTATAGGATGTCTTACAAGACATCCACAACTATACGTAGACGTCTTTTGAAGCATGCTCCACTCACCATTCAAACATCCACTGTGACATCGGAATGTCTTCCCTTCCTGTTCCAGACATCTTCCAATACATCTCACATAACATTCAGAGACATATATAGACATCGCAGTACCCAATGTTCAAAATGTCTACAATACTGATGGCTGCTTGTCAAGAGTAAGTATTTTCATTGCATACTCAAAACACGAGGTGACATTACAAATTAGTTGTTATAACTATATTATTTGTAACCTAATAAAAAAAATTACATCAAAAAAATACTTCTATCTACATCAGCAATGTACTACGTACCGACAACTTCAAATTGTTCCTCTGTCATCACTGGTTGTCGCTACTCCCATATGGTCGTGCGCATGTCCAACACTGCACATGTTCAACAAGCCAACAACGCATGCAATTAAACAAGGGTTTAACATAAGAAGAAAATTGCTATAAATCCTGTTAGTATGACGACCTATATGTGCATGGTTAACTTCTTAACGCCAAAAAACTGTTAGTCTTAATCACACCACTATGTGAACGTTCCACATGTCCCTCAAAGTAGAATACAAGTTGCTATATGTGACAAGATGTCTTCTGGGATGTTCTAGCAGACATCTCAGACGCTCATGGAAATGTTGACACGTTTGACTGGTCGTCTTCAAAGACGTATTTGAAAACGTCTTCAAGATTTCCCGTGTTGTTCATACGTCGTGCAATGGCTCACTTGCTATGGCTGCAGCTGCCTCTACACTCTAAACTCTAACACTCTCAAACTCAAAAACTTTAACATCTAAACCACACACTCTAAAACTCTAAAACTCTAACCTCTACACTCTAAACTCTAACATTCTAACTTGTAAACTCAATCTACACTCTAAAACTCTAACCTCTACATTCTAAACTCTAACTACTTAGAGAAATGAAGGCCAAAGTGAGCTTTGTGCAGCCTCAAATTCTACTTAAAGGTCTCATGACCTAACTATGGCTGCAGTTGCTAACCCTAGCCGCCTCTGTTCATTCAGTGAACTCGATGAAATTCATCCTAGTTGATGGTTATGAATGTCATTATAGACATCTTCATGGACGTCATCTTAGACATCTTCATGGACGTCATCTTAGACATCTTCATGGACGTCATCTAAGACATCTTCATTGAGAGTTCGATGTCGTGATTGATGTCTTTTCAAATGTTCCAATGTTGGCCAAGCTTTGCAAATTGGCTTAGAGCACGGGCGCTGCAAGCAGAAAGGGCTGGTGAACGTTTGGATGAGGTCATGGTACGATACTCATGTCCCCCGGAGCGATTTCCAACCTGACATCATCAAATGAGCGCATTCGAGATGCATATGCGAGTTTGGACTTCCGAGGGGGGTCTTGTTACTCAAGATTCTTGTATAGTGGCAACCTATACACAACAGCTGCGTTGGGGGATTCAGAATGGGAGGCTCATTGACCATACTGCGGAGCATGTGGAGTATATTGAGGAAATACTGGAGTTGTAATTACTGAATCACTGCACCACGGTGTTGCTCTGCGAATAGGTAAGACCCTCAAAGGATGTGCGAGTGCCCAACATTGAGCGCGACAAGTACGGATTCAACGAAGCGAACTTCAACCACATGGACGGCAGAGCGCATCCGGATTCATTTGCATTTCCCTTGCATTGTCAACAGGTTTTCTTCTTAGATAACCCTAGCAGACGCGGATGGAAGATCGTGTGCCGAACAGAGGTCCAAGGTCGGCGTACAGTAATACAACATCGGCAGCCATTGGCAAGTGAAATCGCAATCGGTGATGACGCGGACTTTTGAGGCTTACAACCGGAGATTCAGGAGACAAAGGCAATTCGAAAACCACCGCCTTTGGGAGGGTGCTATGTTACAGCCGCAACAAATATAGTCAACAATGCCGAAATCCAAGAGGAGTAGTGACAGAGTCACTTATTGGTACGCCGACTACCGTTCTAGACAGGCAATGTCTGTGAGGACGACTAGAGGGATGTCTCGGTAGACGTCCTTACGGACATCTTCTAGGACGTCTACGGAGACATTATATCATTATTATAGTCAAAGTCAGTCGGATGTCTCTACAGACATCCGCCTAGACATTTTATGACGTGTCAACTCGTCCAACGTGGAGTTTTCCTTGCCATGTAGATAAGGAGCTGTAAACTATTAAGTGAACAATATGTCTACGTGTTTATTCAATTATCAATATCGGAAAATTGACTTTTATTATAAAATGCTATTTTCTACAGCATTTCTATCTTAATAATTTAATAATATTTAAATACATATATTTTAATATTTTAATAATTTTAATTGAATATAAAATAATTTATTAATTTCAATATAATAATTTTTTATTACATATTATTAATTTATTCAGAAATATATATATATATTCAGTAATTTTAAATTCAAAATTTTAATTCTTAATATTATTTTTAAAAATGGACCAATGACAACTATTGAATATAGAATATTCATATCAAAAAATTAATATTTCGAATTTATAACGAATTCAAAATATTTTTTTAATGAACAGAAAAGGAAACAACATTTTATTGGATGAAGACTTTTCCTTTGCTCATGCAAACCGCTGCCCATTATGCTAATTTTCTACATTTGGGCTGCATTTTACCCCGCATACTAGTGACTTTCAGACATTTACCCTCGGTCAAACCGGATTCCCTTGCCAACGTGGCACTTTGATGTCTCCAGGAATGTCTGCAAAGACATCCGCAAAGACATCCACGTCTCTGCAGACATCTTCGCGTCTTCTTGAAGACACGGCTCTCTTCATGCCACCGAAGTTGCTACAGTACCCAAAAGACGCAGAAGACATTCTCCTTTCTAGCTAGACATCTAGCTCTGTCTTGAAGACATCACCGAAGTGATTCTGCGTCTATAGAAGACATCACCAAAAACGGGGTTTTCTTATAGTGTAAATCTCTTCATTGCGCGGGGTGTTCATGCGGAGGTGAAGTTGGGCAAGATAGTGGATTGGTCCACTTTGAAGTCGATGCCGGGGAAGGTAAAAATTCCTCGCCCTGAAAATGGAATAATTCCAATGGGATGGCGCAAGTATCCGGAAGGTGGATTGGGCAAGTTCATGACTGTGATGGACGACACACCTAGCTATGATACTAACACGTCAAGTTCAGATGATGACTCCGACGGAACCCACGTCCAAGTCGCGAGCGAAAAGGCACAAGCACGTGGTAGGCTGAGGAGGACCGAACGAGCCCTTCACCAACGTTACTATTGACTAGGAGTATTTAAAGGTTTGGGACGTAGCAAATCAATTTTGTGAACAATAATTTTGCTCTAAACATTATATGGTTTTAAATATCCTTTTTGTTTGTAATGGTACAATTTATTTAGAGAACTTGCACATTACATTCTACGAGAGGCTTATACTACCCGTTATGGATGGGGACTTGCATAGCTCCCATGCTATCCACTACTTGGTTTATTTTTTTGCTTTCATGGTATGTGGTACATTCCTAATCTTTTCTGGGGCAATTGTGTTTAAATTATTTATTTAGAGAACTTGCACATTACATTCTACTAGAGGCTTATACTACCCGTTATGGATGGGGACTTGCATAGCTCCCATGCTATTCACTACTTGATCTAAAAGGGAGCTAATAAAGGTGTTCATTATTGGAGAGCATGCGGTCAAAGGACAAAAGTAGTACTTTCCCGAAAGCCTTCTTTCGTAGACATAACCTGCTTCTAATTTTAAGTGCGTCGCAATCTTGTTGGAACCAAAAATAAGGTACCCTATATTAAAACCTCCACCCTCCTCATGGAGAGGAGGAGTGCCTAAGCACCCAAAATGCTCCAAAGGCCTCCTTCTCCTGGGTTGGGGAGACGTCCCAGCCCCTGCCCAAGTAAGGCCGGGGACGTCTCCGCCCTGCCCTGGTGGGGCGGAGACGTCCCCGCCCTTACCCGGGCAGGGGCGGAGACGTTTCTTCACAACAGGGCAGGGCGGAGACGTCCCCGCCCCTACACGGAGACGTCCCCGCCCTTGGCACTTCAGTTCCCACCCGTTCTTGGCTTGTGTATAAAAGGTTCGGGGAGGGCCGATTGTCCCTTACGCTTGTCACCTTGGCCTCTATCCCTTGGACCTCAATTTAGTTTGAGCTCCTTGCGAGTCTACTTGGGTGGCAGGCGGCACTGATGTGCGGCTGAGGTGATATAAAAATTGGTTCAAGCAGTGCACCAGCGCTATCAGACCTCACATTTTCACCCGATTCTATACTATAACTAGCCCCGGATTTTGGCTTAGACGGGACTTGCACATTATTTGGCATAAGCCGTGAATGCAATGGAAAGTCAAAGGAAGCAAACAAAAGAATGGAAACCTTGGTACAATTTTGGTGACAACGGGGGCAAAGTGAGTTGTGTTTTCTGTAACTATACTTTTAGCTACAAACGTGAGCGTGCGTTCGCTCACTTTGGATACGGCGCCAAGTCAGAGAGGTCGATTTGTCGTAGCCTACCTCCCTATGTGCGAAGTCGATTTGCCAATTGTGGAAACATTGTTCCGCAACGAATGACGGGTAGGGACATGTATGGCGGAGATTCAGGCCCGAGTGGTCCATCGAGGGCACCAACTATTGACACTTCAAGCCAATCCGACGCTCAAAATAATGTGGCGGGTGGGGTAACAAGTGGGCCTCAGGAAGGAGTGCCTAATCTCTCTAAAGGAAACGACCGCGAACATGTGTCGGGTGGTCTTACCGCCTCGAATTCCACTAGATCTGGGCAACTACATCAACAACGGATGCTTGATGCTTTTAACATTGCAAAGAGGAAGGAACTTGATGAGAAGTGGGAAACTTTTTTCTATCAAGCGAATGTGCCTTTCAATGTGGCGCGAAATCAAGCGTTCATCGATGCAGTGAGGGCGACATCTGTGGCAAAGTTTGAGTACACTCCTCCTACATATCACCAGTTGAGGACTAGATTGATTGAACCTAAGAGGTTGCAAATTGAGAAAGAGATTGAAGCTAAAGTTGGTTTTGCCATCAAGAATTATGGGGTGTCGATATGCACGGATGGTTGGGATGATGTCCATCGGAGGCCCCTCATGAATTTAATGATGTCATGCCCCACTGGTGACGTATTCTTGGGGAGCATAGACACCAGTGGTGAGAAGAAGTCCATGCAGTACATAGCAGACCAAGTGAAAGTTTATATTGAGAAGGTGGGTTCCAAGAATGTGACACAGATTTGTACAGACAATGCTCCCAACATGCTTGGAGCGATGGATGATATTATTCTCACATATCCGCACATTTACAAGCAGGGGTGCATGGCACATGCATTGGATCTCATGTTGGAAGATTGGGCGAAGGTCCAAGAATTGAAAGATTTAATAGAGAGGGCAAAGAAATTGTGCAAATATATTAGAAACCACCATTCAACAATGGCGACACTTCGTGAGTTGAGTCCAAACCTACATATTGTAGTGCCGACTGAAACCCGCTTTGCTTGTAATTTCCTTATGTTGGATCGATTGGTGAGACTCAAAGGAGTGTTGGAGCAGTTGAAAGACCACCCCCGTGTTGTAAACTACTTTGCAACCCTACGGAACAAACAAAATGGAGAGCAAGCAGCAACCGCAGCGCGTAATGTGGTGCTCACCATCGAAGATGTGGCCTTTTGGCAACGATGTCAGAATTACGTGCACATGACTGGGGATGTTTTGAAGGCATTGCGTGTGTTTGATGGCCGCGAACCAGCCATGGGTCGTGCGTCGCTCGTGATGCATAATTTGCGAGAACACCTGTACTCTTTGAGAGAGTCACCCTTTACTCTACGAGCTGACATAGCATCCACTCTTGAGCAATCTTTTAATGCCCGGTGGCAAATGGTTTTTACCGATGTTCACTACGCCGGGGCTCTTTTTAATCCGTACCTCAAGGATAATGTGGGGCTTAAGGCTGACGAAATCGCACAAAGAGCATTGAATCGGGTTGTTCGCAAAATGATGGAGGTATTGGAAGTCTCATATGAGGACGTCCAATATGAGTTAACACAGTACAAGGAGGGCATAGGACCATATGGCCCTACCGAGGCATTTGACATCCGCCAGACAAAGCTTCAACTCCACCAATGGTGGGCCAGGATCGCAGACAAGGCATTGTCTAAAATAGCTGTTCGTATTCTAGCCCTTACGTGTTTAGCTAGCTCTTGCGAACGAAATTGGAGTATGTACTCGTTTGTCCACAACAAGAGCCGAAATCGATTAGCGGCAGAAAATGCTGCGTCATTGGTGTATATTTATACCAATAGCCGATGCCTTCAACAAAGACCGGGGGCCGATCCCGTTCGATGGTACGATGCGAATATTCACTCGGAGGATTCCGACCGAGATGCCCTAGGGCTGGTCCCGGTAGGTGAACCTAATCGTGAATTTGATGTGTTGATAGCCGAGGAAGAGGAGGAGCACAATATGGCAACTCCCCGCACTCCGCTGGAGTACCGTGGACACCCTAATCTTTGGGCGGAAGGCGCCGATCATCTTGACGAAACGAGAAACTATTACGGAGATGATGACGATGTGGAAGAAGAATTGGCTCAAGGTCGTTGGGGACCTTGGAATCAAAGTCCTCGTCGCAGTCCTTCGCCTCATCTTCATCAAAATGAGGGCATTCATGAAGTGCAACCTTTGTCTACTTCCTCAGAGAGCGACATCTCAAATGTAACTAACCTTGAAGAGCCTGAAACGGGGGGGGGCAATGTCGGGAATGTTCGTGACGAGGACAATTCCCCATCAGACTATGGTGGTAGAAATGGAGATGGCGACAACAACGGAGCGGGAGAGAACGCAATAAATACTACGACTCGAAACAACCAAGCATCGGTTGAAAACCGGTATGGCCAAGAGAGCCCTATTGAAATGGGTGCATCATTTCATAGCACTGGAGTCGTTCAAGGAGACTCTAACGCAAATGTTGTAAACACAACAATTGTAGGGACGACTCGAAGAAATGAAAGGGTTGTTAATCAGCGAAAGCGTTTTGACCCGGAATATGTAGACCCCGATGATGCTTTTGCATTCACAGAGGACCTTGAGCCACAACCATCTCCGGTTGTGGTGTTGCCTACGGTTATCAATGACCAGAATGTACCAACGCCGCCTTCCCGGAATTCCTCTTCTTCTAGAACGGCGAATGCCATGTATGGACCTTTTCAACGAAGTGTAGGCGTTGAGGGGATGGATCTAAACACTTCCGCTACTACTATCAGAAATGGCAGACCCCCTTTGGCCGCTACAAGGACGCCTCTTCATCCAATGGGTCAATATATACAACCGAGTGCAAGGACTAATGCTCGTGGAGGGTTTAGAGGCCGTGGAGCGGCTAGAGGCCGTGAAGGAAGAAACAACGGCGAAGCATCCTCCTCAAGGCATCGTAGACGTCCCCTCCTTGGAATAGGGGCATGAGATCCGAACGTGGTTGTACAACCGTTTTTAGACACGTATGTTCCAGGACGCTCTTCAACAACTCCGGCGTTTGTTGTTCCGAATCGAGAAATTCGTCCTACTAGCGGCCCAATCATAAATTCCGACGGCGATGATCCTCACGCACATCGACAAAAGAGATTCAGACGCTCGCGTTGCGATGGTGAAACAGTCGTAGAGCTTCGCAATGATAACTTTGAAATAGAGGGCTTTTGGACTATGGATGGTAGCAATGGAGAATTCTCAGATGAGAGCGGTGAAGGAGCTGATGATGACAACCGTCCAGATTGCGATGAGGCACCAGATGATGATGATATTGTCCTTCGAGATGCGGTTATGGGTGGCCCGTCCACCGAAGGAGTGCGCAGATCTGGCCGTTTGAATAATTAAAGGACAAAAAAAGTAACTACATATATGTATGCAAAATCAAGAGAGTTGTGATAATTCATAGAAGAAGCTAGGAGAGAAAAAGGCTCTTAGATAACTACAAGATATTACTTGGTTTGGAAGTATGAGATTAGGAAATTGTTGTTTTATCGTGAAATTTTTTAATGTAATAAACAGATTTTGCTTCCAAACATTAAGGCCTATCCGCTCAATGATGCAGGGGCGTGGACGCCTACATGAGGGGCGGGGACGTCCCCGCCCCATGGGAGGCGTCTCCGCCCCTCATGGTGACGTCCCCGCCCCAGTGCCACGGTGGCGTGACACGTCCGTATGTGACGTGGCGATCATAGTAAAAATTACTTACTTGCAAAAAATTACTAGGCGCACTTCGGGCAATCCGTCCGAACCGTCCGTGCCGTCCGGACCGCCCGTCCGGTTGTCCCGTCCGATCACCTCAACCCGTCCATTATGACAACCCTACTTCCGAGGAAGCTTAACTTCCAGTTGAGCGAGCAAAGAAATTGGAAGGGGATCACCCCTAACTTCTGGAATCGACGAACTACATCTAGATTTACCATGGAGTAAAGCTTCAAAGAACGAATTCTGAGGTGGACATGTAAAAAGATGCTTTGACTCACTCATAGGTCGGCGCTCCAATGCCCGAAGAACACAGCAAATGGACGAAATTGTGAAATTGGAGTCCCCAGGCAATAAGGACGTCGAGTAATGCGCATACGCACCGTCGCGGTGACCGTGAGTAAGCATGCCACTACATGAAATAGGAATATGTCCAAGACCTGCGGTCGCCTTCGTAATCTGCTGCATTCTTGGAACGGCCGTCTTTGAAGTGTCCATCTTGTCGTGAATAATACAGAGAAACTCAAACGGGTAATTAATGGACTGAGATGTCCATCCGGAGTACACATTACGGCAAGCACTTTGGTAGTTGAGATGCCTCGCCCGATCATCATGCAATGCTTGCCATTCGTCGGACCCGCGAGGATATTTGGCTAGAAACTCGACTAGATAGTCATACTTGGTACATCTCAAAAAGTTGCTACCAACGGCCTTCACTTCAACGTTCCGAAAAAACTTCCATTTCAATCGACTAACAACAGATTGCGAAATCGGCTTGACACAACATTCAGAGTTCACCTGGAATTGAAAGAGATTGCGATCAAGACTAATGAGGTAGAATTAGAGAGATGCAAAAATAGACATGCATCGGCTGCCAACCGACACAATGGGTTACATGAGCAAGTCAAATGTGCAAGTAGTAAGAATATTGAACCATACTAGGTTGGACATGTCACGGAGATGATTCCAGTTCATCGCAGCATGTAGAACCATCAGAGATGCAACCCTCTTGTTGCCGATGACTCGAAACTCATTTGGCATGTGGTCTGCATTATCGTTGATGATTCTGGAAATGGTCCCACGAGCCTGAACAGTTTGAGACCTGGGGTGCAGAATTCCCGCATTTCCATGACCACCATTTACGCGTCCGTTCAATGAATCCGATTTTTACTTGTAGTATGCATACTTGGAGATGCCATGAATGCGAAACCACGCAACTTCACAAACGTCGACACCATGCAGAGTTATGAAGGGATTTCCGGAAGCCAGGAACATCGTGGAGCTGGCCCTGAACAGCGTACGCAGTTTCACGCCGTTGCTCAAAGCTTGAGGAGTAGAACTGCTGGCGGATTTTACAAGTGTCCGCCCAAAGAAAAATCTGACAGCATCGTCTCGAACAACATTTTTTCGAACTAACAAGCTCACAAGAATCTTTGGACTGGAGGTGTCGAAACTTGGTAACAGAAACATCACACTTCTGCTTAAGCTTCTGTTTCATACCTCTGTATGGATCCTTGGCCACCCCCTCAAGCCCGTCATCTTTACATGTGGTTTGATTGTGCTCAGAGCAGTAGATGAGGCACTCTGACAGCAGTGGACCACCTTCAAGGCGCGTGTGCGAAATCTTCCAGCGCAACGTCGTCATCTGAAGATCCTCATGCTCAGAAACAAAGAGTACGCCAACATCAATGTCACCCAAAACGTCTGCATCACATGCTTCATGCGCGAGACAAACTTGAATCATTGCCCGCCCAACTAAAGCGAGATTATTGTCGAGCAAATGGCAATACTTGTTCCTCTACTGTGGTCGATCCGGATACTGAAATTGATCACAATTGACCCCTGAAAGGGAGGTTGCTTCAATTGGTGGTTGATCAGTTGAACGTCGGATGCCAGCCGACGGAACGTCCTCATATCGCTCTCGACATGCTTCACAGTCGCTTCCTCAATCCGCATTGGATCCTGTGGACACTTAAAAAGTGATGTCATCATAGATCCTGTCCCCGCGATCGTCGTCATCCGAAGCGCCTGACATCTCACTCACTGGAGATTCATCAGATGAGGAGTATCCAGTGTCGTCACCAACCCGCATGGAGCGAACTCGATAGCCACTCCAGAGAACAGATTACCCACCGTGTCACCAAGCGTGCTCACCTCAGGGAGCTCGCAGTATGCGGTATGAGTGAGGAACTTAACATTTACTGTCTGGACTCGGACAATCAGAAAGAAGCTGTGAGGAATTAGGAACCCTTTCCACAATCCCTTTGGTGAGCACTCGTCGATAACTCCAACGCCTGCACGACAGTTGTGACCCATGACATCAACAAGGAGGGAAACCTTCATTCCGTCACGAAGGTTCAGAAACGACAGAACTGGTTTGATATCCTCAACGGGTTGCAATATGGATTTCGGTGGATCCTCAATGAGTTCGTCGATGATAGCGAATGGACGAAGGTCAGCCGCCTCCCAATTGATTGACCGGCTAGAGCATTCGCGAAGCATGCATAGTCCATCAATTGGGAACGGAATGGGCATTTCCATTGAATCGGAAACATCGATTACCTTGACACGAATAATCCATGGATCCCTCAGAATGATTTTTTGAACAACTGCGCGACTAGCATAATAGAGACCTGAGTGAGTTAGGGCGACTTAAACACCTTTACGTGGCTTCCATCGACCTGATTTTCCGTTCTTCATAAACGATAAAATGGGTCCGCAGTCCGTGATCCAGAATGCCAATCGGGCTTCGTCGGCTGGGAGCCGACAAAATTTGTCGAATATATCAACCTATGGATCCAGCTCGAGAACGGCTCACAAATAGGGTGTGTGTGAATGCATGCGTCACAGAGTCAAAACTGATGCATTAGGTTTTTGGATTAGGGTTCAAGATTAGGATTTCGAGTTTCGGGTGAACTTCCAAAGGATTTCAGTGCTTTTGCATGAGACTTGGGAATTCGTGATTCGGAAAGAGCATGTGCGTGATTTCTTGGAATGCAGAAACAAACTGGGAAGGAGCACTTTTGTACACACATTCGGTTTCCAGACTCCAGTGTTTAGGGTATCAAGACTTCAGGTAGTCAGGTGATCAACGCAGAATCAACATTAAGGTGAGGCAACAAGGTCGACTTACACAGTATCAAATTGCGACTCAAAATCTGGAAAGCTGCAGGACAATACACGGATTTTACTGAACATGAAATCTGAGCTCTAACCGGAGAAAACATTGAACAGAATTGAACCATACATGACCGCCTACACCATAAATGAACGCCTACTTCCAGAAAGTGCTTGTCAACGCGCAACAGGTAGAATGCTTGAATGCTAAATACAGCCAGTGCTGAAAAGTGCAAAGCGGACGATCTAAGCTGAGACAATAACTATACTACACGAAAGCGTGTGACAGCAGGTGCAATAAAGAGAAGCAGACGAGAAATGATAGAGGATTCGCAGTAGATGCGTTGATATCCCTCTCTCAGCTGAACAATGTGCGCGAAAGTCGATTTTGAAATTTTGCGCCAGAAACACCTTCGTGGATTCGCGCCCAGAAATTCGCGCGCGTTCATTCTTGGACTTCAAATTCAAATTCGAATGGAATCGAATGTGATATTTCAACACGAAACTTCTTTGCGAAATTCGAAAAGATTTTTTCAGAGAATCAAAACAAAATATAAATGACGAGGAAGAATGAGTCGAATCCGAAAACCAAACTAAAAGAAATTTCAAAAAATCAAAGAATATATAAAAGAGACATTTAAGAAAATCTAAATTAGAATATTAAAAAGAAAGTTACATCAGATCAAAAAAACGACAAGTAAATTTGAATATTGGAAAATTAAAAAATAAATTTAAATGAAATTGAAAATGCCAACTACAAATCCAGCCGGTTGGATGAAAATTGTCAGACTACCGAGACTATCAGACAATCAGACTACCGAGACGCTTCGATGACCTTTTGATTAAGGACGAAAGTTGATCGAACGGTCGCGGCGTTCAGATTCGACGACGTATAAAAGGTCAGGCTTCCACCAAACCGGGTCATTTGCAATCTACTCTTCCTGGTTTAGTTAAGCAGCTTCAGGAATAGGTTGTAAGACTTTTCCTTATTTAGGACTGAATCCGTCCGCGGCCAGCCGATGTAGTGTTTCCGGAAGTTGAAGAAAGTAGTGGAGGAGCATCCAGCAGGCGGAACGAGGCGGAGGAGCTCGAGCGCTAGAGTCAAAGTGACCAGCCGACGGGTTTTTTCCAGCAGCCGACAAAATGACGTCAGTCGATAGGTATAATTATCTTTCACCGTCGGCTGCCAGACGACAGCTAGCTGTATATATTTTGGATTTTTCATTTCTCAATTCCATTGAATGTAGTAATGTTATATATTGTAGCAATTGTGCTCCGTTCCAATGGTAATCTTAAGTGTCGGCTGCCAGCCGACGGAATTCTCTTGCGTCGGCTGCCAGCCGACGACGTTCTACTCGGATGTGGCTCACGAGCAATGCTCGCTATTTTGTTGCGTAGGTTGAGTAAGCTGAAGTGGTTGTTTGGGCCTTGTATTAGTGAGGACGAGGCAGTCTGGCTCGATAATCAGGTACCGAATGCCACATTCGAGGCTCGTCCTGAATTGACCAATTGGGGCATTACCTGGAAGCTAGGAGAGGTGACTGAAATGGGAATCAACGGAAAGCACTTGGGCAAGAGTTTTTTTGGTGGAAACCTTGTCGCCGTGATGGATATTATGGAAGATCTTGAGGACGACGAATGTATTTGACTCCTACTAAAGGTGAAGGTTCGAGTAGCCGACGACGACCCGGAGTCATATGCTGTTCAAATTCGTTGGGCCCTCTGGTCACAGGAGCTCTGCACGTCAGCACAGGAGGTGGGCATGCAATTTACCGACGTGCACCCAGAGAGCCGCGCGGAATTGGTGGAATGCTTTATGCAGGCGAAGGACCAGAGAGTGGCACTCAATGGCGGATTTGAGGAGAATGGCAGACGTAAAGCTGCAAAGAAACCTAGGGCCTCAAAAAAGGCTAGCAGTTCTGTGCTCACTGTTATTGCTGTGGCACCTGATCCGGCTCCAAAGAAGTGGGCGTCTAAGAAAACTACGAAGGAGAAGACGGTGGCCGAAGCGCTGGTATGTCTGAACAACCTCTCATCCAATACCAACAGTTAGGAGGTCGAAGAGATGTACAACACGGTCGAGAAAGGATTAGGGCATTGTTATCCGTTTGGGCAGCAGGTTCTGCCAGTAAAGATTCATTCGTCAAAGATCCACCTTGCGCCCCATGGAATGGTTTACCGTGAACTCGTCGAAAGGCGCCTCGACCAGCTTCGGGTCACCTACAAAGTTATTGGTCCTTGGCGGGCAAAACCGCCACTATACTGCGTTCCTCTCCGTGCTCCACCAGGTTCTGCTCAAGATGGCAAGGAGTTAAAGGGTATGGAACTTCTTCGTAGGAGCGTGCCCAAAATGATGGAGGACCAAGTTCATTTCGGCGGTCAGACGTACAAGTGGTATGAAGAACCAAATTGTCATTGGTTCATCATTGGTGGGCAGCACACATACTCTGTGTGTAAGGAGCTCGGAGAGATGGAGGACCCCGAATCGTCGAGAGCTAAGTATTTCATGGAGTGGGACATTATCATACTCTGGTCAAATACTCAAGACGACCTCGTGAAAATTTCAAACCTCCTGAACGTTGATGTTGCCGAGAAGAAAGCGGAAGAGACCTACGTTCCCCAACTTCGTAGAATGAGGGAGAGGTGGATTGAGCTTGGTCGTGTTGACAAGCTTCAAGACCATGCTGCCTGGAAGGTACTTTTACTGCTCACTTGTTTGTTCATGCTAATCGTATTGTGTGGCTTCAGTGTATCTGACCGTCGGCTGGCAGCCGACGGCCTTACATGTGTTGAAACCTGATTCTATTCATTGTGATTGTTGCAGGATTTTTGCAAGAATCACCTCACTGTCATTATGAGTAAGGCTAAAGACGTGGAGACCCAGAAGCTACCGCTTGTTTTCGTTCCTGATGATTTCTACAATAAGTGGCAAGTGGTTTTCACCGCTTGGCAGATGGGTCAATTAATTGGGAAGAACGGTCAACCTCCTCTTCAGATTCCACGAATTCCACAGCGGGACATCACGCACACGGACCTTTCGTACCTCGTCAACCTACGTGATGAGGACTCCATGAAGCTAGATGAGGCGATTCTGGATAAGAAGGTGTATATTAAGGTGAACGCAGGAAAGGAGAAGGGGGCTATTGGTGTGTCGATGAAGTCGTGGGTAAAGGATGTAAAGATGAACTACATCATCAAGAACGAATTGATGCTGAAGTACCGCAATTATCCATTGAAGAAGCCTGGAGAGTCCGCATATGTCCCTTGGGCGTATGAGCAATTTACGTTGTTTGCCGCTGAGAAGGGTATCAACAATGAAACCCTTGATAACATCCGACGCGAATTGGAGCAGTCTGATGCTGGCACAACATTCTTGAAGGAGAGGAACAACGGGATTACTCCAACGACCAACGAGGCCCCGCCCGAGTTCTGGTCGGTAGTGAAGAAGTACGCCGTTCTATGTGATGAGGATCTGGTTGATGAGTTTGTCATTCGCTTTGATGTTCGTGTTGCGAAGGGGCTTGTCGAACTGGTGAAGAAGATCAACGACAAAGGAGACGTGCAACTCGAGAAGGGAGCTCGCGAGATGTTCGTTGTGTTTGGATATGACAAAGCCGGGGAATCAATCTTTACAGGGAGAGACGGGCTCAAAACAGTTGTGCAGAGGGTGCTGCGAGTGAGTGATGATGAACAGTCTGAGATTTTTGCTCCTATAATTCTTATTACCGACGACAACTCCAGTTTCCAAATTGAGTCGGAATATCGCAGTTTGACAGGAGTATGTGCCTTCCACACAATTCGCTACCTCCCTGAAAGTAGCCAAAAGTTCAAGGTGTCGGCCATGCACGACAGACCTCTGGCTAACATCGGAATCCTCTACAACAAACCGAGTGATGAGCGTGAAAGATTCAGCCAGTTCAAGAAGGTGACGGGATTGACGAAGCCTCTTAATCCTATCTATGACGATGCTGCTTTGCCCGCGACCGAGAGCTGGTGTAGAGATGTGAGCAATCCATGCATGAGTTTGCTCACCGCAATATTGAGTCCCACCTTAGCGGTGAAGGAATCAAACCTGACAGTCTTCAATGCTTGGGGTGGTGGGAATGTCACAGCTTTGGCCTTGGTTGGTTTCTTTAATCCTTGTCGTGTTTGCTTTTTTTTTGTCCTGCATTTACCGATTCATGTCATTGCATCTCGTCGGCTTGCAGCCGACAGTTTTTTGCAGCGGGTTTCTAACTTATCTTCTCGTAATTTTTCTCAGCGGGCAAAAGCAACTGTGATTAAGTTTGTGCGCGAGGAAGTTGGCATTGCTATCGCGAAGAAGCACGTTGTCCAGAAGCGAGAGTTTTTCTTTGGGAAATTGCGGAGATCCTAGCTGCTGCTAGAAATGGTTTGAGAACAAAGGTTGTCTCCAAATAAATCTTTAGTCTTGACCACCAAATCCTCTTGTCTTCAAGTCTTTAGTCTTCATTCTTCATTCTTCTCTCCGTTGGCCTATCTTGTGGTGGCTGTAAAGGGTTAAGGGTAAAGATAGGTGATAAGAAACCACGGCCTCAGACGGGTAAAATGGGACGGCCAAACCACGAGTTGACCGTCCAAAAGATTGGCTCCTATACTTCAAATCCACGGTGACCAGCAATCGCGCCTCATCGGTGGAAACAACTTAAATACGACCGTGTGGGCCATTAACCCCACTTCGCCGCAACAAAGTTTACGAAGCAGAATTGAAAAACAACTAGCCTCCAAAACCGGCTGGGAATAACAAATAAAGATAACGAGCCTCCAAAGCCGGCTAGGAATAATAAAGCCACAAGCCACAACACGTGAGTCTTCTTGTCTTCTTATCTTCAAGTCTTCATGTCTTCATTCTTCAATTCTTCAAATCTTCTTATCTTCAAGTCTTGAAGTGTTCAAAAACACAAAAGACCTCCCAAAGTTCTTTACCACACTAATTGCGAGCTTTAGATTGATGCCACAGATGGTTCGAGCAGCCAAATGCCAAGTGCTATAATTTTTTGGAAAGTTGGTGCAATAAGCTAACACCCTTCAAAATCTCAGATTATTCTAAACTACCTTCTAAAAGTTATGGAGGTTCAAAGTTTGTGCCTTCTTATGTCGATGGCAGCAAACCCTCTCCAACTTCGGTGGCTATAACTTCTATACTACGATTCTAAATGAGTTGTATAATAGCTTTATAGAAAGCTAATTTAATAAGCTACAGCTTTTATAAATTTCACTTTAAACTAATCTACTCACTAAAAGTTGTATAAGCTCAAAACTCACGCCTGCCCACTTCCAAGACGGCAAAACTCTCCTCTACTTAGATGGCTATAACTTTTTCATAGCGCATTTAAATGAGTCAAGTGATAGCTTCTTAAAAAGCTAGTACAATGAGGTATTCTTTTCTAAAATTTCAAGTCCGAAGACAAAGTATCGAAGCCGTGGTGAAGCCCGAAGTGACTGCTCCTCTATTCGGGTGGCAGCTAACTATTTTTCACTCAAACGCTCATAACGTTTGCATAAAAATTCCGAATTGAACAAAAACACCGCTCAAAGATGCACAACTTTACAAGGAACAACTCCACAAACTTTCATAACATTCTCATGAAAAACGAGTACACACCGTCTGATCTCCCTCTCGGGAATTTCACTCACCCCTCTCGACACACCAAAAACACACACCACGAAGAAAGGAGAGTCGCCCCCTCTTATCCTTCCACATCAGCCCATGCCTAAGCCACATGGGCATCTAAAGCCTATTGGTTAACCTCCTAAAGCACTCTAAAGTCTACCAAGATAAGATAGGAAAGAAACCCCAACCATTGGGCTTCAAAAAGTGTGGTTCCAAAAGAATTCTAAGACGGTCAAACCTTTTCTTAGTTTCTTTTCTTTTTCTTTCTTGGATCTTGATCTAACATAAACATAAACACATAACAAACTCCTATATTAACAATTAAATGGATTATACCTTTATCTAACCGAATAAAAACTCTAGAATTTGACGGAGCACCGTAGAAACATAACTTGCTCTCCGTTCATCGCTTAAATAGGTCAGCGGCCCTCAAAGCCAAAGACGGTGGCCCATCTCATTAGAAAAGCGACTCACCATTTGGCCTTCATTGGTATTTTCAAAACATCCTTCAAACACCATCTGACGGCCACCCGTCAATGAAGCTTCAGCTTCCAATACAATCACCAGAGCTCTCGCGTCCGGTTGTAGATTCACAAATACAAATTGCCGCAGACTTGGATCTGGACATGGTTGAACACGACGCTCGGAAGGCCCCGCTTCATCTCGCACTCGCCGTCTGGAAGTTGATGGCTGAGAAGATTGAAACGGATCCTCCGATAATTGCGATAATGACAACTCCCACTCATTTGGGTCTTGAGAATCCATATTGCCAACTCTAAGCTATCTAAGATTTTAGCTTGGAGTAAATTATGTGAGGCAAGGGAATTATCTTCCCTTTATATCTTACAGTAACTTCTTTAAGAAGCTTGCCTTCACTGAATTACTCTAATAGCCATAAATAATTCTATTTTAACTAAAAGTAGCCCGCATCAAAAGATCTGGCTAAAAGACAAGGTCGCGACATTGTACAGTCCCTCAACAGTTGTATAAAGCCGCTTTGAGTCCACTAATGGTCGCCAAATTGCGGACTTGGTAGGCTGTCAAGGTCCGTTGATTGTTGCCTGCCGGCTCCGGGTTTGAGCTTTATCGAACTCGTTGAACGGCCTGGATAGTTGCAACTTGGTACTTGCTAGTGAAAGCAGGAAATAAGCAGCCAACCGGCCGCCTACGCTTCCCTGAGCTATAGTGACAAGATGCAGGCTTCCAAGTTACGCTAACAAGTTCCGGTTATCCCTGCATTGAACCAAATCGTGGATTTCTCCACGACCCCAACCTTTTGTATCCTTCTCCTCATACTCTATCCGATGTCTAAGGCAACATCTTTAATATTTTCACACAATATATTAATTTACAACTCGACAGCGTTAAGAACATGTCGTTTTTCCTGCAGCCGTCTGGTGTTCCTAATCGACTCACCTGGCCTCAGCCGTCGGATTTGACATTTGGGGTTATCTAGCTTGGAGAGAATTCCGCGACACCGCCAAAGGTTGTGGAAGACGATGAATTTTCTCATGTTGCTCGAAAGGTTGTGGATGAGTTTGTGGTTCAATCTACCCAAGCATCCATGTCACGGAATTCGTTGGATGTGTATGATTTATCGGACGACCAGATTTCTAATTGTGATGTCGGGTTAAATGAAGAGAAGACCACTCTCGACCATCTGATTACTCATATCGGCCAAGGACCTCAGTCAACTATGCTGGTTGTCTTGTCTACAATAGTGGAAGAGGCGATGCCTTCCGGGTCTGTGGTCATCAATTTGGCCGAGCAACCGCAAGTCGAAACAGTTGTCCGGACTGGCCACACATCTGTAGCGGGTACTAATGCAAAGACTGTCCATCCTCCGAATCTCGCAAAGGACCCTGCTGCCCGAAGATCGATTACTCGAGATTCTCGAGTTGTCTCGCTGGGACCTATGAATGAAGTTCCCGTAATTTCAACGGGTACTGACGTCCCTCTTGGAAGCCCTAAAGCAAAGAAAGGAAAGACTACCAGCAAAACTTCTGGGAAGAAGCGGGCGACGTCTCCATCGACAAAGACAAAGGATTATGCTGCAAAGCGCGGTTCATGAAGCAATTCTTCTTCCAGACCGAACACCCCTATGACCCCCGATGGCGAAGATCTCCCAAAACGAGTCCCTGTCTCATGTCGTGGATCGCGCAGGCAATCCATCTAGAGGTTAGTTTTATAGTTAGCTTATTGTAGGTTCAAAATTTAGTGACCTAGCGTGCAACTAATTTTCTAAAATATTTATAAACCCATTATGATTCTGTGTTGGGGTACACTACTAATTTTATGTTTGATTTTCTGAATTATTCTCTGACCTTGTCTAATCTTCTGAGTCGGTTCGTCGGCTGGCAGCCGACCAGGGATCTAATGTCCTTTAATGGTCTTTCTTTAAATCAACTGATCAGGGGACTAGTACTCTTGTACTTGCTGCTTCTGGTGCAGTGGAGCAGGTTGGTGCAGATCGAGAATCCGAAGCGTTTGAGCACATGGTTCATGTGGATTTGACACCCCTTAAAGATTACTTCTTTGTACTTGAATTGAATGGTTTGGTTCTCACGCATGGCGCTGATTGTGTTACAAAGTTCCGGCCTCACACCCAAGAATTTCTCAAGTACTGTGTTGATAATTTTACTGTCGTGATTTGGAGTTCCGAATGTCCGACTGGAGTGGGGACTCTTCTTAACGACCTGCAAGATCAGTTCAAATTCATTCTTCAAAGAATCAAACATGTCTTCGATAATACCCTTTGCGACGTAGCTCGGTATTCTATCGATGGCAAGAAATTCTACCTCAAGAGGCTATCAACGTTATTTCTTAGTTATGGGGATTTGATAGGGAAAAGAGCCAATAGCGCCAACACCCTCTTGATTGACGTTCATCCGTACTCGAACGTCAAGAATTCTCCATGTAACGTCATTCATCCGATGCCCTACACTCTCACTTCAACTGAGACTGCCAAAGAGAGTAGGCAAGCCCTCTCGGTGATAACTTCCTTTCTGAGTGCGATGAAGGAAGTGGGTTGGACTGTACCCGAGTACACCTCAACTGTGGACCACCTTATCTTGGTGAAGAAGTTCGCCTTGCTCTTTCAAAGTGACAAGCCTCGTCGTCCTCGTCCTCAAGTTGCGAATCCGGAGTTGAACGATGAGCTCTCAGCGAGTGTGGATACGGTCTTGCCTGATGCTGCCATCGTCCCCGATGTGCCTCTCGGCCGCAGGGTGACCTTTCTTGAACCTAAGCCTGTCGACCCTTATAAGACTCGGTTGGTAGCCGTCCCGGGGAACCCTCGATTGCTTCCTGGAGAACCCGAGCGGGAGCAGTTTGTTTGGTCCTTTCCAAGGGAGAAGCGTCCAAGGTCACTTCCAAGTAGACGTTAGATCAATTCGTCGGCTGCCAGCCGACGCTTAAATTCATTACATTCATTTCATGACATTCGTCATGACTATGGAATTTTATTTTTTGTTCGCACATTGATATTATCTTTGTGTGAATGTTTACCCCTAATAAACATCGATTGTAATTATCTCAACTTCCTATGCACTTGATGGGTTCTTAATTCATGCATCGTCATCCATTCATTTCTTCAGGTTGACTCTGGAGTTGGCGACGCAAGTGAGTGGTCTTTATCGCTCCGCACCGGACCATCTGAGAAGGTCAATAAGTACTTTCTTATCCTATCCTTGAACGCTCTCTTAATGGCGCAAGGTGTTGGAGCTGACAGGAAATGGCATACCATCTTTCGGCCGATGCTGAAAGAGTTTCTCGAGTTCTGTGTTTCCAACTTCACTGTGGCAGTTTGGAGTGACCAATCCAGCTCTTTTCTGAAATTACAAATGATAGCTCTCGAGGGACAGTGTGGCATCGTTAGAGAAATTAGACATTGTTTCCACAACAGTTTTTGCGACACAGCGACGACATCGTTCAACGGTCGGACTCTATATATTCGAAGGCTTTCTACTCTGTTTTTGCATCCGTCCGACTTGTTAGGCACTGGAGCGAATAGCCTAAACACTCTTCTTCTCAACTGCTGTCATTTTTCTAATGTCCGGAACAGTCCCCTCAATGTCATGCATCCCCTGACGTTCGATCTGACTTCGAAGGAGACCGTGAAGAATGCTATTCTTCCTAGTGTTGTTCAGTTCCTTTCTGGTTTGGTTTCATCGGGATTGCCTGTTCCTGAGTATGTTTGTGAGAAAATCGATTCGACCGGATATCCTCGACTTTGGCCCGATGACCCAAAGTGGGCGGAATACGTCGAAGCTTATCCTAGCTCGATGCGTCTTAGTATTTCTTCCTCTTAGGATTGTAGCGTCGGCTGGCAGCCGACGCCCTCGAATGTTCATTTTGTCAGACCTTTATTGACTTGCTGTAAATACAATTTTTTGGTAATAAAACTCTTTTGTTTTTTGAACAATCATTTGTGATTGGTGCCTCAGTGAATCTATACATGTCTGCTTTATTGACTTCAGATGCAAAATTGATTCCTTGAAGTCGGAGTTCCTGGGGATATTTCGCACCAATTTGCCGTTGCGACTGATCCAGGAGACATTGACTTGACGGATATCTCCCCGCGCTTCAGTGGCTTTCACTCACTATTGGGAGATTACGAGAGACTGGAGCATCAAGAATTACCTGGTGCCGCTAGCGGTCTTGGATTTAATATCGATTCTGGCCAATGTTCACTACAGCATGTCGGGGAGCTTGCAGTTGTAATCAAGCCTGCTGTCATAGTTGAGATCGTGTCACCGATGCGTCCTGGGAATGTAGCTGTCGCTTCTGGCTCCACCCGCTGTCACATCGAGGAGGTAGACACCGACGATTTTGTTTCGGATGGTGCTTGTCCTATCGGTGTCAATGTCGTCGGCTCTCAGCCGACACCTTCGTCTGCTTCAGTTCCAACTGCCGACCTCAGCTCCGATTTGGTTCACATGAACATTCAGGTCGGTCCTTCAAGCTACTACCTCGTCCTTGAACTAAAGGGGCTTCTCTTCGCCGAAAGTTTTGTTTGTCGTGGCAATGCTAAGAGGAAGAGCTTTTATCAGAAATCTAGGCCTAGGCTTTGAGAGTTCCTTGCTTTCTGCTAGTCGTCCTTTTCGTTGGCCTTTTGGTCACCCGATAATTTCAAAGAGATCCATCGACACATGGATCACTTGTTCGATGTTTTCCTCGACTTACGAAAGAACACAAAAGTGTTGGGCACTACCTACTGTGATTCCTCTACGGCCAAGAATCCCTTGACTTCAGCTGTACCGCTGCTGAAGAGGTTGGCCCGAATGTTTTCTGATAGACGCTATTTAATCGGGCCTGATGCAAATGAGCGGAACACGCTTCTCGTTGATCCCTTTCCTCTCTAAAATATCCTCAATAGCTCCTATAATGTTGTTCATCCTTCTCTATTTAAGTATAATATTTCGGAGATCTCAATTCCCGGGATGCAGCCTTATCTATTGAGTGCGTTAGTTCCCTTTCTCTCGGGACTTTTGAAGTCTCGAGTCAATGTCCAGGAGTACTGCCATGCAAATTGGGAATTTGGAACTTCTCGACTTTACCCTGGGTCGTTTCAGCATCAAAAGTACAAGGAGGTCATCTATCCCCACGCCTTGGGTTTCGACGCTCCATACTGTCCCGATGAAGTGGAATCGAAGCTGTTAATAACCTACTCGAACTAAGTATCCATTTATTCTTGAATGGGCTTTTTCGAGTTTCTATTCGTCTTTATTGCTACTGACAATCAGAAACTGATCCTTCATTTCCTTGTAATTTCTTAATTTTTTTGATTTTATGATATATTTTCTAATTCCAGCTTTCCTGTGTGTATGTGTTGCCTTTATCACATGTCTGTACTTCATCTCTTATGATTGTCATATGCATTGTTATGCCTCGACGGCTGGCAGCCGACAGTACAGTGTTTTCATCCTTCCTTAATATTCGGCATCATGACGATTGTCTTCTTTTTTATTTTCCAGGGGTCATCCTTTTATTTCAAATGCTTATATGGAACCCCTTCACCGTATCGAAAGTGTGTTGTCCTTTGTGTCAATGGGCTCCTTTGCTTTGTAAAACCACGTGTGCCAACTTCTGGTTCTTGCACTCGTGAGAATATAGTTCGCCAGCCAGGCCAGAAGAAACTTTTTGATATGTTGCTCCCTTGCTTTAACGTCACGCTTTGGTCAACGTTGCCGATGGAGGAGTTACAACTTGTCTTGCGGCATATTCTTCCGGTTGGTGTTATGGATAGGCTGTCATTTGTCTATAGCAGACGTGACTTAGCGCAGAGCATAAATTTTCCTGGGAGTTACAAAACGATGTCTATTCTTTCTAAGAAGAATCATACGCGTTTTGTCTGCCTGCCTCATCAAGTTCTGTTCGTGGATGTGAACCCAAGGTCTCTCAGGAAAAACCCCGACAACATTTGTTATATTCCCTGGCCGTTTCAGGGTCATTTGAGCCTTCGAGACAATGACCATGTTATTCCTAACGTGGTGACCGACATCCTTCCCTTCATCCATCCACTCCACAGATTTTCAAGTGTGCCTAAATATTTGAGCAAACACATCAATCTGGTCAGTCTCATTGGGCGGTTTCAAAGGCGCGTGAGTGTGGGCGCACAGTTGTCCGATGGGATGAAATCAAATGGTACTAGGTCTTCTCCTTCGGCTGCCAGCCGATGGTCTTCAAATTAGTTTTTGTCCGTGATTTGAAGGATGCATTTTGTAAAGTTCATGAAAGTGAGCATTCGTGTTGTATAATTTGATTTTGAGGGTTCATGTACGTGTCAGTAGTTTCCGTTCAACTTTATTATAGGATGGTTTCTTCTAGGAAGTTGTATTTATTAGTTTTCGAGATGTTCACTTTTTGGTTGGCTGCCAGCCGACACTGTAATTTGTTTTGATCAATAAACGTCTCTTTTTTGCAACTGGTATATGTTATTTTGGAACATCGGATTTGTCGATTGAATTTTTCTTGCTTTATTACTTTTGGCCTCTGCTGCCCGCCGACTGAGTTTTTTCTCAATGACTTGTTTTTTACTCGTTTTTATTTCTGGACTTTGTTTTGTCCATATTTTGTTAAATATCTATTTTTCTCAATATGCCTTCGTAAAGGGTCCAACCACATGACCATGTCCTCTTCCGTGGATCGGCTTGCGAGCACCCAAGCAACTAGAATACCATAATTCCAACTATCAAACACAAACAAAGTCCATAGAAGATAGTTAGGAATGTTCCTACCATGCGTAGCATCTATAGAAATCGCTCTGCCATGTCCGAACTTCATCCGATCATCTTCTTTTGCCACTCGGTTTGGATACCCAAAAGAAAAGGCAATTCTGTGACATCATCTTGTTCGTTCCACTTGAACACGTTCTCTGGACACGTCTTCAAACTACAGAAATCCGATGGATCCTTACGCCACACCCCCCTCTCCTGACGTCCCTCCATGTATGCAATGTCTTTAAGTTTGATGAAGTCATCTCAAGTACTTGGTACATTTAGCTTCATTCGCTCATTCCAATTCCACCGATGCTCCTCAAATATTTGAAGAGATGTGAACCGTGCAATAAGTTTTGTTTGAATCCACAACTTCATTTCAGCAGCCATTCGTGGTTGATGTGCAGTTCTCCTCCCAAGTGACTCCAGATCACTAGAACCGTGAGCCGGCGTTCCATCCTCTCTTGTATGATCGACATGATAGTATGCGACTTCGCCTACATCCGGATAAAGTTCCAATTGCTTCAGTGAAAACTCTGCAATGCATCCACGTTTAAGAGACCTAGGGAACCGTGGATCATTCTGATGATCCTCTGGGCCATACGCACATTCATACCAAATGTGCTCAATGAATGATAAAAGTAAGGTATTTTCTTCGGTTTCCCTTTCTTTCGCTCCTTCACATTCCAACTTACGAGGAGCCATCTTCACATCTATCCATTGATGAAATCTTGAACTCTATCATACGGAATAAACGTATGAACAACCGCACTAACATTGCCCCATCCTTGCCTAGTTGTTTTTTCCCATGTTATGTCAAGGAAAGAAAAGGGTCCGGGAGGTGGGTTTTAAACTTCTGGAGGACCCCGAGGCTTCCGCATCTTGCCTTTCTAATTCCAACAAACATATGATACAATGTAAATGTCTAATCAAGAAAAGAATAAAATGTAAAAGTATCAATGAGAGGTATCAAACATATTTACGTACAATTATATTCAAAGATATCCCAAAGAAATTGGAATATGAATAAAATTTCAATAAGTACTTGTATATGATTAACGTATTGCAAAGAAAAACACCTGTCTCGCGCCAGAATATTGTTGAAAATTTTCAATGAACCTTGTACATGATTTGAAAGTACCCTTCACAAAGGGTAATAGTTGCAAGAGATGTCACTGCCATCATTTTCATAATCAATCAATACCCGTCACAAAAATAAATAGTTACAATAAACGTCACTGCCACTTCTTCTAAAATATGAAATACCCGTCATCGAGAGCTACATTTGCAATAAACGTCACTACCACCCCCCCTTTACATATCAATACCCGTCACGGGGGGAAAAGAGTTGCAAAAAATGTCACTGCCACACTCTACAAAAAATACCCTAAATATGCTCAAATACAACACCTTACATACAGAGTACGTACATGACCATTTTGCAACTCTCTTCCCCCCGTGAATCACATTATTTGTCATTGGATGCAGTTCAACAAAAGTAATGATTTTTTCTAATTGTGAACTATCTTGATACCTTCACCTTACACATTTTTTCAGAAGGTTCTTCAATTAACTTTTTTCATTTTGAGGTTATTTTAAACAACCTAGAACTTCATCAACTCGCCCTAGAATGTGTTTCATTCAATATTCTAGTCACCAATGGGTGAAAGAAACTAATTTGACATAGCATATACAAGCCCTAATCTAGAAATCTCCAATTTGACACAAAGAAATCATTTGACTCCAATACCCTACATTTCAGAAATGAAACAAACTAGTCTCAAATGATACCTCCAATGGTACCTCCAAAGGCACCTCCATAACAAGATGAAATAAAGAAGTCGTGGAGCTCCAGCTCCTAGAGAGCGGCCTAGAGCTAGGCCAGCTCGAGCCATTGAGTACAAAGAGCAAGTTTCGCGAACCCATGTGCGGAAAGAGCGGCGGGTATGGGGGTTCTGAGTATCGTCCCGCTGCTGCGGGTATGGGGGCTCCGGGCTTCTGTTTGGGTAGATCGCAAGACGGCGCGCTGCGCTGATAGCGCCTTCGCACGCGACGACCCAGGAGCAAGGTGGGGCCGGGGCGTAGGGCGGGGCCCAGGAGCCAGGCGCCAGTCTGGGCGGATTGATCCCCATCGCCCTATTCCTTACGGTACGAATGAGGGGGTCAATTCGCCCATGCTTACCACTTCCAACTCTTAGATCTTGTCATTCACTTGTAAGGTTAATATATTGAATTCAAGTGCAAAGACCATTGCATGTATGAGATCATTAAATTTAACCCTTTAATGCCAATGAGCTTTTTTTAGCTTGTTAGAATCTAGGAGCGTTCTAGATCATGCAGAAATACATCTACTCAATGCATACATTTAAAACAAAAATGTATGATTCCATTTTAGGGTAATCACTATAGCTCCCCGATTGTTGCACTAATTCTTGCGGCGATGTTCTCCATACATGCTAATCTTACACTACCTCTAATCATAGTCTAAATTTTCCTTTGAGGTGGACTGTAAAGATTGCTACAAAGATTCTTGTCTCCGAACGACCTATATATGGTCGATCGGCATTAAAGGATTAAAAGTTCAAAGATGATATCAAAGTTTTTTACTTCATATCAAAAGACAAAACTACCAAAAGCTATAACAAAGAATAGGCAAAGAACTTATCTTTGTAGGATTTTCATTTTTCTTTTTATCTTTTTAGATTTGCAGGGAAAAAATCATGGTGCTCCAAGCATCAAAAGCTAGACTTTGGGACAATTGGGTAGAATATTGTACAGTAGGGTGACATTCAAATTGGCGTTTGGGCAATTCCAGGGATGGTGTCCCACACTGCTGCCAACTTTGACGCCCTCCACAGGGCTGAAAAATTGTTCTTTTACCCTTAAATTTTGGGAACAGTATCACCTCTATGTTAAAAACATGCATACCAAATTTCAAGTCCAGAGGACTTATAAAACAAAAGATATTAAAAATTAACCACCATGGGGTAGCTGTGAGAAAAGTTTCTCAACCGCCAACTTTGACACCATCCCAAGGATTGAGGAAATTTTTTTTGCCCATGGAATTTTTGGAGTGAGAACACCTTTATGTTGATTACATGTGTGGAAATTTTCAAGTCCAAAAAATGCACAAAAAAAATCACATCCCAAATCTACCAACATGTGTAATTGTGAGAAAAAAAGGGAAAAACCATTTTACTACTTCCAACTTTGACACCCTCCCTAGGATTGAGGGTTTGTTATTTCAACATGAAATTTTTGACACATGGTAACCTTTATGTTGATAACATGTGGGAAAATTTTCAAGGCCAAAAAATGTATTCAAAAGAAGATATTCAAAATCTACTAACATGGGGGTTAGTTGTGAGAAAAGTTTCACAGCTGCCCACTTTGACACCCTCCCAAGAATTCAAAAAAATTTATTTGTCCATGAAATTTTGGGTATGAAGTCACCTTCACGTCAAATACAAGTGTGGAAAATTTCAAAATCCAAAAGATTTACACAAAAAAACATATACCAAGTCTACCAACATGTATTGTTGTGACAAACAAAGGGGAAAGTTTACCACTACTTCCAACTTCAACACCCTTCCTAGGATTGAGTTTTTGTTGATACATAATGAAATTTTGGCCACAAGATCATCTCTATATTGGTAACATATGAGATAGATTTCAAAGCCAAAAGATGTATATACAAAAAAAATTTATTCCATATCTACCAATGTTTGTAACAATGAGAAACTATATTGAAGGGGCATATTGAGAATGTCAAATTATCTTTGACACCTCGTACTCTTCATTGATTTTATTCATGTGACTAAGCTACCAAACATAAATGCATCTTGAAAAGATCAATGAAATCTACATGTAGAATTGCAGAGTTGTTTTGTGTAGAAGAATCCACTTGTCATAAGGTTTGGTGTGCATTATGCACGTATGACGAGTTTTCTCCTCCAAATATCTGTTGAGCACTATATAAAGGAAATGTTGTGTGTATTTTGTCATGTGATTTGTAATAGAGTGAATGTTGAGATGGTATTGAGTGAACATATTAGATATGGGCTGAGTGTTGTTGACTGATTGAGTAGACAAATCACATATGGGTTGATCCATTGAGTGGGCATATCACATATGGGCTGATCCATTGAGTGGGCATATCACATATGGGCTGATTTATTGAGTGGATATATTTTTATTTTTTGTTGAGTGTTGTTGACTAGTTAACTGAGTGTTGACGAATCACATGTGGCATGAGTATGTCCAAGAGTATTTTTTAGTTCATTCAATTGATGCACATGCCATGGTTATCATCTAATGCACATGCCATGGTTATCACCTAATGCACATGCCAATGTGAGTGTTATGTTGTTGATTGATTTATTTAGTGCACATTCCATAAGCTGAGTCCTTTGTGTTTATTGAATTATATAATCCAATTGCCATAGGTTGAGTGTTATATTGATTACTTATTGAAGAGCATTTAGTATTGTATCAACATCATAAAAAATAGTCTATAATGGCAATTTCAGATGAAATCCGTGCTCGCATTATAGGTTTGAGTGAGGGAGGAAATACAAGAGTTCAAATTGCAGCCACTACTGGAGTTTCTGTTAGAACAGTTCAGAGGTTAGTAAAAACGTTTAAAGAAGATGGAACTTATAAGCGCAAACCTTGCGGTGGAAGTCACGCTAAAAAACTTAGTGAGAGAGATGTGAATAATATTGTGCGTTATGCAAAAACTCATCGTTGCTCCTCGGTCTAAGAGATTACTAATATGTGCCGTACTCAAGTGTGTAGACGTACTATTCAAAGGGTATTACATAAATGTGGTATTTTTAGTCGAATTGCAGTCAAAAAACCTTTCTTGACATCCCATCACATGTCTCAACGGTTAGCTTTTGCTCAGAAGTACCATGGATGGAGTCCAAAAGAGTGGGAGCGTATTGTTTGGACAGATGAATCTACTTTTGAGATTGGAAAAAGTTCTCGGCAAATTCATGTTTGGAGAAGTGCATAAGAGCGTTATTCATCAAGTTGTATAGTTCCTACTTTTAAAAGTGGACGGACATCTTTGATGATTTGGGGTGCATTTGCTGGAGGACAAAAGTCACAACTTGTCTTTATGCCAAAAACTCAACGTTCTGCTAAAGATTTTGTTGAAGTGGTCTACGATGGCGAATTGATTCATTTCTTGAGTAGACTTCCAGAAGGAGTGCTAATGGAAGATGGTGCACCTGTTCATCGTAGCAAAACATGTGAAGAATGGAGACAAACCCACCAACTCGAAAAGCTCAATTGGCCTGCAAACTCTCCCGATCTCAATCCAATCGAGAATGTCTGGAGGATGCTAAAAGATGTTGTGCAACATGGCAAAGAATGCCCTAGAAACTTAGAAGTGATGAAGGTAGTTCTTGAAAAAGAGTGGAATTTGGTTAGAGGTACAAAGCTCCTTCAACTATGTCATTCTATGCCCTCAAGGTTACAAGCGGTGATTGATGCTAATGGAGGACATACACGTTGATATATATGAAATAATTTTTTTTTGTATATACATCTTTTAGCTTTGAAATCTATCTTATATGTTACCAATATAGAGATGATCTTGTGGCCAAAAATTTCATTATGTATCAACAAAAACTCAATCCTAGGAAGGGTGTTGAAGTTGGAAGTAGTGGTAAACTTTCCCCTTTGTTTGTCACAACAATACATGTTGGTAGACTTGGTATATGTTTTTTTGTGTAAATCTTTTGGATTTTGAAATTTTCCACACTTGTATTTGACGTGAAGGTGACTTCATACCCAAAATTTCATGGACAAGTAAATTTTTTTGAATTCTTGGGAGGGTGTCAAAGTGGGCAGCTGTGAAACTTTTCTCACAACTAACCCCCATGTTAGTAGATTTTGAATATCTTCTTTTGAATACATTTTTTGGCCTTGAAAATTTTTC
>OZ020525.1:3754931-3839736 GCA_963971425.1 Bryoerythrophyllum caledonicum | reverse complement strand
TCCAACGTTACTTTTTTGGATAGGGTGAGAAGCTACACTAAACATTGAATATAGTGTGAACCATACCATTTCAAAATACCTACACTAATGGGAAAGTTACATGCAATTGTTGACTCTCACACAGTTGCTTGAGAACAAATACCCAATCAAAACTTGACATGCATGTGATTTGATGAAAATTAGTGTGGGTGATTTAGACTATATTTTCCACAGGCTATATTCAGACGGGTCGGGCCTTCCATGGAAACGATTTGATAGGAAACCCCCCACGCTCAGACTTACCAGGTGGGGGAGGAGGTGGTGGGGCCAAAACCTCGCCCCTATTTTTTTTTGGATGGGCCCCTAAATTTAGCCAAAGGGGGACCTATAGTTTAAATTTAGCTGTAAGCTCCAATTTGTAATAAAAAAGCCAAAAAAAGCCTCTGATCCCCCTAAAATGGGAGGGCCAGAAAAATGAGCCCATGCAATTAAGACGGGGCCCACCTTGGGTAAGCCCGAGCTTGGGGGGTTTCCTGTCCGCGCCCCGTGGAAACAGGCTCTACCTTCGGTGATGAGAACTTCCCAAATCGTAGAGTCCGCGTCGGAGAGGCTCGTAACGCTTCGGGAGTAACATAAGGGCTGAGTCATATTAGTGTGCACGGTGCCGTGATTCCTCGCGCCAGCTAGCGAGCTGTATTCATTAAATAATCAGAGCGGAAATTGTCACGAATCCAGTACAGTAGACCAACTGGTGCAAGGAATTAGAATATAATGACACCTCTCAAGTACACAACAAGGGTTTCAATGTGGAATTAGTGGTACTCAGTCTTCACATCGGAGATCGTCATGTTTGGCGACAGCTTGCCTTTTTAGCTAGACACTGGACCTGAGTGGTTGAACATGACTACAACCGGTGTTGCAGGGGCCATTGTTGTGCTGGTGAGCTCCTTCAAGCTCTTGGTTTGCACCTGGTGGCCTGAAGGAGTTCACTGGTACATTAATGTTCGAGGCATACTTCATTTTCTAGTACCCACGAAGTACTGGAGTGATATTGATAGAACCATGTCTGCAGAATCCAGATGTTCGTTGTGTTGGTGCTAGTCTCAGAAGGTGCATATATATTCTAGAGCTTTTGAACAGATCAACCAAGAATTATCTCAGTTATGTTTGGTGATGAATAACCTCATACATGGTTTTGAGGTGTCTGGGTGCGAACCTTCTATTCTAATTGGTTGATGCATACTGTGTGCAGGCGAGTCCTATCGTTCTTTAGCAATTGATATTGCTCACACCTGAAGTATTGGTCTTTTGATCACAGATGCTCCATGTTCAGTTTACGAGCTAGGCCTTTCTAGCGTAGAGACGATGATTGGCAATACTTTCAGTGTTCAAGTTGATTGGTGATTAGCATTAGTATTCTTTAAATCAATGTCATGTACAAGCATTGTTCTGAAACGGACAATATTGCACGGTCTGACCTATTTAGCCATATTTGTCACCGATCAACTTGAAGTAGTGCCAATTAATCATCGTCTCTACGCTCTCTATTGCAAACTCTTTACAGAAAGGTGTCATCGTGTTGCATATGTTATAGTCACCACCGACAGAAAAAACCTCTTCCACATGAGCAGAATACTTGATTGATAGGTTGGGGAAAGCAAGTTAAATAGCCCACGGTCGATCATCTTCACTCCGCAATAAACCCTTACTTCTCCAAACAGTAATGATCTCTAGCTAGCGTTGTCTTTAGTCGGTTAGGAGCTGTAAGCTAAATCTCGTATTCATCACCGGAAGAAATATATTTTAACCAGCTGGTCATTGTAACATGCTTCAAATTTTAATATTTAATTGAAGGCTACAATTTATTTTCTGCTGAGGACCGAATCTAGCTGTAGTTTGCCAGAGTCTCCGTATTCGACAATGTGCATCTTTGGCATTCCAAAAGACTGTTTCCATGTGAGACACGACCCTTGTTTTGCAGTGGGAATCATACAAGTGCCCACTATTTTAACCTGGCATGATTCACTCTGTCAACAATATAGAAATTAATCTGAACTGTAAATGACTAAAAAATAATAATAATAATTAAAACAAATCTGAAGTGATATAGCTAATTCACTTGAGTTTTACTGAAAGTCACGAAAATACATTGGATAGGTACCCCGAATCTTAGGGTCTTATGTTAGTAACGGGGACCACATGCACATGGTGTCTTGCCTTGGGAAAGGTTTGGGGGAACTATTGGTCAACCCTGTGAGAATTTAGGGTACTACTGTACAGTATGGGGGAGCTTTAGCTTGCATGGGGTAGGGCCCAAGAACATTCATTGCAAAGCATTTCATTGGTGCAGAAAAAGGTGGTATGAAATTTCCTCATGCTCTCTTTCTTTCCGTTTATACATCTCATACTCTCTGGCACCATATTCCTAGTGACTTGCCCATTCGAGAAGCACTTTCAGGAAAACTCTACTATCTCAAACGTAAAGCCCAAATCAGTGTTGTCTGCCAAGTAAAATGAGACCATTCATTTGTGCAAGTGGGAAAAAACCCAAAAACCAGAATCTAGAAAAGTAAATCTCTCATAGATGTCTAACCAAGAGTCAGCTCAAATCTCTATATATGTAAAAAAAATATCACTATATACTCGATGAATCCGAAACTTTGGTGATATCCAAACAAGGTGGTACCCAAATAAATGATACTCGCGATTCCTTGTCCGATTACATCATCAAGACTTCCAACACTTTAACCCTTAAAGGACCAAGTGTCCAAAACGGTCCATTTTGAAAGTTCGGTCAGGTTCCTATGGTGTCAATTTCCAACATTCTTCTTTGAAATTGTTACTATAGAAAGACATTACCAAGACCTTAGTGGGAAAACAATTTTTTCCTAAATTGGACATTTGATGAAAAAGTTATAGGGTTTTTAATTTCAAATGGGGAGGGCGGGCATCTCGGGCACCTCCAGAAACTTCTGATAGGACACTCTATTGAAAGTGAGATTTTCAGTACTTGCAAGTAATATTATTTCCCTTCATATTGACAAAAAAAATTCTTGTCTTTAGTGAAAAATAGCATACCAACCCAAGTCAAACATTTTCACACATTGTCACTCATTGTCGGGCAAGGTACCAAAAAAACTTCTTCTTTTCCACATAAAACCTAGAGATCTTCATATTTTTCACTTTTTATTTTTTCCACATCAATATGTAATGTAAACCTTCTTATTAACCATTCGGATTATCAATCAAAAACATATTAAGTTCAAAAAATTAAAGTGTGAATTAACAAATTTCGAGCCTCCACTCCTTGCACACTTGTTTTGAATATGCTACACCCGGTCTCTACCTCTAAAAATTGGTGTGTAAGGAGCTAACATCATGCTTAACAAGATGGTAATAGATTTAGACCTTGTGTAGTGAATTTTTTTGATACCAAGTGAAGTCAAAGTCTGCTGATCCACTAAACGCAGGGAAGAAAATGAACCATTTGCTTGACTTCAAACACTATAATATTTCAATCCGTGCGGTCAAAGTTTATGAAATTTTGTACATGTATTACTTAATAGGCCTTTATTGAGATCTTACGGTCAGAACTAAAAATCAAAGTTTTTGTTACCTTCTTTATTCATTGCACTAGAATCTATTAATTTTGAAGTGTTTTTGGTGTAAAACTGTCTTGGTACCTTAGGGGTTAATATTGAAAGTGAATTACATTGTAACCATGTAACAAATCTTTGCCAAACCTTACAAACCAAGAGTTTTAGTTCAATCCTTAAATGTGAATCGGGAACTGTATAACACGCACAAATATCACTCTATAAATAACAAAAAAGAATATTAGACTAAGATTTTAACAAAGCTTTCATCTCCGGATTAAATATTCTTCAACTAACATCTTTCAATTGGAGGTCATTCTAGTATCACAACCTTAGCATATGTTCAAATATGACACCATACATATGGAATACTGTAGCCACCAGTAGCACATTCTAACAATCTGAGGCTTCTTGATATTGAATGAAAATGTCATCAAATTGCTTCAACCACTTGGAACACATCCGACGCACATCATAGAGGTTTTGAATGGGATCAAAAGTGGATGTATCATCTATGACTTAGGGTCTATTTGCACCTGGAGATTTACATAGATGAATAGGTCAATGGGATGGAGGTAGGTATCAATGCATTTGCATTAGTGTCAGAGTTAAGAAAAATAATGAGTTGGCTCCTGACGTGGTGGATGAAATCATGACAAGGATTATAGAGGTGCAATGGAGTTTGCATGGAGGTAGGAAAAATTAGAAAGTAGTTAGGTATTTTGTAGTTCTTTTAAAAATGAACATGTCTGCTCCTAATATCTACAGGTCAACACAATAAATATAGAGGTTTGGAAAGTGGGCTCCAAGGGACACTTTAGCTATTTAAATTCTAAAATGGCAAGTATTGAAGCAGCGTGCCCACGTTATGAATTATGGTTGTTTTGGGAGTTTAGGGGCGGTTTACACTATGGACCAAGAACTTGTCGCATGGAGCTATAAAATCTCTCGTTGGCTCCATCAACTCGTCCCTGGACGACTTGGGTTTACACTACGAGGAAAAAAGAAAAGTGACCAAAGGAATTGAGGTCCTCAAAAGGCCTAAAAACATGCCTAATGGATAATGTTGAAGGGTCTCCTTGATTTTGCGGCGAGAGAGGCAAATAGTGTTCTCTCATTGCTGAAACGAGGGGACCATGGGCTTAATCCCTATAGGACCGAGGCAATTTTCCTCAAAAACACTCCGAAACTGCCATTTTCAGCACATTTAACACGAAATGATACAAAATAATGTTTTTGAAAATTTAACCGGAGGCTCTTGTACTAGACTTGTATGAGAGTGTGTGGTGAAAATTTTGGTAAGTTCGACCGCACGGATTGAAAGATATCAGCCTTTGAGTGAGACATAATCTCTTTTTGAGGTCATACTAAACACCTTCAACAAACTTCGACCACCTTCTATGGCAACTTTTTGCACTACGGGCCGTGAATTTATTATGTTAACTTGAAAAGGATCATGTTAGGCACACGTGCACCAAATATTAGAAGTAGAAGAGGTGTAGAAGATGTCCTAAAAAATCTTGCAATGCAACTATGTGTTGAGAATTAACAATACACTTTATATTTTGCATATATCATATCCTTCTCAAATTTTTGAAATTCACAAATTCGTACGGTAGATGCAAAGATCTCAATTTCCTTTCCAAGAGGACATTTTCTTTCTTTTAAATGGACAAAAACTCGAATTTCTATTGAATTTAGAAGTTATTAAAGTTTATTGACAGTATTTGTGATATGTCACACTAAACTGCTGCACTATTTGTATATGTAAGTGAAAATAAATTGTAACTTTTGAATCGTGAGTTGGAATTCTACGAAATTTGTGTCTACGCAAAGCTTATCAAAAGTTGTCCATTCAATAAAAAAATTCAGAAAATAATGCCTAGAATTGAGAACATGGTACCTTATCCAAACTCAAAATGTCCCCCGAGAGGACATTGGTCCTTTAGAGGTTAAAATGCTTTTCTTTTAAAATTTAATTTTTTAATTTTTAAATTCTTTTGGTGGAGCAGGCCCAACGTTACTGTAGATACAATGTCAGCCACCCTTTATTACTTTTCTTGTATCATTCCCTCATTTGTCTTGTATGCCTTGATTTTCAAAACTGCCTTTTTGGACATTCTTTAAAAAAATCAGCACGCCCACTTCTTAGTACATGGTCATTTCTCCCGGTCCAACTTCAGTTTACACTTAGTGAGAGGCCCAAGGCCTTTAAAAATTATATTTTCCTGAAATGTGACCATGGAAGTGTGACCATGGAATTAATCCATTCTCCTTGGTCACGGCTCTTGGTCTGTAGTGTAAACCGCCCCTTACCTAAACCCAAGGGTCCTCATGGAGATCTACTGACAAAATAGGTGATTATGGGGGCTTGGTGCATATGCACAACTCTCTACCTTTGCACAAGTGACCTATAGATGAACAAATGAACCAAATTTATGTCCACTACACTAAAGATGATATTTAGTATAACCACACTAATGTTTTTGGTAATGCAATAACTTTTTACTTTCGAAGAAGATTTTTACCAAGGGCACTACTACCAATACTATCTAAAGAGAGTGATCATTGTTAACATAGTTGGTAAAAATATTCATCAAGAGTAAAAACTTATAACACTTTTAAACAAATTAGTGTGGTTAACACTAAATATCATCTTTAGTGTAGTGTGAACGTGATATTTCTCATCTGGTTTCCATAGAGATAGGGAACAACCATAATATTGAGGTTCATACATAGAGGTGCATACAGACCCTTGGTGCAATTGGAAGGACTGATTGTGACTCAAGGTCATTCCTCCACTACAAAATAGAGTTTTCCTGAAAGTGCTTCCCGAATGAGTAAGTCTGGTGGAATATGGTGCCAGAGAGTATGGCGTGGACAGGACATCCCCCACGCTCGGACTTACCCGAGGTGGGCCCCCGTCTTAATTGCATGGGCTGATTCTTCTGGCCCTCCCATTTTGGGGGGATCAGAGGCTTTTTTTGGCTTTTTTTTTTACAAAATTGGGGCCTATGGCCTAAATCTGATCTCTAGGTCCCCCTTTGGCTAAATTTAGGGCCCCATTCAAAAAGAAAATAGGGACCAAGTTTTGGCCCCACCACCTTGTCCCCCACCCGGTAAGTCTGAGAGTGGGGGATGTCCTATCAAATCGAGAGAGGATGAGATGTATAAACGGAAAAAAAAGAGCATGAGGAAATTTCATATTGCCTTTTTCTGCACCAATGAAATGCTTTGCAATCAATGTTGTTGTGCCCTACCCCATGCAAGCTAAAGCTCCCCCATAGTACCCTAGGTTCTCACACGGTTGACCAATAGTTCCCCCAAACCATTCCCAAGGCAAGACATCATGTGCATGTGGTCCCGGTTACTAACATAAGACCCTAAGATTTGGGGTACCTATCCAGTGTATTTTGGTGACTTTCAGGAAAACTCAAATAGCGTCTCAAGTGGGCCACTTGGTAACTTAATATTTGTTGAAGCACTTTGCGGCTTGTTCAGAGTCCACCTTCCTTGTGTTCAAAATGAAGCTACAGTAGTACTTCAAGTACAAGTTTCCTCCGCCAATTTGTTCTAAATGACAAAACCTTTCTAGGTCACCCTCCCATTCAAGTATCAAACAAAACAATGATTTTTGAATTTTGTTAGAACCATTAGAACCATATTGGAATAGGCGGATGAAAATGAGGCAAATGGCCATCAAGAAGAAGAACAAGATATGTGTTAGTGAAGGAGTGTGGATGGTCTAATAGAGATAAAATATTATTGAGACTCAATATTATTATATTCTACGCAAGGATGAGATTTGGCAGTCTAGTGCCAAATAATTAGTTATGTATAAAAAAGATTGAACAATGGCAAATACATGTACAATAGGGTGACATTCAAATTGGCCGCTTAGTAGTTCCAGGGATAGTGTCCTACACTGCTGCCAACTTTGACACCCTCCCCAAGGCTGAGAAATTGTTATTTTACCATGAAAATTTGGGTACAGCATCATCTTTATGTTGAAAACATGCATACCAAATTTCAAGTCCAGGAGACTTATACAAAAAAACTTATGCAAGATCTACCAACATGGGATAGCTGTGAGAAAAGTGTCACAGCTGCCAACTTTGACACCCTCCCAAGAATTGAGGAATTTTTTTTTGCCCATGAAATTTTTGGAGCAAAAACATTTTTATGTTGTTTTCATGTGTGGAAAATTTCAAGTCCAAAAGACCCATAAAAAAATTAATATTCCAAATCTACCAACATGTGTAGTTTTGAGAAACAAAGGGGAAAACCATTTTACTACTTCCAACTTTGACGCCCTCCTTAGGATTAAGTTTTTGTTGATACATAATGAAATTTTTGGCACAAGATCATCTCTACGCTGGTAACATGTGGGATGAATTTCAAAGCCAAAAGACATACATAAAAAAAAGTTATTCCATATCTATCAACATGTGTAACTATGATTAACAATTTGAAGGTCATATTGAAAATGTCAAAATATCTTTGACACCTCATGCTTTTTCATTGAACTCAATCATGTGAGTAAGCCACCAAACAAAAATGCTTCTCAAAAAGATCAATAACATCTAAATGAAGAAGTGAAGAGGTGTTCCATGCAGAAGAATCCACTTGGCCATAAAGTGTGCATTAGACACATGACAAGTTTTTTCTTCTAAATATCTATTGAACACTATGTAAAGGGAATGGTGTGTGTGATTTGTGATAGACTGAATGTTGAGACAATCCATAAAACAGAGAGTGTTGTATTGTGGGATGCATGAGTGTTGATTCACATTGGGCATACATGATGAGTGATTAAGAGCAAAACGATTTTTCATGTATGCATATGGGCTTGTGTTTTGGCGACCCTTCTCTCTCCTCTCTGCTCCAGCGCCTTGGCTCCCTTCTCTCCCCCTTGCTCTGCTCCAGCCCTGTTCTCCTTCCTCTGCCAATTATCACGTGTCAATCCTGCAACCCCCTTTGCTCTGCTCTAGCCCCTTGGCCCCCTTCTCTCCCCCTTGCTCTGCTCTAACCCCTACTCTACTACTGTAGCTAGCATCACGCACTCTATAAGTTTATGATGGCAATTTCAGATGAAATTCGTGCTCGCATCATAGGTTTGAGTGAGGGAGGATTTACAGGAGTTCAAATTGCAGCTACTATTGGAGTTCCTATTAGAACAGTTACAAGGTTAGTAAAAACATTTAGAGAAGATGGAACCTACAAGCGCAAACCTTGCGGTGGAAGTCACGTTAAAAAGCTTAGTGATAGAGATGTTCGTAGTATTGTGCATTACTCAAAAAGTCATCGTTGCTCTTCATTCTCAGAGATTACCAATGCATGTCCTACTCAAGTGTGTAGATGTACTATTCAAAGGGTCTTACATAAAAATGGCATTTTTAGTCGAATTGCAGTCAAAAAACCTTTTTTGACACCTCGTCACATGTCTCAACGATTAGCTTTTGCTCAGAAGTACCGTGGATGGAGTGCAAAAGAGTGGGAGCGTGTTCTTTGGACAAATGAATCTACTTTTGAAATTGGAAAAAATTCTCGGCAAATTCATGTTTGGAGAAGTGCATACGAGCGTTATTCATCAAGATGTCTAGCTCCTACTTTTAAAAGTGGAAGGACTTCTTTAATGATTTGGGACGCATTTGCCGGAGGACAAAAGTCAGAACTTGTCTTTATGCCTAAAGGTCAACGTTCTGCTAAGGATTTTATAGAAGTGGTTTACGATGCCAAATTGGTTTATTTCATGGGTCAAATTCCACAAGGAGTGCTTATGGAAGATGGGGCACCCGTCCATAGGAGCAAAATATGTGAAGAATGGAGACAAAGCCACCTTCTCGTAAAGCTCAACTGGCCTGCAAACTCTCCCGATCTCAATCCAATCGAGAACGTTTGGAGGATGTTAAAAGATGTTGTGCAACATGGCAAACAATGCCCTAGAAGCTTAGATGTGTTGAAGGTAGTTCTTGAAAGAGAGTGGAAGTTAGTCAATGGTACAAAGCTCCTTCAACTATGTCATTCTATGCCCTCTAGGTTACTAGCAGTGATTAACGCTAATGGAGGACATACACGTTGGTAGATATGGAATAACTTTTTTGTGTACATCTTTTGGCTTTGAAATTTATCTCACATGTTACCAGCGTAGAGATGATCTTGTGCCAAAAATTTCATTATGTATCAACAAAAACTCAATCCTAAGGAGGGCGTCAAAGTTGGAAGTAGTAAAATGGTTTTCCCCTTTGTTTCTCAAAACTACACATGTTGGTAGATTTGGAATATTAATTTTTTTATGGGTCTTTCGGACTTGAAATTTTCCACACATACAAACAACATAAAAATGTTTTTGCTCCAAAAATTTCATGGGCAAAAAAAAATTCCTCAATTCTTGGGAGGGTGTCAAAGTTGGCAGCTGTGACACTTTTCTCACAGCTATCCCATGTTGGTAGATCTTGCATAAGTTTTTTGTATAAGTCTCCTGGACTTGAAATTTGGTATGCATGTTTTCAACATAAAGATGATGTTGTCCCCAAATTTTCATGGTAAAATAACAATTTCTCAGCTTTGGGGAGGTTGTCAAAGTTGGCAGAAGTGTAGGACACTAACCCTGGAACTACTAAACGGCCAATTTGAATGTCACCCTATTGTACTGTACATTTGTTTTATTAATTTAGAAAGATATTTTTCTCTAATATGTATCCATAAAGTTGGTCGTATTATTTTAAAAATTATATTAGCCAAGTCTAACCCTTGGGTATGGTAATAATTCCCAAAATCCAAGAGGCTACCTTAATTGATCTTACAACAAAGGATATTCTAATACAATTCAGTATATATGAAAACAACAACAACAAATTGAATCCATATTTGAAGTGATAATTGGCACAATCACAAAGATTTGAAACTTCAACTCTAGAAGGAAAATAATGTGTAGAGATTGATTTGCGAAGCATGATGTTCCGTACACTGAAATTAAGCAACATTCGAATCTTCATCGCCAACACTTTCAAAAAAACTGTATTTTTAATAAGTCATTGTATGTACGCGATAAAGTTGAAGAATTAGGGACTTTGATAATGGTGCCAGACGTCCTGCAGTTCACCACAAAAAAAACATGCAAGCGGACAAAACAAGGACCCACTTTTCAAAGGTACAGAATGTTTTTTTTTTTTTTTTTTTTTTTTTGGCACAAAAACAAAACGAATTTTGAATTGCAAGGAACCAAAGGGAACCAACAAAAAACACAGAAGCACGCCAAGACCGGCAGCGCAGAGACAACAAAACCGGAACCTAATGAAACTCACTAACCCAAACAACCCGATTATCCTGTCTCCTACATAAGGCCTTGTTACACCCCCACTTGGATTCGAAATTACTTGTAGCTTTGGCCCTGTTCATCTCCGAGTTGGCCGTGCGAATCCTGTCCCAGGCAATCCTGCCGTAGTCAGTGAGCCCTTGCCAGATCACGTTTTCAATCCTGTAAGGAGTCCAACGGTACAGAATGTTGACTCATGTTCATGCACAAGGACAAATTTATATTTGTCGCATAAAGTTGAACTAGATTTGATTATGTCCTGCAAGGTGCATTCAAGAGGACATACCAAGTTAGGGCATCGCCAGCAGTACCCTCCAAGAGCCTGGTTCCATGTAATGCCCGACCCGTCATCTCTGACGGGGTCGGGTCACTTCCATGTAGCCAGCTATTCACCCTACCCCAAAAAAACCATGGGGTGTAGCTAATTATCTCGGGAAAGGTGGAGCATCTTTATAAGCCCGTCAACCTCCCCTTCCTCCCAACATACTAATCACAGCACCATGGATTGTGTCAGAATCACTTTCCACGTAATGGTCGACTCCAAGTTTAATCCCCCCTAGTTCATTTTAGATTGAAGTGTGAGGTCCCACTTGCACTTCCCATGCGTCATTTATGCTTCCTCTTTCTAGATCCAAATCATCTCATCTTTTTCTTTTACTGCTTTTGCACGGAAGGAACCTTGAGTGACAGCAAGGACCTCTTTGCATTCGACCTTGGAGCTCTGCCGACAAGTGCAATGAATACTTTGACATAGGAGCTCTGCACAAGGTTTAAGGTCAGTTTTTCTTTGTTTGTTTTTATTTTTTTGCTTTAAAAAATGGCACATTTACAACACCATTGATGCACTATGTAGCTCGTTGAATGTGCACCGATTCAATAGTGATGATTTTGTAGACCTAATCATGTTAGTATTGATTGTTTTACTTGGAATTTTGTTTGGGATGATTTAATAGTGACAATCTAGTGCTGATTTTTTTTATTAATGTTTTCTTTTATGTGCTTGAGAAATGCAGAGGGTTTTGGAGCAATATTTGGAGCACAGTAGAGTTATCCGCAAAGTACCCCAAATCCTCAGTTTCTAACCTGTAAAATAGAAAAGCCAGGGTCGCCGAGTCCACTGGCAGGGTTTCACTGTAGACCTTGAATAGAACACTGGATAGACTAGTTTTTGAGCCCTAGAATTCCCAAACTTGAGTTTGTGCCTGGTTTTTATTTTAAGCAAACTCTGACCCTTCAAGTCATGCACAACTCTAGGATTCTATGATACATGCGAGAGTGTCATGACGTTCATGATTGTTCTTGTTTGTTTTTGGAAGATTTGTGCCATAAATAACACCTCCTCAAAACCCTCAAATCTTGAATTTTTTTCACATGATTACTTTGCGGCTACACTCAAATACAAGTTAGATTCTCTTTTGCATGAAAAAAGGAGGACAAAAGACCGGTTCTCTTTACGAATAATTCAAGTATATTGGAAATTTGTCTTGCTATTCGGGAGTAGCGTATTTGGGAGCACTTTCAAGTTTTACCATACTTCAAGCATTGTAAGTTATTGAATCATGTGTATTCATATTTTGAATTAATTTCCTTCTCATATAAAATCTAAATTGATTGTAAGACATTGGGGTTTGAAAATCAATTATACTAATTTTATTTATCTACATTAAGGTATTCGGAGGTCTTCTTGCTATGTCTTCGTTCAACCATGGATGGTGGCAGAACATTGCCACTTCTCAGAATACTGCTAATCAAGAGATGGCACAGAATCTCGGAAGCTCTGATGTACCATCTTCATCATCCCAGCCTCCTTTTGACTTGAACTTTGATTCGCAAATGGAAGATGAACCGGAAGGTTTTAATGCCAATGAGGTAAACGATGAGATTCGAGAGACAGTGGAAGAAACTCGGGTTTATAAGAAGAGTATGTGGAACATGTTTGAAGTTCTTGTACTACTTGATGCACGAATACACGATTGGCTTGCCTATGGTCCAGGGATAGTAGGATCCAGAGCCCTACATCTGCCCCACAATCAGCGGTGGGCTGCAATTGGAGAGAAGTGTTGGACCCAGGGTGTTCAGCGATCAAGCTAGCAATGTTTGGACAAATGGGAAGGACTACGGTCCGATTGGCAGAAAGTATGGGATTATGAAAGAAACATCCCAAGTGGTCAAAAAAGTTATTGGGAGATGGATTCAGGGGAAAAGAAGGCTTTGAAGACTAAAGCAAATGTGTACAAGGAAGTTTATGACAATATTGCTTCATGGTTGCCGTCTTCATCACGTTCTACTGATCCAATAGAAATTATCGATACTTCAAACAACGGTAAGATTTATCTTTCTCTATTTAGATTTCAATGTTGTATATGTTGTTGCATTTTTAGTTTAAATATGAATACATAAATATTTAAGGTTTGACCTTCTTTTGTTTGGTATTTTAGAACAATCTGGAGACCTAGGAGATGATTCGACTCGAGCATCCAATCCTTCAAGTACGGGTAAGCGACGCCAATCATTGCCTAGAGTCACTGATACGTTAGCCATTGCAATGGAGACAAGTAGAAAGAGGACAATTGAAGCTATGGCTGATGGCGAAGAGCGAGCAGACAAACGTCACAAGGAAATCATGGCGTTTGAAACTAAAAAACATGAGGATGCAATGTTGTTACAACAACAGGCCTTGAACATGCAACTTGCAAGCAATGAAAAAATGCACGAGGTTGAGAAGGAAAAATTGGCAGCAACAAAAGAAGCAAACGAAGGCTTTATCCATGCTTAACTATCCATTAGTAAAGCAATGGCAGGAATTCGTGAGAATTTGTAGAAAGCATAGGTGTTGTATTCATTGGTTCATCAATGAGATACAAAACTCTATATGCTTGGAAGTTGGTTTCAATATGTCTTTGAAGTGTTCTAAATTTTATTTTTATTTAGTTACTATATCATTGAGCTAATTTTCATTTTTTATACTATTATTTATGATATAGTAGATATTTGATGTTGCACCTTTTATGTGGTTGTATTTATTTTGATATGTAATGAGTAATTACAGTTAATATTATATTTTTGAGACAGTTCTCTAGATTGTGCCTTCTAGTTGTGCATTTGGCATGACAATGTGTGTGATTGAAGATTTTGAGTCATTTATCTATATAGTGATTTCCAATTTTGCACATTGAAGATTTTGTGCATTTTGGCAAGTTCTGTATTTTGGCATAACAATATGAATGTGGATGAAGATGGAGTCCAACATGTCGAGTCATTTATCTAAACAATGAGATCCTAATTATCTTAATTGAGATCCTACAAATGGATTTTTCCCATTCCTTCCTTATTGTTCTAAACCAAGCAAGTTTCGTGTGTTTTTGGTGCGAAAATGCATTGGGGACTTATGGATTAACATTGATGGTAAAAATGATTGGATCACAACAACATCACACAATATGTCACACAAACATCATAATATGTAATACATATATTTTTGTATTAAAAATACATTGAACTAGTATTTACAATCATTCAGTAGTTGTTGAGTGCCCTTCTAAACTCCATAAATGTTCAACAATGGCATGTCTGATAGCCAAGGCCTCATCGGTGATAACTCTCCTACTTCTAAACTGTGGAACTCCTTCATCATGATGGCCAACAAGTGGAAGTTCCTCATGACCAACATCTCTCATGTCGAGCATGATGTTGTGCAAAATACAACAACTATAAATTATTCGTGGCACCATTCTAACGTCTATTGTATGCATAGTCCTTTTTAATATGCGCCACACACCTTTCAAGATGCGAAAAGATCGTTCAACACACATTCTTGTGCTAGAATGTTTGAAGTTGAACTGATCATACATCGGGGCTAAATTGTAGCCCAGTACCGGAATAAACATCCATGTGCTTTGAGTATAACCTGCATCTCCTATCAACAATTCAGGAATAGGAACGCCGCCAATGACTCGAGGTCTTCCATTCAGACGATCACCACGATCTACGGAAGCTTTAAATCCAGAATTTGAAAAGACTCATGCATCGTGTACCACCCCAGGAAAACCAGCAAAAATATCCAAGAACCTTGTCTCTGAATCCACAATAGCTTGTAAAATATAGCTATAATTTTTATCCTTGTCAAAAAAGTCAGTGGCCCGCTCATTGCCAGGTAAATCGACTTGTATATGAGTGCAATCAATGGCTCCACACACTTGTGGAATCCCGTGTCTTGCCTCAAAATTTGCCTTCACTCTTTCCAAACCTTCATTATTTGGCCATGTTAAATGATGGCGGCCACGATTGACAATCGGTTGTACAAAATTCAATACAATCTTTGATGCTGTGGAATCTGCAACACCAAACATTTCTCCAATTGTAGAAAGAGAATCTCCACTGGCTAACCTACGAATGGCTACAACAACTTGTCTCGTGACCTCCAATTTTCTGTTTGGTATATTTTGAAGACCATGTGGAGGATTCTTTTCAAGATCGACCCGAATCAATTCAATAATGTAGTGAAAAGTGGAAACAAACACCCAAAATAATTCCTTGAATCTATCTGGATCATCTCTTAAAACATGTCCAAAAAATTGATCCCACCAATGTATACTTCTTGGTTTAATATACCAATGACCCCAATTAATGCCATTCAGCTCACGAAGAGTCAGCTTTGTAGAAGCCATCAAACAAAAAACATCTTCTTCGTCTAAGATTGTTTGACCGGTGTACTTTTTAACTGCATTGTCTTGTAATGAAGTAATTGAAGATGAAGAATTGATATTGCTATCAAGCATAGGGAGAGGAGAAATTTGACGTCCGGGGTCACTTGAGGCTTCGGAATTTAGCTTTAACGCCCATCCAATAGAAATTGCAGCACCAGCCATGTTGCAAAATTGTGTTGTATTATCCATAGCCATCTACATATTGAATGGATTTATACCTTTAAGCTTCCACATGAAATGAGCTTAAAATTACTTAGATGTGAACTTGAAAAAAGAAATAAGGCCAAAATATATAAAATTAAGTACATTATTACTTACCAAAGTTGAAATATAACAAAGTTGAAAATGCTCCCAAATATTTTGCTCCAAATGATAAGATAAAGTTCTTAGAAATATGCACCAAAAACCGCTAAAGAGATCTCTGCATTTTTCACGCATTTAAGATAAATCATCAGTAGAAAAAAAAAACAATGATTTGTCCTTCTCCAAAGTAATATTTCACCCCTCAATCTGAATTTATTTCCTTCCCATATCATTGGAATACAAAATCCCAAACAAAAATCAATATTGAGAAGGGCACACAAAAAAAGCCTTATTCAAAAATCCAAGTAAATGACCAAATCGAGCTAACAAATTACTCTAACAAAAATCATTACTGATTAATCCAACTAACAAAGCATACTAAAAAAATTTACTATTGAAAACAATGAATGAATCAATGCACATTCAATGTGTTAAGATGTGCACTAATGGTGTTGTAAGTGTAACTGACAATAATGAACTAACAATGCACTCTGAAATTAATTGGTATTGAAAAAATATTGGAAAACTGCAACATTCATTGTGTTGTAATGTGCCTAATGGTATGTAGTGTACCATCACTGAAATCAAGAAACAAAACAAGTGGAAAATAACCGTGTGCATTGCAATGGAAACTGAACCATGAGCATTTGTGCAAGCAATCAAATCAAGTAAAACTTACCATGTGCATTGCAATGGAAACAACCTCCTTTTATTCATTTCTGCAAGGAACCAACCTCCTTTTGTGCAAGTCTATTGGCAACAATCCCCATCACTGGAAACAGCTCCCAAGTAGAATATGCAAAGTGATTTGATGCAAAGAAGACCTTGCCATCAATCTCAGGCCCATTATGTGTTCAAGGAAGTAAAAGAAAAAGATGTGAGATTTGGATCTAGAAAGAGAAAGTAGAAATGATGCATGGGGAACTTCTAGGTGAGACTTGTCAGAGTCTCTTAATAAAGGTCAATGGGGTCCAACTAAGAAGCACCCAAAAACTTGGGTTGATTATAATAGCTGATGGGTGTGACACATGGAAGTGGCCCTTCATTTAATTCCCTACATTCTGCAAGTAGGGAAGCTACAGTGATAAATCAGGTCGGGCATTACATGGGGATTCGCCCCAAAACTCCCTGAAACGCTAAATCTCCAGGTTCAGGGCCACTTTTCTTTGGAATGGCTCACTCCCCACCAAGGGCGAATCCCCATGTAATGCCAGATCCGAATTATAACTCTAGCTTCCCTACTTGCAGAATGTAGGGAATGAAATGTAAGGCTACTTCCATGCGTCACACCCGTCACCTATTATAATCAATTCAAGTTTTTGGGTGCTTCCTAGTTGTACCCGAATGACCTTTATTAAGAGAACCTGACAAGTCTCACCTTGAAGTTCCCTATGCGTCATTTCTGCTTCAACCTAAAATGAACTAGGGGGTTAAACTTGGAGTCGACCTTTATGCATAAAGTGATTCTGACACAATCCATGGCGCTCTAATTAGAATGTTGGGAAGAAGGAGAGGTTGATGGGCTTGAAATGTGGCTCCACCATTCCCGAGATAATTAGCTACACCTGATGGTTCTTTTTTGGGTAGGGTGAAAAGTTGGCTACGTGGAAGTGATCCGACCCCGTCAGAGATGACGGGTCGGACATTGCATGGAACCAAACTCCAAGGCTCTTGCACTGAATACTTAGAGTCTGTTCCCATGTGATACCCAAGCCGACCAAACTACTGTAGCTTCCTAGAATACAAATTTAGAGAGTACCGAATTTCAGCCAATCCATGTCACCACCCGGCATACTATTCGAGAAATATCATAATCAAGTTACACTTGACAAACCCTTTCTGACATTGAAAAGTGAATAATAATCCAACCAACAACTGAAGCCTACTGACACAACATCTTTTTGGTTCCAAATTAGCAAGATGGGAGCCCTTTATATATTGCGGGGCTGTCAAGTTCACTTGACAAGCCTATCAAAATTTTGAACACCCGTCATATTGTAAAGCGGTATTGGGCTCATATTTTTGTCATGGGAGTGACCCGATCCCGTTAGAGATGATAGGATGGGCCACACATGGGAACTCGCCCTTATTGAGTGGCACCCTGAAAATTTAGCTTTGCACTGAATAGAGAGCTTTATTTTTGAGTGCCCTTAGAGCATATCCACTCCTGGCGTGGAATTTTCCATGCTAGGGCGGAAAATCTTCTTCACACCAAGAGTGGTTTAGGGTTTGGGGTTTGCTTGGCTCCACCGCAAGCTCCAAATGTTTTTTTCTGAAAATACGCTTTCACCTTTCACCTCCCGCCACCAATGACACGGCGCCATGTGTCGCGAGGGTATGGGTGTGTTGCCAACATAAAAAAATGGCGCACTCCCCCATCCAAGGAGATTTCTCTATGCCATGCACCAAAACTTCTAAAATTAAATAACGTTTCCCCGTTTGAAGGTCTCAGGTGCAACTTCCTATCCTTGCAAAACTCCAAATTTGTTGAATGTTCCGTTTCTCTGTCTTCGCGTGGAGATGCTCTTACTCCCACTCAGGCAGATTCCGAAAGTTACGCCCATTTGTTTGCATGTGTAGAAAGTGAGCACATTATCTTTATGCACGGAAAACAAACACCATGTTGTCTCCATGCGCGGACAAGCAAGTACCTCGAAGTATCTCGTAACAGTTTCCAGTTTCGAGGGTGGAAGGAATCCGCGGCTGGTGAGGCGCCCTAGCGCGAACAGTCGCCCGCAGGCTAATTAACCCTTAAAGGACCAAGTGTCCAAAACGGGCTTTTTGAAAATTTGGTCAGGTTCCTATGCTGTCAATTTCAAACATTCATCTTTGAAATTCTTACCATAGAAGGGCATTACCAAGACCTTAGTGGGAAAACAATTTTTTCCTAAATTGGACATTTGATGAAAAAGTTATAGGGTTTTTAATTTCAAATGGGGAGGGCGGGCACCTCGGGCACCTCCAAAAACTTTTGATAGGGCACTCTATTGAAAGTGAGATTTTCAGTACTCGCAAGTAATATTATTTCCCTTCATGTTGTCAAAAAAAAGTTCTTGTCTTTAGTGAAAAATAGCATACCAACCCAAGTCAAACATTTTCACACATTGTCACTCATTGTCGGGCAAAGTACCAAAAAAACTTCTTCTTTTCCACATAAAACCTAGAGATCTTCATATTTTTCACTTTTTATTTTTTCCACAACAATATGTAATGTAAACCTTCTTATTAACCATTCGGATTATCAATCAAAAACATATTAAGTTCAAAAAAAATTAAAGTGTGAATTAACAAATTTCGAGCCTCCACTCCTTGCACACTTGTTTTGAATATGCTACACCCGGTCTTTACCTCTAAAAATTGGTGTGTAAGGAGCTAACATCATGCTTAACAAGATGGTAATAGATTTAGACCTTGTGTAGTGAAATTTTTTGATACCAAGTGAAGTCAAAGTCTGCTGATCCACTAAACGCAGGGAAGAAAATGAACCATTTGCTTGACTTCAAACACTATAATATTTCAATCCGTGCGGTCAAAGTTTATGAAATTTTGTACATGTATTACTTAATAAGCCTTTATTGAGATCCTACGGTCAGAACTAAAAATAATTTTTTTTGTTACCTTCTTTATTCATTGCACTAGAATCCATTAATTTTGAAGTGTTTTTGGTGTAAAACTGCCTTGGTACCTTAGGGGTTAAGAAACCAGAATGGCACATCCACTACAAGAAAATGGGTCGTTTAGCAAAGTTCCTAACTGGGTCGTAGTGATCATTATGAACATGTTCAGGTACAAATCTTATCAAGTTAACATGTTCAGGTACATGCCTCAGTCCCGAAGCAAGTAAATACATCATTGAGGAAAAATCCTGCAAATCCTGTCAAGTCCAACTGTTCAAACTTTATCAACAAATTTGTACAACCATGGCTTCCAGCTACTACAGATACTGCGACTCATATCCGAGGCGCCAGTGATTCCTTCGACGGAGCTGGTATCAATGGATGAAGTGCCATTTCGGAACTGTTAAATTGCGGAGGACTCTCTGCACGTCAAATCTGCCGTCAATTTCCTTGATAGTGATGCGCTCGTAGTCACAGCAGTCGTCGGAGTTGAGAAGAGCTGGCTGGCCTGTTAGTGCTCGTCCTGCACGAGAAACTCCTGGAAAGTCCAGTTGAAGTCGATTTGCATCCTGTTCTAGTCGGCGCCTTTCTTCGCGCTGGTGAGCTGGACATAGCAGTTACGTTGCGGCTGCCCACATTCATGGTCAAACCGTGCTTGGTGTCATTCACAATCACAGTCGTCACCTTGGTATCCATGATCTCCAAGCTAATTGGAACACAAGCGAACGTCTTAGAGCTGGATGTAGCGACCTAATGCTGAGGAAATGAATATTTGCAGACTGTGTGGCGTCGAAATTTTTCGTTTAGTGTAGGGTAAATCCAGTTTAAATCAAATTAAACACACTGGAATACGTTTAACACAAAGTTTGTATCAACAGCAGTACTTCTTTCAAGGCTACGTGACTAACCACCAGACTACCACTCTACATACATTTCACAAATCAAGTCGATAATCCAGCGCTAATCATCCGACGATGGGAACTTGGGCCAATCATTTCCGCAGTATGAGCAAGGTATGTACTTGCAGAAGTGAGCAGGGTCACCCAGAACCATGGAGGAAGTGCCATTTCGGAACTGTTGGCGGAGGTCTCTCTCCACGTCGAATTTGTCGTCGACTTCCTTGATGGTGATGCGTTTGTAGTCACAGCAGTCGTCCGAGTTGATGTGGACCTTGTTGTCGCTCTTGTCCTGCACCATAAACTCCTGGTACGTCGAGTTCACGTCAATCTGCATCTTGTACTCCCCTCCAATCTTCTCGCCGGTGAGCCTGACGTAGCAGTTGCGGTTGCCCACTTTCACGGTCAGGCCGTGCTTGGTCTCATTGACAATCACAGTAGTCACCTTAGTGTCCATTAGACAAGTCTGCAGCGACGGGGAGTGTAGGTAGATGAGCAATGGAACAAGGGAGTTGATGCAGTGAATTGAAGTGAAGGGTGCAGTTCGCTCATGTGTTGGTTTGTGGACACACTTAGCTCCACTTTTATGTATTCTGAGTCTTCTCTTGCAGACGTGTGCAGCCAATCTTCATTTGGAGGCTATGACGATGTTGCCACCGCTTTTATCAGCCACCGCTTAATGAACTGTTAGTTTATCAAACTACTTGGGAGATCTCCGATTGTGACGGTTACGTACATATAGTGAAGGCAGCCGACATCATCTTCTCCACATCCAAGGCGCTTGAGAATAGTCAACTTGTCGGTAGGAAATTTGCAATGTAATCTTTAATTGTGCCGACTCTAGACTCTAGAGGCGTACTTCAGTTGAAGACTGCTTCCAAGTTCCGCTTCACCATCAGAGCTCCCACTTATTCACCATCACACCCCCATCTCTACCTCTAAATATTGGTGTACAAAGAGTAAGGAAGGAATATTGTACGTGTTTACATATCCTATGTGTTTACATGCTTCCCACCGCGAACAGTCGCCCGCAGGCTAATTAAGAAACCAGAATGGCACATCCACTACAAGAAAATGGGTCTTTTAGCAAAGTTCCTAACTGGGTCGTAGTGATCATTATGAACATGTTCAGGTACAAATCTTATCAAGTTAACATGTCCAGGTACAAATCTTATCAAGTTAACATGTTCAGGTACATGCCTCAGTCCCGAAGCAAGTAAATACATCATTGAGGAAAAATCCTGCAAATCCTGTCAAGTCCAACTGTTCAAACTTTATCAACAAATTTGTACAACCATGGCTTCCAGCTACTACAGATACTGCGACTCATATCCGAGGCGCCAGTGATTCCTTCGACGGAGCTGGTATCAATGGATGAAGTGTCATTTCGGAACTGTTAAATTGCGGAGGACTCTCTGCACGTCAAATCTGCCGTCAATTTCCTTGATAGTGATGCGCTCGTAGTCACAGCAGTCGTCGGAGTTGAGAAGAGCTGGCTGGCCTGTTAGTGCTCGTCCTGCACGAGAAACTCCTGGAAAGTCCAGTTGAAGTCGATTTGCATCCTGTTCTAGTCGGCGCCTTTCTTCGCGCTGGTGAGCTGGACATAGCAGTTACGTTGCGGTTGCCCACATTCATGGTCAAACCGTGCTTGGTGTCATTCACAATCACATTCGTCACCTTGGTATCCATGATCTCCAAGCTAATTGAAACACAAGCGAACGTCTTAGAGCTGGATGTAGCGACCTAATGCTGAGGAAATGAATATTTGCAGACTGTGTGGCGTCCAAATTTTTCGTTAAGTGTAGGGTAAATCCAGTTTAAATCAAATTAAACACACTGGAATACATTTAACACAAAGTTTGTATCAACAGCAGTACTTGACAATCTTTCAAGGCTACGTGACTAACCACCAGACTACCACTCTACATACATTTCACAAATCAAGTTGATAATCCAACGCTAATCATCCGACGATGGGAACTTGGGCCAATCTTTTCCGCAGTATGAGCAAGGTATGTACTTGCAGAAGTGAGCAGGGTCACCCAGAACCATGGAGGAAGTGCCATTTCGGAACTGATGGCGGAGGTCTCTCTCCACGTCGAATTTGTCGTCGACTTCCTTGATGGTGATGCGTTCGTAGTCGCAGCAGTCGTCCGAGTTGACGAAGAGCTGGTTGGCCTGGTTGCACTTGTCCTGCACGACAAACTCCTGGAAAGTCCAGTTGAAGTCGATTTGCATCTTGTACTCGGCGCCTTTCTTCACGCTGGTGAGCCGGGCGTAGCAGTTGCGGTTGCCCACTTTCATGGTCAAACCGTGCTTGGTGTCATTCACAATCACAGTCGTCACCTTGGTATCCGTGATCTCCAAGCTAATTGGAACACAAGCGAACTATTCAGGAGATGGAAGTTTAGACAGAGGGAATTGCTGCAGCAGGAGGGAGAACAGTAATGAAATGGGCAGTAGAACCACCGATCGATGCGGGTAGCCTGAAATATATTACCGCTCGGACTCGAACTCTGTGATGCTTAGAGCTGGACATGGAAGTGCACTGACTGATTCGATTCACTCATTGGCTGTGATCTGAGACATAGTTAGCTTTCATATGAGCTAGTTATATAACTGTGTCGATCAATGACTTTGTCTGATGCGTCTGCTGTGGTAACTAAATCTTGACTTGGATATCAAGCTACTCGCTTGTAGGCAATTACCACTGGTGCACGCAAAATGGGAGTAATAATTGGACCGTCACTCGCTTCGTTTTATCAGCCACCGCTTAATGAACTTTTAGTTTATCAAACTACTTGGAAGGTCTCCGATTGTATCGGTTACGTACATATGGTGAAGGCAGCCGACATCATCTTCTCCACATCCAAGGCGCTTGAGAATAGTCAACTTGTCGGTAGGAAATTTGCAATGTAATCTTTAATTGTGCAGACTCTAGACTCTAGAGGCGTACTTCAGTTGAAGACTGCTTCCAAGTTCCGCTTCACCATCAGAGCTCCCACTAATTCACCATCACACCGCCATCTCTACCTCAAAATAATTGGTGTACAAAGAGTAAGGAAGGAATATTGTACGTGTTTACATATCCTATGTGTTTACATGCTTCCCACCGCGAACAGTCGCCCGCAGGCTAATTAAGAAACCAGAATGGCACATCCACTACAAGAAAATGGGTCTTTTAGCAAAGTTCCTAACTGGGTCGTAGTGATCATTATGAACATGTTCAGGTACAAATCTTATCAAGTTAACATGTTCAGGTACATGCCTCAGTCCCGAAGCAAGTAAATACATCATTGAGGAAAAATCCTGCAAATCCTGTCAAGTCCAACTGTTCAAACTTTATCAACAAATTTGTACAACCATGGCTTCCAGCTACTACAGATACTGCGACTCATATCCGAGGCGCCAGTGATTCCTTCGACGGAGCTGGTATCAATGGATGAAGTGCCATTTCGGAACTGTTAAATTGCGGAGGACTCTCTGCACGTCAAATCTGCCGTCAATTTCCTTGATAGTGATGCGCTCGTAGTCACAGCAGTCGTCGGAGTTGAGAAGAGCTGGCTGGCCTGTTAGTGCTCGTCCTGCACGAGAAACTCCTGGAAAGTCCAGTTGAAGTCGATTTGCATCCTGTTCTAGTCGGCGCCTTTCTTCGCGCTGGTGAGCTGGACATAGCAGTTACGTTGCGGTTGCCCACATTCATGGTCAAACCGTGCTTGGTGTCATTCACAATCACAGTCGTCACCTTGGTATCCATGATCTCCAAGCTAATTGAAACACAAGCGAACGTCTTAGAGCTGGATGTAGCGACCTAATGCTGAGGAAATGAATATTTGCAGACTGTGTTGCGACGAAATTTTTCGTTTAGTGTAGGAAAATCCAGTTTAAATCAAATTAAACACACTGGAATACGTTTAACACAAAGTTTGTATCAACAGCAGTACTTGACAATCTTTCAAGGCTACGTATCCCACCAAGGGCGAATCCATTGTCGTGTAAATTAAACCCTTAGTCATTCCTGGCAATCCAAACAGTACAAAATATAATTATTTGTAAAGTGGAACACAAAGTGGTCACAATACAAAGTAAAATAGCAGGACAATATTCAGAATATACTTACAGAATGTAGGGAAGAAATGATAGGGTCACTTTCACTCGTCACCTATAATAATCAATCCAAGGTTTAGAGTGTTTCCAAGTTATTCGTATTAACCCTCCATTACCTTTATTAAGAGAACCTAGCAGGTGCCACATTGAAGTTCCCCATGCTCTCATTAGTATGTTGGGAGGAATGCAAAAGCTGATGGACTTGTAAAGCGGCTGCATCATCCCTGAGATTAAGAGATACACCCAACGTTACTTTTTTGGATAGGGTGAGAAGCTACACTAAACATTGAATATAGTGTGAACCATACCATTTCAAAATACCTACACTAATGGGAAAGTTACATGCAATTGTTGACTCTCACACACTTGCTTGAGAACAAATACCCAATCAGAACTTGACATGCACATGATTTGATGAAAATTAGTGTGGGTGATACACACTATATTATCCACACTATATTCAGACGGGTCGGGCCTTCCATGGAAACAGGCTCTACCTTCGGTGATGAGAACTTCCCCGTCGTAGTGTCGGCGTCGGAGAGGCTCGTAACGCTTCGGGAGTAACATAAGGGCTGAGTCATATTAGTGTGCACGGTGCCGTGATTCCTCGCGCCAGCTAGCGAGCTGTATTCATTAAATAATCAGAGCGGAAATTGTCACGAATCCAGTACAGTAGACCAACTGGTGCAAGGAAGAATATAATGACACCTCTCAAGTCCAGTTCCAAGGGTTTCAATGTGGAATTAGTGGTACTCAGTCTTCACATCGGAGATCGTCATGTTTGGCGACAGCTTGCCTTTTTAGCTAGACACTGGACCTGAGTGGTTGAACATGACTACAACCGGTGTTGCAGGGGCCATTGTTGTGCTGGTGAGCTCCTTCAAGCTCTTGGTTTGCACCTGGTGGTCTGAAGGAGTTCACTGGTACATTAATGTTCGAGGCATAATTCATTTTCTAGTACCCACGAAGCACTGGAGTGATATTGATAGAACCATGTCTGCAGAATCCAGATGTTCGTTGTGTTGGTGCTAGTCTCAGAAGGTGCATATATATTCTAGAGCTTTTGAACAGATCAACCAAGAATTATCTCAGTTATGTTTGGTGATGAATAACCTCATACATGGTTTTGAGGTGTCTGGGTGCGAACCTTCTATTCTAATTGGTTGATGCATACTGTGTGCAGGCGAGTCCTATCGTTCTTTAGCAATTGATATTGCTCACAGTTGAAGTATTGGCCTTTTGATCACAGATGCTCCATGTTCAGTTTACGAGCTAGGCCTTTCCAGCGTAGAGACGATGATTGGCAATACTTTCAGTGTTCAAGTTGACTGGTGATTAGCATTAGTATTCTTTAAATCAATGTCATATACAAGCATTGTTCTGAAACGGACAATATTGCACGGTCTGACCTATTTAGCCATATTTGTCACCGATCGACTTGAAGTAGTGCCAATTAATCATCGTCTCTACGCTCTCTATTAATGCGAACTCTTTACAGAAGGGTGTCATCGTGTTGCATATGTTATAGTCACCACCGACAGAAAAAACCTCTTCCACATGAGCAGAATACTTGATTGATAGGTTGGGGAAAGCAAGTTTAATAGCCCACGGTCGATCATCTTCACTCCGAAATAAACCCTTACTTCTCCAAACAGTAATGATCTCTAGCTGGCGATGTCTTTAGTCGGTTAGGAGTTATAAGCCAAATCTCGTATTCATCACCGGAAGAAATATATTTTAACCAGCTGGTCATTGTAACATGCTTCAAATTTTAATATTTAATTGAAGGCTACAATTTATTTTCTGCTGAGGACCGAATCTAGCTGTAGTTTGCCAGAGTCTCCGTATTCGACAATGTGCATCTCTGACATTCCAAAAGACTGGTTCCATGTGAGACACGACCCTTGTTTTGCAGTGGGAATCATACAAGTGCCCACTATTTTAACCTGGCATGATTCACTCTGTCAACAATAGAGTTGTCCTGAAAGCGCTTCCAGAAGGGGCAAGAGCCTGGTTCCATGTAATGCCCGACCAGTCATCTCTGACGGGGTCGGGTCACTTCCATGTAGCGAGCTATTCACCCTACCCGAAAAAGTACTATCGGGTGTAGCGAATTATCTCGGGCATGGTGGAGCATCTTTACAAGCCCGTCAACCTCCCCTTCCTCCCAACATACTAATCACAGCACTTGGGTTGATTATAATAGCTGACGGGTGTGACACATGGAAGTGGCCCTTCATTTAATTCCCTACATTCTGCAAGTAGGAAATTTACAGTGATAAATGGGGTCGGGCATTACATGGAAACTCGCCCCAAGTCAGGAGGAATATGGTGCAAGACAGTTGAGTTATTCGTAAAGGGAACCGGTCTTTTGTCCTCTTTTTTTCATGCAAAAGAGAATCTAACCTATATTTGAGTGTAGCCGCAAAGTAATCCTGTGAAAAAAATTCAAGGTTTGAGGGTTTTGAGGAGGTGATATTTATGGCACAAATGGCACAAATCTCCCAAAAACAAACAAGAACAATCATGAACGTCATGACACTCTGGCATGTATCCTACAATCCTAGAGTTGTGCATGGCTTAAAGGGTCAGAGTTTACTTAAAATAAAAGTCTGGCACGACCTCGAGTTTGGAAATTCTAGGGCTCAAAAACTAGTCTATCCAATGTTCTATTCAAGGTCTACAGTGAAACCCTGCCATTGGACTCGGCGACCTTGGCTTTTCCATTTTACAGGTTAGAAACTGAGGATTTGGGATACTTCGCGGATAACTCTAGTATGAGATGTATAAACGGAAAAAGAAAGAGCATGAGGAAATTTCATATCGCCTTTCTCTGCACCAATGAAATGTTTTGCAGCTAATGTTCTTGGGCCCTACCCCATGCAAGCTAAAGTTCCCCCATGGTACCCTGAGTTCTCAAAGGGTTGACCAATAGTTCCCCAAACCTTTCGCAAGCCAAGACACCATGTGCATGTGGTCCCGGTTACTAACATAAGTCTAGACCTTAAGATTTGGGGTACCTATTCAATGCATTTTGGAGACTTTCAGGAAAACTCTAATACATAAATTATTCTGAATTGTAAAAGATTGAAAAAGAAAAATAAAAATTAAAACAAATCTGAAGTGATATAGCTAATTCACTAGAGTTTTCCTCAAAGTGCTTCCTAAATGGGCAAGTCAAGAAGAATATGGTGTCAAAGAGTATGAGATGTATAAACGGAAAAAAAAAACATGAGGAAATTTCATATCGCCTTTTTCTGCACCAATGAAATGCTTTGCAATCAATGTTCTTGGGCCCTACCCCATACAAGCTAAAGCTCCTCCATAGTACCCTAAGTTCTCACAGGGTTGACCAATAGTTCCTCCAAACCTTTCCCATGGCAAGATACCATGTGCATGTGGTCCCGGTTACTAACATAAGACCTTAAGATTCGGGGTAACCTATCGAGTGTATTTTGGTGACTTTTAGGAAAACTCAATTATCTCTGACGTAAAGCCCAAATCAGTGTTGCCTGGCAAGTAAAATGAGACCATTCATTTGTGCAAGTTGGAAAAAATCCAAAAACCAGAATCTAGAAAAGTAAATCTCTCATAGATGTCAAACCAAGAGTCAGCTCAAATCTCTATATATAAAAAAATATCACTATATACTCAATGAAGCCGAAACTTTGGTGATATCCAAACAAGGTGGTACCCAAATAAATGATACCCACGATTCCTTGTCCGGCTACATCATCAAGACTTCCAACACTTTAATATTGAAAGTGAATTACATTGTAACCATATAATAAATCTTTTCCCAACCGTACAAACCAAGAGTTTTAATTCAATCCTTAAATGTGAATCGGAAACTGTATAACAGGCACATCTATCACTCTATAAATAACAAAAAAGAATATTAGTCTAAGATTTTAACAAAACTTCCATCTTTGGATTGAATATTCTTCAACTAACATCTTTCAATTGGAGGTCATTCTAGTATCACAACCTTAGCATATGTTCAAATATGACACCATACATATGGGATACTGTAGCCACCAGTAGCACATTCTAACGATTAAGGGTTAATCATAATTCAAGCTTCTTGATATTGAATGAAAATGTCATCAAATTGCTTCAGCCTGTTGGAACACATCCGACACACATCATAGAGGTTCTGAATTGGGTCAAAAGTGGATGTATCATCTATGACTTAGGGTCTATTTGCACCTGGAGATTTAGATAGATGAATAGGTCAATGGGATGGAGGTAGGTATCAATGCATTTGCATTAGTGTGAGAGTTAAGAAAAATAATGAGTTGGCTCCTGACGTGGTGGATGAAATCATGACAAGGATTATAGAGGTGCAATGGAGTTTGCATGGAGGTAGAAAAATTAAGAAGTACACTTAAATTGAGAATTAGTGTAACCACACTAATTAATTTGTAAATGCTATAAGTTTTTACTCTAGATGAAGGTTTTTACTACAAGCACAAGTATTGCTACTATTCAACGAGGGGAATCATTGTAAACATTGTTGGTAAAAAAATTCATCACAAGTAAAAACTTATTAACATTTTAGATCATTTACTCTGCTTAACACTATTAATTCTCAATTTTAGTATAGTTAGGTATTTTGTAGTTCTTTTAAAAATGAACATGTCTACTCGTAATATCTATAGGTCAACACAATAAATATAGAGGTTTGGAAAGTGGGCTTGAAGGGACACTTTAGCTATTTAAATTCTAAAATGGCAAGTATTAAAGCAGTCTGCCCACGTTATGAATTACGGTTGTTTTGGGAGTTTAGGGGCAGTTTACACTATGGACTAAGAACTTGTGCCATGGAGCTGTAAAATTTGTGATTGGCTCCATCAGCTCATCCCGGGACGACTTGGGTTTACACTACAAGGAAAAAAGAAAAGTGACCAAAGGAATTGAGGTCCTCAAAAGGCCTAAAACAGGCCTAGTGGAAAATGTTGAAGGGTCTCCCGGATTTTGCGGCGAGAGAGGCATAAAGGGTTCTCTCATTGCTGAAACAAGGGGACCATGGGCCTAAAATGTTTTTTTTTAATAAAAAATTATTTAATTTTTTTGGTGGAGCGGGCCCAACGTTACTGTAGATACAATGTCGGCCACCCTTTATTACTTTTCTTGTATCATTTCCTCATTTGTCTTGTATGCCTTGATTTTCAAAACTGCCTTTATTGACATTCATTTAAAAAATCAACACGCCCACTTCTTAGTATATGGTCATTTCTCCCGGTCCAATTTTGGTTTACACTTAGTGAGAGGCCCAACGCCTTTAAAAATCATATTTTCCTGAAATGTGACCATGGAAATGTGACCATGGAATTAATCCATTTTCCTTGGTCACGACTCTTGGTCTGTAGTGTAAACCGCCCCTTAGCTAAACCCAAGGGTCCTCATGGAGATCTACTGACCAAATAGGTGATTATGGGGGCTTGGTGCATATGCACAACTCTCTACCTTTGTACAAGTGACCTATAGATGAACAAATGAACCAAATTTATGTCCACTAGTGTGAACGTGATATTTCTCATCTGGTTTCCATAGAGATAGGGAGCAACCATTGAGGTTCATACATCAAGGTGCGTACAGACCCTTGGATCTCTTTGTTGACCCTGGTCGAGCGTTGCACCAAACCTCAGCCTTGGGTGGATCCATTTTTCTAGCCTTGCCCGTTTTAGGGTCCTAGAGGCTTTTTTTGGTTGTTTTTTTTCAAAATTGGGGCCTGCGGCTCCATATTACCTTTAACGGCCCCCACTTGGATCAAATAGGGCCCCCCTCCAACATAAAAATAGAGGCCGGTTTTGTCCCTACCCTCCCCCACCCTTCCAAGCCTGAGGCTTAGTGCAATGCTCGACCGGGGTATTTAGGCAAATCCCAGACCCTTGGTGCACTTGGAAGGACTGATTGTGACTTAAGGTCATTCCTCCACTACAAAATAGCGTCTCAAGTGGGCCACTTGGTAACTTAATATTTGTTGAAGCACTTTGCCTTGTTCAAAGTCCACCTTCCTTGTGTTCAAAATGAAGCTACAGTAGTACTTCAAGTACAAGTTTCCTCCGCCAATTTGTTCTAAATGACAACCTTTCTAGGTCACCCTCCCATTCAAGTATCAAACAAAACAATGATTTTTGAATTTTGTTAGAACCATTAGAACCATATTGGAATAGGCTAATGAAAATGAAGGAAATAACCATCAAGAAGAAGAACAAGATATGTGTTAGTGAAGGAGTGTGGATGGTCTAATAGAGATAAAATATTATTGAGACTCAATATTATTATATTGTACGCAAGGATGAGATTTGGCATTCTAGTGCCAAATAATTAGTTAGATATAAAAATAGATTGAACAATAGCAAATACATGGACATTTGTTTTTTTAGAAAGATATTTTTCTCTAAAGTGTTTCCATAAAATTGGGTGTATTATTTTTAAAATTATATTAGGCAAATCTGACCCTTGGATATGGTAATAATTCCCAAAATCCAAGAGGCTACCTTAATTGATCTTACAACAAAGGATATTTTAATACATAATTCACTATATATGAAAACAACAACAACAAATTGAATCCATATTTGAAGTGATAATTGGCACAATCACAAAGATTTGGAACTTCAACTCTTGAAGGAAAATAATGTTTAGAGATTGATTTGCGAAGCATGATGTTCCGTACACTAAAATTAACCCCTAAAGGACCAAGTGTCCAAAAAGGTCTTTTTGAAAAATCGGTCACGTTTATATGGTGTCAATTTCCAACATTCCACTTTGAAATTTTTACTATAGAAAGACATTACCAAGAGCTCAATGGGAAAACAATTTTTTCCTAAATTGGACATTTGATCAAAAAGTTATAGGGTTTTGAATTTTAAATGGGGAGGGCAGGCACGTCGGGCACCTCCAAAAACTTTTGATATTATTTCCCTTCATGTTGTCAAAAAAAAGTTCTTGTCTTTAGTGAAAAATAGCATACCAACCCAAGTCAAACATTTTCACACATTGTCACTCATTGTCGGGCAAGGTACCAAAAAAACTTCTTCTTTTCCACATAAAACCTAGAGATCTTCATATTTTTCACTTTTTATTTTTTCCACAACAATATGTAATGTAAACCTTCCTATTAACCATTCGGATTATCAATCGAAAACATATTAAGTTCAAAAAAAATTAAAGTGTGAATTAACAAATTTCAAGCCTCCACTCCTTACACACTTGTTTTGAATATGCTACACCCTGTCTCTACCTCTAAAAATTGGTGTGTGAGGAGCTAACATCATGCTTAACAAGATGGTAATAGATTTAGACCTTGTGTAGTGAAATTTTTTGACACCAACTGAAGTCAAAGTCTGCTCATCCACTAAATGCAGGGAAGAAAATGAACCATTTGCTTGACTTCAAACACTATAATCTTTCAGTCCGTGCGGTCAAAGTTTATGAAATTTTGTACATGTATTACTTAATAAGCCTTTATTGAGATCCTACAGGCAGAACTAAAAATAAAGGTTTTTGTTACCTTCTTTATTCATTGCACTAGAATCCATTAATTTTGAAGTGTTTTTGGTGTAAAACTGTCTTGGTACCTTAGGGGTTAAGCAACCTTCGAATCTTCATCGTCACACATTGTGAAAAAAACTGTATTTTTAATAAGTCATTGTATGTACCTGATAAAGTTGAAGAATTAGGGACTTCGATAATGGTGCCAGACGTCCTGCAGTCCACCACAAGAAACATGCAAGCGGACATAACAAGGACCCTTTTTTTCAAAGGTACAGAATGTTGACTCATGTTCATGCACAAAGACAAATTTATATTTGTCCCATAAAGTTGAACTAGGTTTGATTATGTCGTGCAAGGTGCATTCAAGAGGACATACCAAGTTAGAGCATCGCCAGCAGTACCCTCCAAGACTCCCTGAAACGCTGAATCTCCAGGTCCCGGGCCACTTTTCTCTGGAATGGCTCGCTTCCCACCAAGGCTCTAGCACTGAATACTTATTGAGTGGCACCCTGAAAATTTAGCTTTGCACTGAATAGAGAGCCTTATTTCTAGTGCTCTAGAGCACCTCCACCCGTGGCGTGGAATTTTCCACACTAGGACGGAAAATCTTCTTCACACCAGGAGTTGTTTAGGGTTTGGTGTTTGCTTGGCTCCACCACGAGCTCCAAATTTTTTTTCTTCTGAAAAGACGCTTTCACCTTTCACCTCCCGCCACCCATGACATGGCGCCACGTGTCGTGAGGCTATGGGTGTGTCACTAACATCAAAAAATGGTGCACTCCCCCATCCAAGGAGATTTCTTTGTGCCATGCACCAAAACTTCTAAAATTATATAACGTTTCCCCATTTTGAGGTGTCGGGTGCAACTTTCCTTCCTTACAAAACTCCAAATTGGTTGAATGTTCCGGTTCTCTTGTCTCCGCGTGGAGATTACTCCCACACTGGCAGATTCCGAAAGTTACGCCCATTTGTTTGCATGTGTGGAAAGCGAGCACATTATCTTTATGCACGGAAAGCAAGCACCATGTTGTCTCCATGCACGGACAAGCAAGTACCTCGAAGTACCTCGTAACAGTTTCCAGTTTCGAGGGTGGAAGGAATCCGCAGCTGGTGGGGCGCCCCACCGCGAACAGTCGCCCGCAAGCTAAAAAACTCTCTACACCTCTGGTGCAATGTCCGTTCACGAGCAACTGCTGGCGTTGCTCTTACAACTACTTAATTGTCAAGGTACGTAATGTGGATTCTTATTGCAAGAGGACATAACAGGTTGCAACTACCCTATCCTCAAGGTACATAAAGTAGATTCTTGTTCATGCTCACTGACATAAATGTAAAGGTCATCCTCAAAGCACGTTGAAACATGTCACATGGGATGGCAGGTTCTCACTTCTTCCCATGTAGTCGACTAAACTGAGGGCCTTACCACATGGGAGGGGGAGGAAGTTTCACAACTTCCTCCAACATGGCACTAGTGGCACCAAAAATATTCTTTTCCTCCAACATGGCACTAGTACCTGTGGACTTCTAGGCACTAGTGCCTGGTAATTTTCAACGGCAATTATTGTGCCAAGTCATTGCCATGTAGATTCCAAAGCAACATCCAATGCAAATTCCAAAGCTACAAAGTAGGCACATGTCATTCTTGCCACTCCCCCTACTTCCTCTCATGTGGCAACCACTTGCTAATTTGAACCAATGTGAGTCATCCAACCCATTGCCTTTCCTCTCGTGTGGTTTGGCCCTGATTCCTCAAATCTGACACCGTCTAAGTTACATACAACAAGTCACTATGATATGCCAAAGAGCATCCGCCTTTCCACTCTTATAATTTACCCACCAGGTGACAATTATTGGACCAGCTATACAACACTAGCTGCACCTCTTTATATCCCTCTTAGATTTCAGGAAGGAAACTGCATAATTCATGTGAAGACATGTTACAATTCTCCCATGAAATTTGGGAGCGGGAAAAGAAGATGCGGTTTTAAGTTGTGGATTGGCATTGTAGAGAAACAGGTTCTTATTCCAGAGTCATAGGCAGAATGTACTGTTCCCATTCTTTGTTTTATTTTCACCAGAATATGGTACCCAAGGGTCAGATTTTAATATATTTCTAAAACTAGATGTAGGGCAAATATGATATTCTCAATTCTTTTGTCAGACCAGACCGACAAAATGTCTCGTCTACAGGGATTTTCAAAATGTCTCGTCATGATGGACAGATCAGGGATCCTAGGCAACGGTCTGAAATATAAAAGCAGGCAGGGGGATCTTGACTCTGGACTAGAAGGTGGGCACAGAACAAGGGCGGCAGGTGAGCATCTCACCTTGACCCACTTGCTAGATCCGGAACTTGGAGCATACCACGAGGTGAGCAACAAGTTCAATGTTCACCATCGCCTTTCCGAGCCCGAGACTTCTCCAAAAGCAGTGCTGCAATTCGTTCTCGCTTGACCGCATTCGAAGAAGGCTCAATCACCCTCGAAGGTCCTTTCAAGGGGGATCCGCTGCTCTCCACACGGCTCCATAACAAGATCGCTCCAAACAGCACGCAGCCCATTGCTAACCCTAGTCCCCAAACCGTCACGGCCGTTTGGTTGAACGGCCTCACAGGTCCTGGAAGAACAACGAAAGATGAGAAGGAAATCTCCCAAATCCAGGTATGAGCACATGCAGACATGCACTCACCTGGGCGAACTCGCATGCCAGGATTGTACCGAGCAGTTGGTCTTCGAGCTGGGGCCACAAGGGTCACGTTCTTGTTGAGGAGCCTCTGGTACGCGGCTGAAATTCGCAGGAATTCCGCGCCGTCCTTCGTGTTCTTCGTGTTCAAGTCAGGATGGCTGAAACGACAGAACAAGCCTGAATCAACTGCTGAAGGCATCACCCTCAACCTAGCACTGACCTAACATCACATGCTTCGAAGAGGAAAGCTTTCCGGACCTACAACAGAAACAGGGCCTTTCAATTTCTCAATCCACGAGCATCTCTTCAGGGTTCCAGGGGTCCAACTATCAATTGGTGTGACTATCAATCAACTGATAAGTGCATCAGCCTTGACCTAGCTTTAACCTAACATCACATGCTGAGAAGAGGAAACAGAGCCTTTCGTATTCTCAATCCCCAAGCATCTCTTCGTTGCCAAATTAGGGCTCCAACTGAACTCTGAACAGACAGAGAGATCACAAGCGAAGACAAATCGAAAGATAACGACTCACCACTTGAACGCGAGGCGACGATACGCAGCTTTGACGCTGTCCATGCTCGCTCCGGGCTCCAAATTAAGCGCGCGGTAAGCAGACTCAACCGACATGGTCGAGTACGAGCTCCGACTGTCGGTGCCGTAATTGCAGCGCTGCTGGAGCCGCAACAGAATTTCGGGATACATCATCATCTTGAGAGTTTCATTCCTTACAAACGCACCAACACCATGACAAACAATTCGAGGGATAATCAGAACTCCTGACCTGCGACAGAGGAATTATAAGAAACCCTGACCAAATGAGTCACGCTCGACAGCAATTCTAGCAATCAAAACCAGTTGGTGAATGAATCAAACAACTCGTGCGGTGCAACACTATCACGTCGACTCGGTATTGAAAGCGTGGCACTGTCTCTGGTTGAGTAACCTCAACCCCATCTCCTGTCTTACTGAACTTTTTCTATTTCTGGTACCTTTCCAAAAGAAAGTCTCATCAAAAACCAACATCTTTACCATTGAATTCGCAGCAACGATCTGATGAAATTATTCTCCATGACTGATGGAGCAGAGGCCGTTATCTTTTGTGGATGCATGATCTGAAGTTCATGAAACCTGGTCTCATAGATCTGTAACCGTTCGACTTCACCATTTGCAAGCGATGGCAGACACAAACACCAAGCCTAGCGACGAGGTCACATTCCCGAAGCGCCTGTGGGACAAAGAGAGCAGGGAGCTCCGCACCGCCATCTACGACGACTGGAAGCGGAAAGCCATCAACGACGCCAAGTTCCGCGCATGCGACCAGCATGTCGACTATCCGACATTCGCAAACCTGGTATGCCCAAGTCGCAGATCTCTCGTGTGCAAACAACAGAGCTCGGATTCTAACGAGCTTCATGCTTTAAGGTTTCTGTGGCGCATCTGAAGCCGGTGGAGCGGAAGACACCAGGCGAAGAGTTTGCAGAAGGGGCGCACGTCTACAGAGGAACCGCAGCGCCGTCATGGTCATTCGATGGTGCAGGCGAGGAGAAGGAGGAAGATGGAATCCCGGCATTGCTAGGGTTGGGGAAACCTGCCGCATTTCCGCAGAGGAAGATCACAGACACGGAGTTTGCGAAGCACTGGCGGCGCCTGAACGAGGACGTGTTTCTGCAGATGGCGTTTCTGACTGGAATCGACCCGGCAGACTTCCCCGAGATGTTCAAGGTGGAGGTTCCACCGAACCTGCTTGCGGAGATGCTGGCCACCATCTGCACGTGCTTCCGCGCGGGAGAGAACGCGCGGGGGCATACGGACCGGCAGCGCCTCTTGCACGCGGCGTGCGCTCGGGACGTGGACGAGAATTGGGCCGTGAACATGCTGGAAGCCATGTCACAGTGCGGCCGCTTCTCTCTCGCAATCGGATTCATTGGCGAGCAGACTCGCGCCATGGTGCGCGCGCTCCTCTCGCGCCTCGTCGACTCGCCGTGGTGCACTGCAGATGGGGAAACCGTCGTCTACTCCTCTCGCCTCTCACGCATCCAGAAAATCAGAGAACTGTACAGATTGCGAGCTAAACTATCATAACTCTCATCATCAGAGATACATGCACACCGTCATTGTAGATGATCTAGATGCAGGTTTATTGACACTAGGAGATTTTTTATATTGCTAGCTAGACACTAAACCAATGACCTGCATTTTTCGCTCCTGTTTCTGTAAACAACTGGTGTGAAGTAGGAGGAAAGACAACCGACTGTGTTCTTTACGTAGAAGCTCGGTTGTCTTCGTCCTGTAAAGTTGTTCCCAGCGCAGGCCTTGGCAACCCCAGCAGTGACTCTTTTATCAGAGCAGCCTCCGCATGCTCATGTGCCATGCGACCGGCTTCATAGTACTGTACATGTGGTTGAATAGTGCGTGGGCAGCCCTGCCAAACAGAGGGTCATAGGCAAGTATAAAACGCTGTTATTGAAGATGTCAGAGGATCGTGTAACACCATATTCATTATATTGAGAGATTTCCAGGACTTTGAAAGGTTTGAATGGTTTTCCCAATAGAAATTGATTGTGCACATTCAGCTCGACTCGAGTTGAATATGTACCCATATTGTACATATAGGACAAACTTCATTGTGAAAATTCACTAAACATTTGTATATTTAGGTCAGCTTAAGCTTCATATAATATTTTGGGAGGCTCCCAATTTCCCAATATAATGAATATGGTGTTGTGTGGATAAGGACTCAAGACCAGCTGCTCGAGAGGCGGCCATGAAGAATTATGATCTACTCTCTGACATCTCAGTTCCATGTGCCTTGACTTGCTTTTTACCTTTGCTAGAGACTGTGCATGCCCTCATAAAATTCTCTCAATAGTGTGACATTTTCGTGTGTGATTATGTAGCTGCAGTTAGAGTGTGCCAATTACAGCTCTATGAGCTCTACCTAAACCCCAGTACGTGCTTTGTTTCTGATGTGTTTCGTGAGTTTCACGACTTCGTTGCAAGTCATCATTCCAGCATGACCATCACTTGGACTCCAGCAAGTTTGGATTTGAACTCAAACAAAGTTCACCACGTCCAATGGAGCTGTGGTGAAGCAAGGTTTGACGTTGTCACTGGTAATGAATTCGGAGTTGCAGAGCAGGTGACAAAGGAGAGTTTTGAGGATATCATTTCCTGCATAAAGTCCTTTTGCACAGGTAAGAATTGGTCTTTTTCGTAAGGCTATCTTATATGTACAATGATGTCGTCTGAGAGACTTATAAAGAATCTTTGTGCTCCTTTGTGCAGACGCTACTGGTCACAGGTTCTATTGTTCTGATCCGCCCATTTCAATTCACAATTTCCATCACAGAGATTTTGTTGTTCTGATCCGCCCATTTCAATTCACAGTTTCCATCACAGAGATTTTGTTGTTCTGATCCGCTCATTTCAATTCACAATTTCCAGACTTCAAGTCCTACTCCGAAAACTGTGTTGCTTGCCTTTGTATGGATTGCCAATAGTTCCACACAAAACCATTATTTCAGCCTTGCTTTCGCAATTCTGAGAAAGAAATGAAACTGTAGGTGCCAGATTTAGACATTGGCTTCTGCGTGCCAGATTTAGACATTGACTTCTGCATGCGTAGCCATTTCAAACTCAACATCTCTTACACTAGTCGCCACACACAGCGGAAACTCTGAACCGGCCAGGTGCCACATTTTTTTAAAAAGAGGAGGAACTCTCTCCCCTAAACGAAATTTTAAAAAAAAAACCATTTCGCCACTTGACCTCCCAGTACCACCTGTCAAGTAGCCACATTGTAGACAATTCAAAAACTCGAGAAAAATGGCTGATTACAACCATCATGCAAGTGATATGGATGTGGTTGATTATGGCCATCATGCAAGTGATGTAGATGTGGTTGATTATGACCAACATGCAAGTGATGTAGATATGGCTTCATAAGAAGAAGAGTCATCGAAGGATTAGGCAATGAATTCATGAAGAAAATTATCTGCAGTTGTGTAGTGGGAAGTGCACACAATTGAGTTTTATCAAAACTCCTCCCTCAGTATAGACAGTACTAGCATCTAGAAAAGGAAACAAGCGTGGGATTGATAGATAAAAAGAATAGGAAGTATAACCAAAGGTAGCTTCAAGGCTTTTAACATCTAAAAGGCTTGTTAACTGAACTAACCAAACTTTCTACACAATCTCTAGATAATAATTACACAGAGATTTCAACAAACATGAATGCTGCACACGAATTGATTGATATCAGCAACATGACCTATTGTAATAGCTACATCAAGTACTCTGAATACCAAACCTGATTACAGAAGGCAACACCACCACTATTCGCACAACCTGTTTCCAAACCACTTTAAGTTAGCATATGCCTGAGCAATTTTTAAACATTTTTTCCAATGTGATCTTTAGGTTCAGGATTCCTCAAAATTCCTGAAAAAAGCAATGATCCTAATTAAAATTGCAGGTTAGGTTGCTGACAACTGATCATGATAGAAACCTTAGATTACTGAAAAAATAAAGATGATAACTGAATCAAAGAGTTGTTTACCTTTTAGTTGGGTGAGAATTTGACCCCATCATCATCTGTGGAGGAGCCTTTGAACATGGCAGCTCTGCCGCGCTGCTCCAGGGTCTTCACGGCCCGGATCAGGACGCCTCGGTCAATGCCCGCCAGCTCTGTCAGTAGAGTGTAGGGCTTAGGGTTAAGGCTCAGGGTTTGATGGCAAGAAACGATTTCAGGAGCTCTTTGAAATTAATACCTGTGCCGTGAGTCTCATCGCCTGAGTTGATCTCCTCTAATGTCATCAACTCAATACCATTTTCTCGCACCTGAAACAAAAGAAAAAGCCATCACTTGGTAAGCTTAGATTTCACATATAAAGTGTGTAGAGATCGTAGGACTCGATCCATTTCAAATTTATATGTAAAGTGAGACAGGATACCATGAGTTTTGACAACTTTTCTCATTTTAAAATCAGCCCTAAATAGCATTCAACTCATCTATCACCAGCGAACATTCATGATACAAGATAACCAAGAAAAATTTGGCGAAGATTCATGCTAAAACATGACCTCTCCTACTTCTTCAAGGCAGCCAAAACTAGTTTAACCTTGGGTTTAAAGAGCAACAAGCTTAATTATAGAATTCTAGTTGAGAGACCACCAAGCTCTTCCACTGATCTAATAGCTATTAAGAGTGAGGAAAGTGTAGTTAAAAAGAGGAGCATCTTACTGAAAGTTTGAGGGACTTTGCAATGGACTCAACTATGATGGTCTACACATAAAATTTGGGTCGTTGGATGGTGCAAGAGAAGGCTTACAAAGTCGAGGAGCAAGTCGGCCCAATCCTGTATTCTACGCCACAAGATGAGACACTTCCTGTGATTCTTGTCCAGCCATTCCGCCCTTCCTGTACCATAATTCCATTCAAAACAGGCGCACTTTCAGGTCCCAAAGCATGCATCAAGGAATGCTACTCAAAAATGAATATAGAGTTATTTGCAAAGTCGCCCAGAATTTAAAGAACATAACCACTCTTGACTAAGAACAGCTTTAAATAGCTTTGAAATTCCGATGGAGATGGTATCTCTTTTCACTCTCAAACTGTACCACCGAACGCTTTCGTACTTTTCTTGAAAAATCACCAAGCTCTTCTGATTCTAACTATTTAGAGGGAACCGAGTATAGGGTTTGGGTTTAGGTTCAGGGTTCTCGATCTATAGCAGACAAGTGAGGTAAGATACATGCATTAATGTGCTCCATTCAGAACCTGAAACAATGAACGGAGTTGAAGGTATGTGCTGCGATCGTGAACATGAATGACACTAAGGAGTTAGGGTTTAAGAAGAACTACATTGAAACCAAAGAGAAACATCACAAAGAAGAAGAGAAGTGTACCGTCTGCAACGAGAGCCCCCAAAAACTGTTCCCGAGCCTCAAACGAAAGCTTTCCTGCGCCACAGATAATCAGACACAGTTCACATTTAAGACAAACCAAAAGTAGAAACCGGCCCATACAGAAACACTTGTTTTAAGCGATACACTACAAAAAAACCAACCCTAACCCTAGAAAACCAAAAACAAACTTACTTTGAATAGCGGTATTCTCAAAGAGAGGAAACTCGCCCTCCAAATCCACCACAAAGCACTTGCGGTGCTTGCAATATCTCAGAATGAGCTCCTTCCAAAGCTGGATCTGCTTCTCCCGCGTGTCTTTCACCGGCTGCAAACTGCCCAAAAAACACCACCACCATTAAACCCTAAAACTCACAACATTCAGCCCTAAAACTTCCGCAAAGTGAAGTGAGTAGTCTGCACCGGCTACAAAACCTGCAAAAATCACCTAAACCAAACCCTAAAAACCCACCACCACCAAACCCTAAAAAACCTAAAACTCACAATATTCAGACCTGAAACCTCCGCGAAGTAAAGTGAGTGGTTTCCACCGGCTACAAAGCCTGCAAATCCCACCCACTTCAAACCCTAAAAGCCCACCACCATCATCATCCCCGAAACCCTAAAAACCCTAAAACTTGCAAAATTCAGCCCTAAAACATCCGCGAAGTACAGTGAGTAGTTTTCACCGGCTACACAGCAGCAAACCATCCAATTTGAACCCTAAAAACCCACCATCATCGTCATCGTCACCAAACCCTAAAAACCCACCACCCAACATCATCAGAGAACCCTAAAAACCCTAAAACCTGGCCTGGAACTCACGTGAAGTAGGGTGGGTAGTTGTAGAAGTAGGGGAATGTGAAATCGTCCATCTCTTTGCGATTGTGGGGAGAGGAATGTGTTTGGGAGGGGTTGTGGAATATTGTGGTGGATTGCAAGATGGCTCTGCATCATCGCACCCCAACTTCGAAGTGGACGATGGACTTTAGAAATTTGTACACTCTCCTCTTTTGTCACTTCTATAATATCACAACACCCCTGGATTTCAAGCATATTGTTGACATTAAGGTGTTCAGAAACATTCCAAATTAGTTTGAAATTGGCTCTTTGGTGGAACATTTTCTTGGAAGGGGCATGTGATAGGGAAGTCCTCCGGTGGCCATCGGATTAGTGAATAGAATGAACTAACACAATATTCACGCTGGTCCCTTCGTGGGCTGGAGTTCTTCTTCTTCCAGGGAGGTCTTTGGGTCTTTGAGTTAGTGATAATAAAGGCATTTTAGTGTAGTTTAGCCCCTAAGAGCCCAAGGTATTTTCCCTCATAAAATTGCCACTATTAAAACGTTGTGAGAAATCTAATTTTGAAATAAAGTTTTGAACTTCTAACCGTAAGATCTTAAAAAATAATTCCATGTCAACTCACCATTTTCTTTGAGCTGCAATTTACCGCACGGATTGATAGATTATAGTGTTTGAAGTCAAGAAAATGGTTGGTTTTTTTTTCCGCGTTGAGTGGATTGGTACACTTTGACTTCACTTTGTATCAAATTTTTGTACTACACAAGGTCTAAATTTTTTACCATTGTCTTAAGCATGATGTTATTTCCCAATACACCACTTGTTAGAGGTGGAGAAGGGGTGTAGCATATTCAAAACAAGTGTGCAAAGAGTGGAGGTTCAAATTTGTCATTTCACGTTTTATTTTTTTGTGAACTTTAAATGTTTCAGGATGATAATCCCAATGGTCAATCACAAGGTTTCACCACATATCGTTGTTGAAAATATAAAAAGTGAAAAATATGAAGATCTTTGAGTTTTATGTGGAAAATATGAAATTTTTCCTACACTTGCCCGAAATGTATTAAAATATTTGACTTGGGTTTGAAATGTTTGCTTGCACTTTAGACAAGTTTTTGTTTTTGACAACTTCAAAGAGGGTAGTATTTTGTATATGTATAAAAAATTTGAATGTCAATAGAGAATTCTAGCAAAAAAAATTGAGTTGCCTAGAGTCCCCAATTTGACAAGTTTGAAGGCAAGTGACTTTCATATTATGAATTTAATTTTTTTTTAAAACTAGAGAAATATTCCACAAAGTTCTATCATGGTCAAGTTAGTAATGAAATTTCATGAACTTATTTTTAGGATTTAAAAACCTACCCAAAATGCAAATCATTTCCCCATGGTTGAATAGGCTCTTAGAGGTTAAAGGGTTAAAGCCAAGTAGCTTTTATGAAAACTATTAATTATTCGATATGAAGGTGTGGAACCTCAGGTTCACCTACTACATCTTGATTAATATGAAATATGAAGAAAAAAAAATTTAAAAAATAAATATATATATATAATATATAATAATAATAATTATTATTAATTTTGGAACAAGAACAAAGTCTAAGTCGGATAGATTTAGAAATTTGTAGATTTTTTTACATAGCTCATGGACTTCACTTTGTGAATCATGAATTACTTTTTTGTTTTGTGGAAAATGTTTAATATATTTTAGTAGAAATAATGATTCGGGTTCATGGATAAGCTCTTGAAACTCTTTTTTTGCATGTGCAATGATAGTGAAATTGATTAGGGCACCACGGCCTTGGTGTAGTGGTTTGAGTCGTGCCACACCGGTGAGGTGGTTGTGAGTTCAAATCACCATGCCGGCGTGGTGCCTACCACCATAGTCCACCCAACTATGGTGGGGGTCTTGAGACCTCATTGTATGGGTACCCAAAAAGCCCTTGGGGGGATGACATGTCGGTTGTCTTTAAGGCACTTAGTGTAGAAAAGTGTTTACCTTCGAAAGGGGGAAGTAGCTCTAGATTCACTATCCTTTGTCTGGTGGCCATGGAATTAGTGAATAGAATGAAGAGCCAGTCCCTTCGGAGCCGGAGTTCTTCTTCTTTGAAATTGATTAGTTCAACTTCTAACCTGACAAATCAAAAGTAGACTTTCTAAGAGTATGTACAAAAATCTTGAAATTTTGCGGGTTGTTCAAATTTGTTGTCAATTATCGTCAATTATTCAAATTTTTGGGATTACTTTTGCGTGTCCAAACAAGAAGAAGAAGAACTCCGGTCCCCAGAGGAGGCCGCCGTGAATAAAGTGTTTGTTCATACCACCTCTAAGTCCATGTCTTGTCCCAACATTCACAACTTCAGTATGTCCATGCTTTGGATTCCTTAATGCAAATTCACTCAGGAATCAAAGCAATTTGAATGTTTTTTACATTACATAATAGGGAAAAGGAAGAAGAGATTGATAAAAGGTTAAAGAATGCACATCAAACCAAATACTTTACATCATATTAAGTTAAAAATTATATGTTCTACAATTTTGGATTTGACCAGTACCGCTTGCCGTCCCATTTCATTTAAAAAAATATTCAAGCAATGTGAGTTATTTGTAAAGTCACCCAAAGTTTCAATAAGATTCCTCCCCCTTTCAATATATAAAGTATATTTCTCACTCTTAACCATTTAAGGGCAAGTTGGCAACACTTGCAATCATGTATGGGAGATGCTACAAGTGGGTACAATTTATGGCAACTAAATACTACAAGTTATATCACTATAATTTGCATGTCAGACTCCAGAGTACATTCTCACCGCATTTGTTGGAAGCACAAGGATCCAATGAACTGAAATTAGGCCCCAAATCAAACATGGATGAAGTAGGTTCACCAATTCAAACATATTACTCCAAAAGTTACCACCTATGGGTCTCTTGTCCATAACCGTTTTAGGACAAGGCGTCTATTTTTGGACTACCATAGCTTTTTTTGGAGAATGAGAGCAGATTCCTTGTTGTAGGATTGTCCAAATTAACCCCGCAATCCTTGATGTCCACATTTTTTTGCTTGATTTAAGTTTCGCCAATTGAATTGAATAGTGGACGTGAACAAATTTGGCGTTTTCTTAGATGGCCTTAGGTGATCGTTGTCTTTAAAGGGTTAAAGGATTAATTGCTTTTAGATTGATGGAAGAGTTTGGTGGTCTAGTCTTTATTAAGTTTGGAAGAGCTTGGTAGTCTTGAAATTAAGTTAGGGTCTATTCGCACTTGGAAGTACATGGGGTGTTAAGGCAATGGTGGTTTTCCACCAGAAATGGTGTTAGTTGTAGAACTGACATGGCAAGGATGAAAATATGAGCTGGATAGTGGAGGTAGAGCAAATGTAAGCCCGTGGTTTGAATTTAGTGGAGGGGATATATGTTCTTTTTATATCTTTGTAAGATGAACATTCTATTGAACAAAATCTACCAATCATCGCAGGTAGGTGAGAGGTTCCAATTTCAGCCTTGAAGGTCACCTTAAGATATTTGCCAACAATGTAGCAACTTAAAGTGTCAAATGTAGGTTCCATTTTTAGTGCATGATGCATGTGTAAACAATTCCCATAATTTTAGATACATCCCGTATCTCCTCTTCAATGTGTCAGAAGGAAATAGCTAATGACCATGCAAATAGCGGTTGCAGTGCAAATGCCTTCATTCCTACCACCCCTCACAATAATGAATGGAAATTACTCAAACCAATTATGAGTTAACTAGTGCGAATAGGTCTACAAGTTTTGAGATAAAATAAAAATAGGAACCACCAATGGCAGGTACATACCTCCAGGTGCAAATAGACCCTTAGAAGTAGACTTAGACTACCTTTATGAAGGAAGAAAGAGAGGCCATGTTGTACCATGAATCTTAGTTTGCAATTTTTTTCCAAAATTATCGAAAAATGAGAAGAGAGGTAAAAAATCTTGGTATCAATGCCTCTCTTTCAGGCTAGGGAGAATTGACCCCCTCACTCCTCCTTACCCGAGGTGGGCCCTCTCTTATTTGCACGGGGTCATTTTTCTGGCCTTCTTATTTGCACGGGGTCATTTTGGATTTTTTGGGACAAATTTGGAGCCTACGACATTTTTTACCGTAGAGGATCCTCTCTTGCTACAAATAGGGGACCATCCAAAAACAAAATAGGGGCCAAGTTTGGCCCCACCACCTCGTGGCCCCACGGGTAAGGACGAGCGAGGGGGTCAATTCTCCCTGGCCTCTCTTTCACTAGTGATGCACCGTCCAAACTCGGACACATCTCAGGTAAAACTCACCATGTGAAGGGTAATATTTCAGCACAATGCAGTGAATGTAGAATGCATTTTCTCCACTGAATGTAGAATGCAATTCTCCACAGATACAAATGCATTCTACATTCAGTGCAAATGCATTCTACATTCAGTGGAGGGTAATATTTCAGCACAGAAGAACCACCATAACCTGGACACAAGTCAAGTAAGACCTATGATGAGTGGGTCCACAAACATATTTTACAATGTAACAAACATATTTTACCGGATGGTAGAGGCTCGAGAGGGCTTGGGAGGATAAGGACAAAACCTGCCAATAGGTATTGGAGTGGGGCCCTACTTGTACCTAGAGGGCTTCCGCACGGTAATTTGAGGCTGCATGACCCAAATTTGTAATGAAAAATCCAAAAACAGCCTCTAGAACCTAAATCGGGCAGGGCCAGAAAAATGGTCCCACCCAAGCCTGGCGCCCGACCCACGCTCGACTGGGGTAAATAAAGTGATCCGAAAATAGGTCAGGGAGCTGAAGGACATCTATCCTACCATAATCACAGTGACATGTGCCCTTGAATGATTACTACTCCCACTAATCACACTGACTGCTCGTGACTTACTAGTAACTCCATTCATGACCCTCTGTGTACTTAGTCTGTGCATGGGTACCATGTCAAAGAAGCAGTCATAGCATTCATAACTCATTTTTCAATTCACATGGCCCAATACCACATATTCAACTTACAGACACTGGAATTCCTGGTACTACTGTACTGTAGGAGTGTATGTCAAATACTGCTAGTACATGATGTCATGTGGACATTGATTTGGTGGTGGAACAAACATATACATCATTTAAACCGGTCTGCTTCGTCACATAACTGAGTTCTTCTTCTTCTTCTGTCTATCTGAACAAACTAGGCTCACAAGAAAACAATCACAAAGGACGATTCCTAAAGTGGCTAAAATTAGCTCATATACTACAAGGCTGCTATTAATACAATATGAAGACATGAGCGAATTGGGTGACCAACACTCCAAGCGTTTCGCCACCTTATGAGATGATTTCTAAACTTGGAATTACATAAGGATATTGCCTTGGTATATGTATATTTGATCGCCATTTTGGGAAAAAGATACAATATTTACCTTGAGAGAGGGAAGTAGTTCCATACTTCTAATCCTTTGTCTAGAGGCCATCGACTTAGTGCTGGAATGAATAGACACTCTATTCATGCTAGCCTCCTTCAAAGACTAGAGTTGTTGTTGTTGAACTTGATCTAGTTGAATAGCCTACCAAACAGTTCCTTCAAAGCGCAGGTTGTAGCATTACTATTAACTTCGGTTGTGGGGTCACAAAGGTTCAGAAGTTTTAGGGTAAACTCCGAGCTTAGGCTGCAATGAAAGCTCTTCATTTTGCATCCAAAAAGTAGGAGCCCAACTCACCACACCAGTCACAACTACTTCAGTGCGCATGCCACATGATGAAGAAAAGTAGGCAGGTTGTTTGATGAGAATGATTATGAAGCAAGACTTGGCCAATCTAATTTCTTCCTGCGATAGAGTTAAAGGTCGAACCGACCAAACGGAAAGTTTGGTGGAGACTCGGTCTCACAGTCCTTGATTCAGTTTTATTGCAGGTACAGACATGGATTCAAACAATGCGTTGTGTAAGATTGTTACTTACAAGACGAGTTTATGGTCTGAATTAGCAAAAAACATTTACCATGAGAAAGTCGATCGTTGTTGTGTGCAGATGTATCTCTAGATGAGCTGGTGCAGTCACGTGAGAACTGACGTGAAGTGACTAGGACGTTCGATGCTTGACTGTGTACTTGATCGCAATATCGTCGGCGTCAGGTCGTCTGTAGGCGTCCTCACAGGCTCATCACATGGGTGTTGCAGCTTTCTCAAGAGTTTAGTACTACGTCTGAGGAATACGTATCGTCCGTCTCAGGCTTGACGCGTTTCTTTAGATGTCTAGTCGCTGCTCTCCTGTTTCTAATAGGAAATATTACTCTTATCAGGTTCGAGTAACTCTGCTTCGGCTGCGAGTTCTCTGTTGTAGCGGAGGAAGTTCTGTTTTCCTGATCTAGCGTCGACTGCCTCGTAAGTCACGGAATCATATTTTTGCAAGAGACTGGCTGCGTTTCTTTACAGGAACGATTTTAGATTTTCAGGCTTAGCTGGGCTTTTTCTGTGAGAGAGAAAAGGAATTAGCTGCTATTTCTTTGATAGCATAACTCCTCTTGCGTTTCTTTAGAGGTTAAAGCTCGATGTTTTGAGATAAATCAAAACAGGTCAGAGTACTCCTGCTTCGACTGTGATTTCTCTGTTGTGGCAAGAAAGAGCGAAAGGAAGATACATGATCTATGGTTTATAACGTCCACGAATCATCTTGTTGCGTGGAGGATCCGCCATCCTCTCTGTACATTGTTAACTAATCTCTAAGAACTCAAGTAAAGCGAACAGTTTGTTTGACCCAGTTTCTGTGGTGGCCAGTTGCCGCTCGAGATATGATGTGTCTTCGTTCTCTCACTCCTCTACTCTCTTCAGCTGTGGTGGCGATAAGAAAGACAAAAAGAAGATACATACTCTTGACGACGTCAACTCCAATACTTTTCATACTGACATAATAAAATCAGGTATATTATCTAACGCGCCTTCTTTAGCTTCTCGGTCGCAGCGGGGGTAGCTTCTCGGTGGCAGCAAGGTGCAGCGGAGGTAAATACACGAGCCGCCGCCCTCGAAGGCTCAAGGGCGGCTTCCACCCGACAGAGAGTCCGGCGAACATTCTAGAAAAGGTCGGTGCGACGCAACGTCTCCTCTCCGTATAAATAGTGTCTTGGCAAAGGTCATATTGCTGTTGGTGGAGCGTCAAGTCGGTACTGGGAGAGCACTGTTCATCCACTGGACAAGGAGACTGTTAAACAATACAGTTAAGCAGACGAGTGAGGGTTTCACCATTTTTCTTTCTATGCCCATTCTGAAAGGAATTTGATCTCAGAACAGCGCTCACACCAGCGCCTTCTCTCACAGTCTGAGCCCTCTGCGGGAGACAAGGCTGGGAAGTGATCACCATAAGAGTATCCTCAGAGTTCGGCATAGTCGTAGGTTCGTGGAGTTAGGTGAGTTGCTTGGCATATAAAATCAAGTCGTGGAGAGAAGTAGAGAAGAAGGCGCTCCGATGGACAACAGTGAAGATCTAGTGGATACCTCTCGGGCCATGTCGGGTGAAGAGGATGTGTCTAAGTCGGTATGTTTCTTTTTGGATGCATATTCTTAAGTGAGCGAGGGGTTTCAAGTTCTCTTCTGTTTGCTGGTGGTGTGTCTGGTTTTGGTGTTTGTGGGGTTTGGTATCTTTGACGGTTTCCGAGGAATGTAAGTTTTATATGTTGTTCTGTTGCGGTATGGCAGACTCTTGGTTCTGAAAATCAGGCTGTTTTTGAGAAGCGGCCTGGAGTGAGGGGTAAGGAACAAGGTGAAGATATAAAGGGAGTGGACACTGTGGAAGTAGTTGAAGATATAAAGGGAGTGGACACTTCGGAAGAAGTTGAAGATATAATGGGAGTGGACACTTCGGAAGAATTTGAAGAGGGAATGGACACTTCGGAAGAAGTTGAAGATATAAGGGGAGTGGACACTTCGGAAGAGTTTGAAGATATGATGGCTGTGAACACTCTGGGAGAATCCAGGGTTCAGAATCTTGAGAGGACGGAGTCAGCTGGCGTGGTGGAAGATCAGGTTGTGGTAAGTCATGTCGCGCGAGAGTTTCCTGACGATCTTGTTGCTAACCGAGAGGGTGTTGTCTGTAATGTACAAAAGCATTACGGACTGTGTAGCGGGCTGGACGAGACCCGCTACGGCGAGTAACGGGTGAGGTGGTACCGACCTACCGAGCCCGGTACTCGCCGTAGCGGGTCTCGTCCAGACCGCTACACAGCATAGCGGGCTGGCCGCTGGCGAGGCCGCAACCCTTGGGCCCACTGACGTCACTGATGTAATATGAGGTGAATCAGCTCAAGGTGTGCCGCAGCAATTTGGTGTGTCAACTTTCATTTGAGGAGGTGAATCAGGCTTGGGGTTTGCTGCAGTAGTTTGGTGTTTCATCTTGCGTTTGAGGAGTTGAATAAAGTTTAGGGTTTGCTGCAGCAGTTTGGTGTGTCAACTTGCGTTTGAGGAGGTGAATAAGGTTTAGGATTTGTTGCAGCAGTTTGGTGTGTCAACTTTCGTTTGAGGAGGTGAATCAGGCTTGGGGTTTGCTGCAGCAGTTTGGTGTTTTCATCTTGCGTTTGAGGAGTTGAATAAGGTTTAGGGTTTGCTGCAGCAGTTTGGTGTGTCAACTTGCGTTTGAGGAGGTGAATCAGGCTTGGGGTTTGCTGCAGCAGTTTGGTGTGTCAACTTTCGTTTGAGGAGTTGAATCAGGCTTGGGGTTTGCTGCAGCAGTTTGGTGTTTTATCTTGCGTTTGAGGAGTTGAATAAGGTTTAGGGTTTGCTGCAGCAGTTTGGTGTGTCAACTTTCATTTGAGGAGGTGAATCAGGCTTGGGGTTTGCTGCAGCAGTTTGGTGTTTCATCTTGCGTTTGAGGAGTTGAATAAGGTTTAGGGTTTGCTGCAGCCGTTTGGTGTGTCAACTTGCGTTTGAGGAGGTGAATCAGGCTTGGGGTTTGCTGCAGCAGTTTGGTGTTTCATCTTTCATTTGAGGAGGTGAATCAGGCTTGGGGTTTGCTACAGCAGTTTGGTGTGTCAACTTTCGTTTGAGGAGTTGAATCAGGCTTGGGGTTTGCTGCAGCAGTTTGGTGTTTTATCTTGCGTTTGAGGAGTTGAATAAGGTTTAGGGTTTGCTGCAGCAGTTTGGTGTGTCATCTTTCATTTGAGGAGGTGAATCAGGCTTGGGGTTTGCTGCAGCAGTTTGGTGTGTCAACTTGCGTTTGAGGAGGTGAATAAGGTTTAGGATTTGTTGCAGCAGTTTGGTGTGTCAACTTTCGTTTGAGGAGGCGAATCAGGCTTGGGATTTGCTGCAGCAGTTTGGTGTGTCAACTTTCATTCGAGGAGGTGAATCAGGCTTGGGGTTTGCTGCAGCAGTTTGGTGTTTCATCTTGCGTTTGAGGAGTTGAATCAGGCTTGGGGTTTGCCCGACCTGAGGTGCATCAGGCGGAGTACTTGGTAGTTGTGTTTTTTGAGGAAGGTAGTTGTAGTGGTCAGGTAGGTTGTAGTACTCGTCATAACATTCAGGGACCTGCTAATACCATGAATAACTTATTACCACTCGGCGAATCACAAGTGGCCGAGCTAGCTGCCAGCCCGCTAGAGTAGGATATTGATCTGTGCAACCAGCCCTGTCCGTGAGGGGAACTGTTGCTCACCTAGAAGCATATTCATTACAGGGCGGTCCATGGTTGGAAACTCTTGAACACGATCTACTTTTTCATTGTTGTATGTAGGTAGAAAGACTTAGTCACTCTAGGCGCCAATTTCAAAAATAGATTCTCGTAGTTGGCAGTTTTTGAGAGTTTCTTCGAATATGCATGAATAGTGCCTTGATTTCTTCATGTTTCGTAGCACTTGTAACGCTGGAGGGTCTTTCGAGATTTGGAGGTGTTCCTGTTGGTAATGCGTCCTTATGGTATTGACATTTTCATAATCAAATTTAGGGACAGTAAATCAATTGTTCACTCAATCTTAGAAGTTGGATTTTGAATTGCAGGTTTATGGGATACCTCAATATTTGCTGGATGATATCTTTAACAGACTTGAAGATGCAAGATTTATTGCGTTGGCTCAACTGTTGTGCAAAGATTGGGCGAATGCTGGCAATAACGTGAGGTCTCTGCGCTTTATTGTCTTGGATGTGTATCATGTAAGTGCCAGAGAGCTGAAGAAATCAGGAAAGTCGTTTGGGTTTGATGATGAAGCTGGGCCTAGTAGTGCATCTGGGCCTGTTGTTAAAACAGGAAAAGGTCACGCCATGTCTCTCAAAGAGACTTTTGTGGAATATATTGTGAGAAAAAAGCTAGGTATTGTTCAACTACGAATTGAAGTTGAACCGAAGCTACAATCGAAGACAGTCCCCGAGAGTGAGAGACGAAGAACAGATTTTTGGCTCACTGATCCTTACTTTTTAAGACAATGGCTTCCTGGCATGGGTGCTACTCTTCAGCATTTATGCATAGTAGATTATGGCCAACAGGCCATCATGCGCAGATCAAGCATTATCAAGATATTATCAGAGAAATGTAAGTACTTTCATTTTAGAGTGGTTGATATGTTTTTGTTTTTTCCCCGCTAGATAAGTTCAGGACTTGCTTATCAGTTATTGTGCATAATCAAAGAAGAAACAAGTGAAAGCTGACTGCCAATATATAATATTGATTTTTCTCTTTTTGTATTATTTTACTCTTATATAATAATGTTTCTTGCATAATAACATTTCTTACAGGCAAATTCTTGAGGACTTTGGATTTGAGGAACATGTTTATTGATACAAGCGATTGTGAGGAGATGAAGTCGATGGTAAGTTTGACATTACGATGTGTGAAAGTAGTGGGTGAGGCTCTTGAGCACATCAATGAGAAGATGCATAAATTGCAGACATTAGCGCTGCTTGGAGTATTTGGTGTTGAAGGAGGAGTTCTAAAGTTTCCAGAAATGAAAGTGTTATGCCTTGGCTTGTCCACACCGGCAAAAGATGTGGTAATGAATCTACCCATGCTTGAGAAGCTGCAGTTGAAGATGCAGTGTCCAAAGACGCTCATCATTGATGCACCTGCTCTAAAGTATGTTGCTTTCAACTTAGAAGTGTTGGAGCTTTCAAAGGTGGATTTGAAATCTATGGTTGGGTTCGAGGAGCTCTTGTATGGTGCAACAAGTTTCGCCACTTTGATAGATCTTCTGGAGAAGAATGTGCGGCATTTGATGAAGCTCTTCTTGGACATTCCTTGCATGGCGCTTGGGGAAGATGGCAGGTTTCTTGGGGTGATCAAGGAGATAAGCTTGCAGCTCCCAAGCTTCAGCAAGTTGTATATGTGTGAGAAACTGAGTGTGCTTAACATTGGACCAGGATTATGGCATAGCATGGAAACGCAGGTCACTGCACTAGTGCAAGAGGAGAGATGGCCTTCTATGAAAACTTTGATCCTTCATATGATTCCCTTTGAAATGGACTCCGCTTTGACGGTGTTGCGCTTGTTGCTTCGCCCTACAGTTACTTCTTTGACGGTCTTCATCCACACTAGCAGCCCGGTTAGTGAAGAGCTTCTTATCCCAAGAATTCAAGAGATTGCTCAAAGGCAAAATATTACTCCCCATATTTCTAGTTGGACAAAAAGCCTTGACTTTTCTTGTTTTCGCTTCTAAGAAAAACCCTTCCTACTTTGATGGATCCATGCCCAATTGTCTTGGAAATAGAGATGGTAGCAAAGTGGTCCTGAGGTAGACAAGTTCTTCATTGGAGGTGGTTTGAAATCAATTGTCTTGGAAACAAAGATGGTAGCAAAGTGGTCTTGAGGAAGACAAGTTCTTCATTGGAGGTGGTTTGAAATCAATTGTCTTGGAAACAAAGATGGTAGCAAAGTGGTCTTGAGGAAGACAAGTTCTTCATTGGAGGTGGTTTGAAATCAATTGTCTTGGAAACAAAGATGGTAGCAAAGTGGTCTTGAGGAAGACAAGTTCTTCATTGGAGGTGGTTTGAAATCAATTGTCTTGGAAACAAAGATGGTAGCAAAGTGGTCCTGAGGAAGACAAGCTCTTCATTGGAGGTGTTTTGAAATCAATTGTCTTGGAAACAAAGATGGTAGCAAAGTGGTCTTGAGGAAGACAAGCTCTTCATTGGAGGTGGTTTGAAATGGGAAGAAAAGTTCTTTATTAGAGTTAGTTTGAAAAGTAATGGGACTCATAGAGATGAAATCACATGGTTCGAAGAGTTTGGGCGATTTGTTCCATCAATGTGTTTTAACATGGTGTTGCTAATAAGGTTTAGCAATAGGGGTCTCAAACTGAGGAGGAGGTTTGGCAAAGGGAGGAACGTCCTCATCGTCCCCTCCACAAGCTATGAGAGGGAGAAAACCGTCATGACTCTTGCCCACGTGATCGAAGAAGTGGACCAAGAACCGTAGCTTGCCCACGAGGTGGAACAGAAGTTGGTGCCCCACTCAAAGGTGATTCTCCAACGAGAATTGCCTCCATCCCTTGACGAACCTGTACGTGTTTTCGCCAGAACATATAGTCACCCCCCACGAGCGGCCGCATAATCTCTCCAACGTGATGTCCTCCAGATGCAACCTCTTATACTAGTAAGAATACTATTGTTGATTGGTACAACTTTTGCCATGACATTTGTACCAAAGCACTTGAAAATCATGATTTTCAATAAATTGGTGATGTCGGCAGAAGTGTTGAGATTGATGAGTCAAAATTTGCCAAGCGTAAGTATCATAGAGGGGCATGCCGTGATGGGCAATCGATGTTTGGTGGAGTGGAGTGGGGCAATGTAGAATGCATGTTTTTAGCGGTTGCACCTAATAGAAAAAAATAGACATTGGTAAACTTAATTTACCAAGACATTGAATCGGGTACTATTATTATTAGCGATTGATGGAGTGCCTATGATAGCCTATGGTCAAACCAATTACGTTTTACCCACTTTACTGTGAATCACTCACGGTATTTTAAAGACCATTTTTCTAGAGCCCATCCAAATTCTATGGAAGGCACGTGGATGCACGCGAAGCGGTCCCTTAACAAAAATGGCATCCAAAAAACTTTAATAGGTAGTTATTTCTCAGAATTCGTATGGCGGCGTAAATTTTTACAAGGCCATGTTGATCCATTTGCAATTTTTTTGAGCCATGTTTCTTTGTACCATCATGGTGTTCAACCTCCAAAGGAAGCGTGATATTTAAAAATGAATTTTTTTCCTTTTCATTTATACTCATTTCTCTCATAAATTATTTTTTTCATAATTATAATTAAGCTAACTTGTGGGTTTGTGAATTTGTGGGTTTTGGAGTTTGTAGATTTTGAGGTTTGTAGATTTGTAGATTTCTAGGATTGTAAAATTGTGGATTTGCAAATTTGTGGGTTTATAGATTTAATACCATATTTGTTATAAAGGGAAAATTCCATGATTTTGGGAAATATAGTTTAGGTCGAGTCGAGCTAAACTATACCTAGAGATTGAGTACTTCACTGAAATTGGACAAAACAACCATTCGTCTAAATTTTCAAATGGCCATAATTTACTCAAATTTTGTCCAAATTGGGCATATGAGGTGTTTTTTGATATCTATAGAAAAATCATATGTCAAAAAATACCTCATTTGCCCAATTTGGAAAAAATTGAATAAGTTATGGCCTTTTGAATATTTTGACGGTTAGTTGTTTTGTCCAATTTCAGTGAAGTATCCAATCTATAGGTACAATTTAGCATGTTAGGTTGACTCGATTTAAACTATCGTTAAACTAGGAGATTGGAAATCTCCCAAAATAATGAATATGGTGTTATTTGTGGATTTGTGGGTTTGTGGGATTGTGGATTTGTAGTTTTTTTGGGTTTGTGAGCTTGCACATTTGTAGAATTCTAAAATTGTGGGTTTGTGGAATTTTGGCTTTGCGTGCTTGCAAATTTATGGATTTTTTAGTTTGTAGATTTGTAAGATTTGGGGTTTGTGGGCTTGAAAATTTGTGGATGTCTTGATTTTGGGGTTTGTAGGTTTGGGAGTTTGTGGGTTTATGAATTTGTGGGATTGTAAATTTTCTAGGTTTGTGAATTTGTGAATCTGCAAAATTCGCAAATTTGTGGATTTGTAAACTTGTAGGCTCCCTAATTTGTGGCTTTACAAATTTTTGGGTGACAAGTAAAATCCAACGGAACTTAAAGAAAGTTAAGTGTAAGTTTAATGTTGTACTATTATTATACAATCATCTTTGTTTGCAATCCAAGATTTGCAACTAAGATTTGGCTATACTAACTTTTTTAAAGAATCAAATTTAAAGCGACTAGATCTAAGTAAAATTATTTTTAAAAATACATAATTTTTTATAAAAGATCTTTTTAATGGTTTGAGTAACTTGATGATTTGTGACAATCTTATAATAAGAACACACTAAAATACATTAAATTCTCTATTTATTAACATTTTGTACAATACATGATATCCATAGTATGATCATACCAATAATATATTAGAATGCTTATAGATTTTTAAATTTATGTTAATAATTCTATTTTATATTCCTATGAATATACATTGACTTATTGATTATTTCATTGACTACATTCATTGACAGTGATAAAAATTTATTATGAAATTCATGACTAGTATGTAAATTGAATTTTCTACGTTTGATCTGTAAAAGATTAAATATATTTAGGGATACAATAATCTTTCACTTTGAGTATAACTATCTTTCAATTCATATGGTTGAATTTGACAATTCTTTTACCGTCTTAGCACTTACTGAAGTATATTAGGTGAATATGTGAAATATATGACACATAGATATAAATATTGTAGAAATTCAAAATATTGTATGTAGTATCATGTACATAATACTATAAATTTATTATATAATAGCGTATTATTGTATTCAGTATTATGTACCATGTTCAAATTTTTAATATTAAGAACTATGTATTTAAACTGAAATGGGAAACTATTCTATTTTTGAAAATATTATGGGTAGAACCTAAATATTATAGTTGTATCTCTTTTGTATTACAAGGATATCACCTAGATATATATTTCAAAAATTCAAAGATTCTAAACAACTTCTAATTTTGAAATGATTATGTAGGGCCCGGTGGGCATGGACTTAGTGGTGGAATGAACGGACACTTTATCCACGCCGGTCCCCCTTTTGGGTACCGGCGTTCTTCTTCTGATTATGTAGGATATGGTAATAAAGCCTCCAAAATAGTAGAATTATCAATGTATGCAATAAATTCCAATCACTTAATGTCAAAATCTCTAATATTATAATATTGCATACTTGGAACCTCAAAATATTTAACGATTTGTTTCTAAAAGATTATGTTTTAATTATTATTAATGTGTATTGTTATTGACTCCACTTTATATCAAATTTTTGCAATGCACAAGGTCCAAATATAATATCATTTTGTAGAGCATGATATTTCCCTGCTACACATCAATTTTTAGAAGTAGAAAAAGGGTGTAGCAAGAAGAAGAAGAACTCCGGCTTCCAAAGGGACCGGCGTGAATATAGTGTTTGTTCATTCTATTCACTAATCCGATGGGCACCGGACAAAGGATAGTGAATCTAGAGCTACTTCCTCCTTTCAAAGGTAAACACTTTTCTACACTAAGTGCCTTAAAGACAACCGGCATGGGGATTTGAACTCACAACCACTTCATAGGGTGTAGCATATTCAAAACAAGTATGCAAGGCGTGAAGGTTCAAATTTGCCATTTCACGTTTTATTTTATAATTTTGTAAACTTGATATGTTATGGAATGATAATTCCAATTATCAATAAAAAGGTTTTCATCACATATTGATGTTGAAACAAAAAAATTAAAAGTATGAAGATCTCTACATTTTATGTAGAAAACATGAAATTATTTACCCTACTTCTCCAAAATGTGTAATTTTTTTTTTACTTTGGTTAAAATGTTATCTTCCACTAAAGACAATAATTTGTTTTTGACATCTAAAAGAAGGTAACATTATCTACCTATATGAAAAATCTTAATGTTAGCAGAAACTTCTCACAAAAGTTTGGAGCTACCTCTGTCCCCAATTTGACTTTGAAGACTAATAACGATCATCTAAGGAGACCAACAAAATAAATAAATCCTTCCATAAAGGTCTTATCAAGGACAATCTTATAATAACTTCAAATGAGAAAGATTTTTTTTTCCAAATTTCAAGTAACTACCAATAATTAAACCCCACAAAGGTTTAATGGACCGTGAGGAGTTGATTCTTTTGAACTTAATTAATTTATATGATAAATGTTTTTGGGTTGTGCATGTTGGCTGGGGTTTGATTGGATGTTGTAGCTAGGCTTTGAGGCAGTCTGTTGGAGTTTCTTCCTCCGCTCGTTCTTGGTTGTCGTACCGTTGGGTATTCTGGTGGTTGGCTCCGTTGGGTCCGTCGGGCATTGACGAGCTCGTATTGCTCGTTCACAGTCGGTTCTTTTTCCTGCTTCATCAATCGTGTGGAGGCCGGATTCTCTAGACTAGAGGGGAGCGACCCGAATTTATATCAAGCGTGCCTCCTCAACTGGGATGTTGCCGAATTCATGGACAAATCACAATTGTTTGTACAGTCAAAGAAAAATGAATGAGGCCGTCGGATGGATGCATGCCAACTCAAATGTCTGTGCAGAGGAACTTGTCTCTGTCTAAAATCTCAATGCCAAGCCGAGAGATTCTCCGTCAACAGTGGGGACGGAAGCATCACAAACATTCGACAAGCACAAAACTTTTGGTCGGGAAAACGGGACAGGGACATCAAATATGAATTGAATGGGACTAGAATGGGATTAGAACGTGCCATTCCTAGAATAAGTGCCCAACCACTTCATGAAGACCATGTGGCGGGAGGCTAGTGGCACAAGAGGACGGTACATTTTGGAGTTTCTCCCCCATCGTATGTCTATATTTCAGTGCGACAAGGTTTTGGTGGAGGAGGGTGCGGTAAAACTTGCCTCTATTTTTTATTTTTGGATTGGAATCTATTAAAAGCAAAAGAATGGGCCCTAGTTTAATTTGGGGCCGCATGTCCCAAATTTGTCCAAATTTTTTCTTTAAAAAGCCTTTGGACCCCCTAAATAAAGAGGGTCAAAAATTTGAGAGGGTGCCATTAAGACCAAGGCCCACCTCCTTGAAGAACCTCATCACACCATAATACGGAGGTGCCCCGCCATCGAGGACTCATTTGGCGTCGTAGTATGCAAATTCCACTTCATTGGCGGACCGTTTTTCGAAGTCAGAGTGCGCGGTGCGAAACTTTTTCACACCATCACGATCTGACGGGTGAATTTGCTAGGGCCCCGTGCCCCGGTGTAGATACAACCCTTAAACGTCAGTCGAGAATGGTATATACATGACCGTATTTTACTGCATGGAATGTAAGAATTGTATTTAAACTTAGTAAGACTTACACCCTTGGATTGGAAATTCTTCAACTAACATCTTTCATTTGGAGGTCACTTCAAAATTTGAACTTTATCATGTTCAAATACCTCAATATACATGTAGAATATTGTGGCTACCAATGGCACGTTCTGACATTTAGGGGTTAAATATGAAAAGGTGCCACTAGCAACCACAATATTTTTCATGTATAATGACATATTTGAACATGGTAAAGTTTAGTCCAATGTCCAACTATGGTGGGGGAGGGCGGTCGTAAGACCTCATTGTATGAGCACCCACAAGGCCCTCGGAAAGATGACATGTTGGTTGTCTTTAACCCCTAAAGGACCAAAAGTTCCCTCGAGGGACATTTTGAGTTTGGATAAGGTACCACGTTCTCACTTCTAGGCATTACTTTCTGAGATTTTTTTATTGAAGAAGCAACTTTTTATTAGTTTTGTGTAGACACAAATTTCATAGAATTCCGACTTATGATTCAAAAGTTACAAATTATTTTCACTTACATATATAAGTAGTGCAGTAGTTTGGTGTGACATATCACAAATATTGTCGTTATCTTTAATAACTTCTAAATTCAATAGAAATTCGAGTGTTTGTCCATTTAAAATAATGAAAAATTCTTCTTGAAAAAGGAATGGAAAAATTTCCATTTACCGTATGGATTTGTGAATTTCAAAAATGTGAGAAGGATATGATTTATGAAATATCGAAAGTGTATTGTTGATACTCAGCACATAGTTGCATTGCAGGATTTTTAAAGACATTTTCTACACCTCTTTTACTTCTAAAATTTGGTGCACATGTGCCTAACATGATCCTTTTCAAGTTTAAATTATAAAATAACCACCCAAAGTGCAAAAAATTGCCATAGAAGGTGGTCGAAGTTTGTTGAAGGTGTTTAGTATGACCTTAAAAAGAGTTTATGTCTCACTTCAGAGGCGGATATCTTTCTATCCGTGCAATCAAGCATACCAAAATTTTCACCACACTCTCATACAACTTTAGTATATGATACCATAGTTAGATTTTTTTTAAAAACATTTTGTATCATTTTTTGTTGAATGCGCTGAAAATTGCAATTTTGGAGTGATTTTGAGGGAAAATTGCCTTGGTCCTTTAAGGGTTAAGGAACGAAAAAAAAATGTTGGTAAATACTTAGAGTATAAAATTCTATATCCTCGAAAGGGAGGGGGGGGGTTGATTTTAATATTCCAACCTATGTCTTGTGGCCATAGGCTTGGTGAAGAGAATGTACAAATAGTAAGGCATATCATCATATGACAGCTACTTTAAGGGAAAGGGCAAATAGAAACTTTGAAGTTTTTTTAAAATATTTTTTAGTGAAAGAACTTAATGCTTTAAACTCAACCCAAGTAATTTCATGTTTTCCAGTGAAATTGAATCAGTTATGGATTTTCAAAGAGTGTTGCCACTTTAGCCTATTTCTGCGACTAGCACCGGCCAAAAATCAAGCTCTTTGACGAATTGTAAGCTATAATTTGGAGCTGACAAAGAGTGATTGGGTAGTAATGAGGTGAATGGGGCTCTCTTAGTGCCTACTTCCTCGGATCAATTTTGAAGGTTTCTTCTTCATGCGAAACATGTGTTGAATGAACCATTGGATCAATCAGGAGGATGCTGTAGTGATGTTGCAGGAGATTAACTTGAATTGTGGGATTAAGTTGCCGTCTCAGTATCTCAATATCATTGTTGGTTCAATACTGAGACGGCAACTTAATCCTGATTAAGTGCCATCTCAGAATCTCAATATCATTGTTGTTTCAATATCAATATCTCAATATCATTGTTGTCTGAGTATTCCTTTGTGCCATTTCTAAAGTAACTGAAGACAATCACACCTACTCTTGACTTCAATGTGATGGTCTAGGATGCAGATGAACTTCTGGAAAAAAGAGGGTGAGGTCACGTTTCTCCAATCGCAAGTTGCGCTTCCTATCCCCTTCAGCTGAAGTTGCATGCCGGTAAACTACTGCTCTAGCTTGAAACTCGACCTAAATCTTGTTTCGATTTTTTGAATTATGCTCGCCGAAAGTTTTACATTCTTGAACTCTACCATCTCAAGTATGGAAAAGTTATAACTTTTGGAGTCTTTGTAGTTGTGCAGTCTAATTATTGGGCAGTCTTTAGTTATGAAAAAGATGTGTGTCATAGATAAGCAATTCACCAGGTTCGTTCGTGGTCTTTTTAGTTGTGAAGAAAGCTGGCGTAAGTTTGTCTGGATCTGACTTTTTATTGCGGCATTTGTCGCTTTTACAGTTCACGCTCAAGGTTGAAGGGACTTGCTTTGCTGTGTTTTGTACTTGCAGGCTGCTTCATGACGTGCTGACGTTGCCTATCGATCTGCCTCATCTTCCTCACTTGGTTCATTCATAGCTTCCTGATTCTGAATTTTTAGTAATGAATGCTTGTTTGCTTGTGAGAAATTCAACGTAGATATTTAGTGTTTGGATCAAAGCCTAGTACATGCAATTTGGTAAACTCATTGGAGGGCTATCCCTCTCTTTGCTTCATGAAGGGCTGCGTCTTTACTTAACAGTGTTACAGAAAGTATTAGAGGCAAGCATGGAAGACATTATCTGCCATACCATCTCTTTAGATCCCAGCCCGCACCGAATCTTGGATCTTGCGTAAGTTCTCCCTTCTTCATTGTTTGCTTGCATTTTAATTTCTTGCTGGAAGTCTGCTTTATGGTACTGGCCAAGGCAACCGTGTCCTATGATCCTTTGAAATCTAGCTTGAGTTTCGCTCGTAAAGAAGTGATGGTCTTCATTAACAAAGCTATATTTTGGGTGGTCAAGCCTATGTTTTGGTGATATATTTTATCTTCTCGTGTCTATGAGACTTACAATTTATGCGGGTCTAGACCAATTTATCAATCCCCTTTTGTTAGTGGTGGGATTGCTCATCTACGCTAGAAACTCCACCTTTTGCAGGCTTTGAGCGATTTGCAATCTTGATCAAGGGAAAGGGCTGCTCACAGTTGCTGATTTCAAAGCTGCTAACGCGTCCCTTTACCCTCACTTCAAGCGTGAAGCTTTGCAAGGTAAGTGTTTTCTTATCTTGGCAAGCGGTTGCTATTACGATAAGAGGCTGTTAATGGGAGGACCGGTAGAGTTATGAATAGGTTACATGTTCGTTATAATCGTTTCATTTGCAAATTCCGTTTCCAGATAATAACAACTAATATTGCACTTCCGTGGAGCAGGTTTATCAGTTCTGAAGCTTTACTTGCTCGTGTGCATGAAGCGATTGGAAAGCAAAGAACAAGAGACGTATAACTTCACCATTTTTTTCGAAGGCAAGCTTGTTGAAGTACAATGTATTCACAGTACAGATGCAAACGGAGCTGCGCTAGTGCGCCTCAATGTTTATTAAGCTGAGAGGTGAATATATACATAACGGTGTCTGTGCAGACAGACAGAATGGATGAGAAAGCGGCACAGTGGATGAAGGTGCAAATGAACAGATGAACGAGAGCGTTATTCTCAACAGCCTCCCTCGCTCTCGACTTCATTTCGTGCGACGTTTGATTTCAGGATCGTAAGGATGTTGAAGTTCAGAGTTCTAGGTTGTGGTAGATAGTTCAATGATACCAGCGTTGTATCTGTCCAGACTGAACTTGCTAAACGGTAGTGGCTTCCTTAGGAAGTCGGCTTGCTGGTCTTGAGTTGGAGTATAGTGAACCTTTACTTGTCCGTTTTGAGTGGCTTCTCTTACAAAATGAGCTTGAATTCCAATATGCTTAGTTCGTATATGTAGGATTGGATTCTGTACTAACTTGATACAGGACTGGTTGTCGCTTAACAGACATGTGGCCCCAGGTATTGCAATTCCCAATTCTTCAAGAAGGTCACGGAAGTAGATTATATCTTTGGATGCATCCGTAAGTACTCGATATTCAGCTTCTGTCGTAGACAGGGAGACTGTTGGCTGCAATTTGCTAGTCCAAAAAATGCATGATGCTCCGAGCTTGTGTAGTATGCCTCATGTAGAGCGGCGGGTGTCTATATCTCTACCCCAATCTGCGTCGGCATAGGCATGATAAGTGTCGGAGCTAGATGAAGGTAAAAATAATCCATAGTGCATTGTGCCCTTAATGTATCTGAGAAAACGTTTTGCTGCATGAAGATGTTCCAGCTCCGGCGTGTCCATGTATCGAGCTACGCACCCAACTGAGTAGCTAATATCTGGACGTGTATTCGTAATATGTTCCAACTATGGATCTATATAATTCAGCATCGATTGCTTCTGTTCCGGTGGATTTCTGAAGAGTGATATGGGGATCCATGGGAAGCTGGCTTGAATTGCAATCTGTCATTCCGAACCGATGGAGGAGTTTCCGAATGTGTGCAGTCTGGGTCAACAATATGCCATCCCGCAGCTTGCGTATCTCTGCTCCGAGGTATATACTAGCATTGCCCATATCAGTCATCTCAAACTCTCGTTTTAAAGCGTCTTTAAGTGCTGCAATCCGGTTTTTGTCATCACCCGTTATTAACAAGTCGTCAACGTACAATAGAATGAACACACGCTTCCCTTCTGTCGTCGCAAAGTAAAGGTTCGGATCGTACTTGCTGTGGATATAGCCTTGCTTGGTGAGCCACGTGTCAATTCTGGAATACCAAGCTCGCGGCGCTTGCTTCAGCCCGTACAACGCTCGTTTGACCCTGCAGACTTTTGTTGGATCCCCTGCATTGGGGAAGCCTTCAGGTATTTCCATCAAGACATCTTCATTGAACACCCCATTTAGGAAGGCTATTTTCACATTGAGCTGGTGAAGATCCCAATTGTTTTGTGCAGCTAACGCTAACATAATTCGAATTGTGCTCCACCTGACTATCGGAGCAAAGATGTCGTCATAGTCAATTCCAGCACGTTGCTGAAACCCTCTTGCCACTATTCTTGCTTTAAGTTTACTGTTGTCACCATTTTGTTTAATCTTGAAGAGCCATTTGGCAGTAATGGGCATGCAATCTTGAGGTCTCTCTATAACTTCTCACGTGTTGTTGCGTAATATCGAGCTTACTTCACTATTAATAGCTTGTTGCCACCCTTCATGCCTAATAGCATTAGTGAAGTTGGAAGTTTCTTCTCTTGATTCACTACTCAATGTCCAAAAATCATGTAGACACTGAGATGGTCTCCTGTCGCGAGCTGGGTAACGCCTTCCTGATGTACTAGTTGCTTCATTACTTGCCTCCCTACTTGGTAGAGACCTTGATGGCTGCGAGCAATCTATAGATGCTGGTGATATTGATATCTTTGGAGATACCCCTTGTTGTTCATATCCGCTATGATTTAAGGTCTCAGATGATGAGATGGAGTGTTGTGGCAGATGAAGCATCACAGGCTGAGGCGGTTGGTGCCTACCTGGCTCCCGCAGTTCGTGCGACCTTTTTTGCACTAGTTGGTCGGTGTAGCACTATGGCCGTGCTTCTTGTCCCTGATCCCCGTGGCTTTCGTTGCAGGTATCGGAGTGGGCTTCCGAAAGGTGCTCCGTTTCTTTAAAAAAGGTGTGGTTTTTACTAGCTGAAGTTACAGAAAGTGGTGTACCATGAACGTGACTACCATTGCCATCATGAGGCATCAGTCCCATAACGTCGGTGTGAATGCGTGCACCTGGAAACTTGGCACGGGTCTCCGATTTTCTTGGAAATCGTTCTCTATGTTGTTTACCGGCCAAACAGTTTGCACATATACGTTTGTCAACATTGATATTAGGAAGCCCATGAGCATGCAAAGATTGTGACAAGAAGCTGAGCCGAGAGTAACTGATGTGTCCAAGTCTCCGATGCCATATCTTTGCAATGTCGTTGCTTTCCGTCAAAAGAACTTCCAAAGATACTTCCTGTAAATAATACAATCCATTTGTACAATCTCGGCAACCTGTGGCAACTAAGTTGTTGTGTTTATAGATCCAACATTGAGTCTTAGTGAACGTTACGATGTGACCTGCATCTGTTATCACTACGGGAAATCGAGGCATCAATGACTAGCGATTTTAGTCATTGTTTAGTCATAGATGACCTGTATTACTAGGGAATGACTAAAAAAAAATTTGTTTGGGTACAGTAATAGTTTTGAGTAATAGATTTCTGTAGTCATTCTTTTTGCCACGTGGACTTCTCATCCATCTGCCTATGTGGCCCATCATCCTCGAACATTGATGAGTTGGCTACTGACGTGGATTTGAGTGTGACATGGAATTTATGGTGGATGATGATGTGGATTTTTGTGTGACGTGGAATTAAACGTGGCAGTTGACCTGGACAATGATGTGGACAATGATAGTTTTTTTGTGAACTGCCTAGTTATTGTTTAGTCATTGTGCAGTGTTAGTTTAGTAATTCCTTAATTATTCTTGTAGTGTAAATTTACCCATAATAGATATGCATGTACTAATTTTAGTTTCGGTCCAGTTATTGTTTGGTAACCATATGGTTTGAATGCAGTCATTCTACAGTTATTTGATAGACTTTTTGTACACTGTCTACTTATTGTTTAGTCATTATGCAGTTAATTTTCGGTCATTATGCAGTGTTAGTTTAGTAATTTCTTAGTTATTGTGGTAGTAATAAATTGCCTATAATAAGATTGCAAGCACTAATTCTACTTCTACTCTAGTCATTATTCGGTTGCTGTGAGGTTTGTGTGTAGATATTCTGTAGCTATTTATGTATAATATCTAGTCATTGATTAGTCATTGCCCAATGTTATTTAGTAATTTCTCAGTTATTGTGGTGGTTATTAAGTTGTTATGCTTGGTCATTATTTCAGAGATGTATTAGTTATTTCATAGAGAGTATATGGTTACCACAATTATGCAAATAATCCCTGTACAATTACATAACACTTTTATAATACCATAAATAATATCAAAGATGTCTCTGTCATGAAATACTTTGAAATAAACAAAATGGTGACTAGGGCAATGACTACAAAAGCCCCTCAAATACAACGCCCAGTAAAAACCATCTACTAGCATCTAGTGTGATGCATGCTCAATAAAAACCAAACATAAAACAAAGTTGTCATTTGTCCCCTATAATACCAGTCACTCTTCCCCAAGCCCCTTTCTGTCGCTTATTTTTGGGATTCAACAAATCCACCAATACCCCCTTTTGGAACTACAAGCCCACATCCATACAAATTTATTAAACAACAAGATTTTTGTACAATGACTAAACAAGTGATCAACAGTTACTAAACAATGACTTTAATACAACTACAGAAATACTAGAGAAAGCATAAATAGTACATGAAATGACTAGTAATTCTGGGCCGGTGGAGAGTGTATATGACCTAAGTGCCTCCAAGCAATGGACTTCTAACCAAGAATTTGACTTCCACATTCACATGTACGTCACGTACATAACCTATGCACTTCACATCCATGACAACATACACATGCACGTGCATGTATCATTCACTTACATTCACCACACAAGCTAAGATCATACATGTAGATAATAGCAAGGACATTGAAAACAATACTTGCAAGTGGAAAATCAACACCAAAAAGGGGGCAGCACACCCCCTGGCATTAAAACATACGCCATTTCCTACCAAAGACTCCAAATTCAACAAAATAAACTTTTAATGAAGGCTGGCTAAAATACACTTTAGCTCGTGAAAAAATCACTGAAAAAAACCTTACCAATCAAAAGTCACAAGCCTCCAAAGTACGGGCTTTCCAAATCTTGCGGCAGTCAATCCTCTTGCAATTGGTTGGCCATAACTTTGTTGTATTGCTCCAAATTCTTTGATTCTAGACTTATTGAAAAGCTAACTTAACAAGCCAAAAACTCCGCAAATTTCAAATCTTGAATCGTCCTCACCTCAAAGATATTGTCCTCCAAAGTCAGTGCTCAAGGTCTGTGTTGACGGCGGACCCCTTCTTGCTTTGGCGGCCATATCTCCCTTGAAAATGCTCCAAATTCTTTGAGCCTAGGCTCTTTGGAAAGTCAGCTTGATAAGCTTGATCTTCTTCAAATCTCACTACCACCTTTTACTTATTCCAACTGTAGTTGTAGATTTAGCCACGGCCTTCTCCTATCTCACTCTAATCCTAATTTACTACACTCTTTCACATACTCCACACACACACACCTTGGAAGAGAGAGAGAGAGAGAGAGAGGGAGGAGGGCAGCCCTTGCAAGCCACTCCCTCAAACCCTAGCCGCCACCTTTTGTCACCCTAAGTCTAACATTCATCCGGTTGGGTACATTCATCTGAAGGGTATTACTAAAGATTTACTGAAATACAATCCAAGTCACCGCCTACTTGTCACATCAGCAATGTCAAACAGAAGTAGACATCCATCTACGTCAGCAATTTTCTAAAAAGTATCCCCGAGTTATTTTTTAGTTATAAAATATATTACTCCACCAAGTACTATTTTAGTGATGCAGTGATCTGTGCCGAATGTATTACTAAGGAATTACTGGATTACAATCCAAGTCATCACCTATTTGCCACATCAGCAATGTCCAAGAGAAGTAGACATCCATCTACTTCAACAATTTTCTAAAAATACCCATGAGTCATTTTTGAGTTCTAACATATATTACTATAGCTAGCTATTTTCTAGTGAGAGAGTAATTCTTTTCAAACGTATCACTAATGAATCACTAAGGCACAACCTTAGTCAGTCACCTTCTTGCCACGTCAACACTACCGGATGAAGCATGGATGAAAACACTGGGATGCCGATATGAACAATGTTGGTCGTCACATGGTTTTCATCACCTCTCTGCCCGCAAAAACTTAAATTACTGTAAAATGACTAGGGCAGCTAACTAGCTAGATCCGGGCAGCGTCTGCAGATCCTGAGTAATTCTGTAATAATTGTTTTTTGGCTAGTCATTTGTGCTGTAGTCATTTATAGGCCGATTTCCCGTAGTGTATGGCACCTATAGATGCTAAGTTTTTCATCAACGAAGGCACGTAACGAACATTTTCCAATTTTATTTCTCCAGAACTGGTGTTCAAGGTGGAAGTCCCTGTTCCCTTCACGGGATGAGACTCTCCTCCACCTGTCTTGACATCACTGTGATAACTAGTTTGAGCAGGTGGATAGTCAAACTTGTTGACATCGGATGCAACATGTGATGTTGCCCCACTATCAAGATATCACGAATTGTAGTCTGACTGATCATAATAGTATTGAGAATTCATGTAAGCATCAAGAACTTCAGCTGAATATGCGTAATCCGTACCTCCTCAAGCTTGTGTCAGTGTCTGTCTATAGTCTCTTGCGATATGACCGCTTTTGCCACAGTTGTAGCAGATAATATCTGCTCTGCTTGAAGATGCATGTGCGGGTGCAGCTGGTTGCCATGATGAGCCACGACCTCTGCCTGGTGGTCTTCCAAGTCCGCGTCCCCAGGACGGTGGCGGTGGTATGCGCCACCATGGTGGTGGTCGACCCCAGCGTCCACGTCCTCTGCCGCTTCCGTTTTGCTGCTGGCTTGGTGTGTTAATCGACGCCTTCTTGTTGAAGCTCACTGCCAGCGCTTCTGTATCGCCATATAACTAAAGTCGATGCTCTCGTCTATTCTGCTCTGTGAGCAACTTGGAACTCAAACGTGCAAATGATATGTCAGGGTCAAGTTGCGCTAGTGTCATTACAATGCTCTCGAATGATAGCGGAAGGCCGTTGAGCACTATGCCGTTGAGGTTGCTATCTCCCATCTTGTCTCCCATGGAGGTGAGGCGGTTTCGTAGTTCACGGGCCTTCTTCAGGAACTCATCCACCGAGCCTCCTTCAGCCATCTTCAGCGAGTTTAGCTGCGCTCTTAACATCAAAATTTGAGACTTGTCTCCCGCCGCATACTGGTCCTTGAGTGCCTTCCAGATGAGTGCTGGATCTGTGTGATCTTCGATAAGATCAACAATATCATCATTCACAGAGTTAGCTATCAGTCGACAAGCTAAGGCTTTTCTCTTGTTAAAGATGACCTCTGAAATACTCTTGCCTTCTAAAGTGACTAGGAACGTATCTGCCTTCCTCTCTTCTTCGGTAATATACCAAAGACTCTCAGCCCTCAGATTCTTCTTCATTTTCAGGCTCCATATGTGGAAGTTCTCTGTCCCTCTCAACTTCTCACTCTCCTTGATAACAATGTGTTTTGTCATGGTGCTGGTCTATGCTCTGGTCGGTGCAGTGCACCACCAATCGTTTTTGCAATGCTACTCTAAAGTCAGATGCTAGTGCACCCTCACTACTTCTTCCTTAACTCTCTCTCAGTGTGTACTGTAACTCTCTCTCAGTGTGTATTGTAACTCTACTCCTAACCAAGCTCTGATACCATGTTGAAGTACAATGTATTCACAATACAGATGCAAACGGAGCCGTGCTAGTGCGCCTCAATGTTTATTAAGCTGAGAGGTGAATATATACATAACGGTGTCTGTGCAGACAGATAGAATGGATGAGAAAGCGGCATAGTGGATGAAGGTGCAAATGAACAGATGAACGAGAGCCTTATTTTCAACAAAGCTCTCTTTTCTCTTTCGTGCCCATCCGTATATAGTCTTCCAAAAAGTAAAATCTCTCTGACATGTAGACCTTGTCATTGTGGAATGCGGTTATCAAGTATAAGATTGAACCTAACAGATTTAAATTAACATGGTGGAAGCAGAATACTAGCATCTGCAAGAAACACACAAAACACGTGATCATTATTCTCGTGAAATTGCATTGCGGGTAAAGTTCATTTTCTTTCACTTTGCAACCTTTGATGTAGCAATTTCGTTAAATAAGACCACTATGTTGATGAAGCTGCTGTGGGGCTTGTATTATTGAAACACTCGACAGAATCCAAATGTACATAAGGATTCATCCTCCAATAGCTGAATAGATAGATAGGAACACTATTGGTCAACTAGATTACTACCCATGTTTAGTATTATTCACTGTGTATTTGTAGCGAGCTTTGTTATGAGCTTTCTCTCTTAATGTGTGAACGTCGACGATATCACTCGTTGATTTCTCAACATGGTATTAGAGTGCGTTTGCCTCTAACCATTTTTTTTTTCTTTACTAGCATTGTCTAGATTGATGGAGTCAGTCCTCACAAATCGTGATGCCCCTGAAATAACTAGGCTTCAGGGTGCAGAGAACTATGCCATATGGGCATATAAGACTAGCACTATCTTGAGAGGTCATAAGCTCTGGCAGGTAGTTGATCCATGTTTACCTAGAAGTGCGCAACCTTTTTCTTCTGATACAAGACATTCGTCCGCTACATTAATCACCACGGCAGCTCCTGCGCAAGGGACGTTATTGGTTTCCTCCGACTCCAGTAGCAACAACGCTCACCTAGAAGAACAGAGAGACAAGGCAGTTGCAATTATTGTCGCCTCAGTGAAGGAGTACATCTTGCTTCATATCATGAACATGAGAGATCCTAGGGTTGTGTGGACTAGATTACGTACATTGTTTGAGGAAGATTCAACCAACAGGAGAATGAATCTTAGACAACAGCTTTGGAACTTGAGAATGACAGAAAAGATAAAACTTGTCGATCATCTTAGAAACGTCAACTCTATACTTGCACAACTTGCTAACATCAATGTTTCAGTGCCAGATAACGAAGTCGTGGACAGAGTACTCATAAGTCTTCCACCTTCATGGTCATTTTTTAGGCAGCTAGTTGCCGCCTCTGCTGCAGCCAAGAACGAGCAACTCACATATCCAGAGCTTGAATCCATGCTTCTCCTCGAGGACGATACCCGCACACGACAAAAGGAACGAGATGATCACGAGGAGGCACTCGTCACAGAAGAAGCTAACTATTCTGCTTCAAACTTTTGGGGTCGACGTCAAAATCGAGGGCCGAGTTCTCGTGAGTCCACTTCTTGTGGAGGTCGATCTGGACGCGAACGCTCCAACAAGTCGTCCGAACGTGAAGATAACAAGATGACAAAGACCACTCGTAGCAGCAGTAAACTTCCTAAGGACAACAACAGCAGAGCTTGCCACGAATGTGGAGCCCTAGATCACTGGGCTCCGGACTGCAACATCAGAAAGTTTAAGAACCAGATCAAGGCTCTGGAACTTACGAGGGGGATACAGCCAAGTACCTGGCGACGCAAATCTCAAGCCAACTTGGTGGTAGTATTAGAAGAAACCAGTGATTATCAAAGCGGTTCCTCTCCTAAAATCCACAAGGTATGCATTGTTGAGACTTCCCTTCTTAACTTGCAAGAGGACTGGTACCTAGATTCAAGAGCCACCACTCATGTGATGGGCAATAGAGACCTTTTGACAAATGTACGAAAGGGTCCGAAATTATAAGTCACGACCGCAGGAGGTCATTCCTTATCTGTAGCGGCACAAAGAGCCGTAAATCTTCAGGGCAATAAAATCATATCTCACGTTCTCTATGTATCGGGTATACGTAAGAATTTTTTATCTATTGGCAAGCTTGCCGACGAGGGACTCCTCACTCTTTTTGGACCTCAAAATTGTTGGATATTTACCAAGGGCAACATGAATCAGGTTCTCTTTACAGGGTCTCGCAATAGTGCCACCAGTCTCTATCGACTAACTTCCTCGCTAGCAGAACCTCAAGCCGAGCTTCCACCTTCTCTTAACCTAGCTGATTCTACTTCCCGAGAATCATGTGCGAGTCCTGCGTGCTCGGCAAACATCATATCCATCTAGTACCAAAACTTAGTCTCACCAATACCACCCGACCTTTGGAGATGATACATTCATACTTATGTGGACCATTTCCTTACAAGTCACTCATGGGCAACATGTACATACTTACGTTCATCGACGACTATTCTTGTAGGACGTGGATCTATTTTCTACACTCTTAAAATGAAACCTTTTCAGTCTTTCAAGAATTTAGAAGAATGACAGAGAAAGAGACTACACTATCATTGTCCTGCCTTAGGACAGATAGGGGCGGAGAATTCATGTCAACTGAATTTAATCTTTTCTGCAAACAAAATGGTATACGAAGACAACTTACAGTACCCCACACGCCACAACAGAATGGGATTGCAGAGCGCAAAAATAGACATTTAATGTGCGAAACGATGAGAACTTTATTATTTAGTGCAAACTTGTCGGTCTACTTATGGGAAAAAGCAGCAAGAACAGCAAACTACGTTGCAAACCGCATGCCACACATGGCAATAGGTACTATTACGCCTATTGAAAAATTCACTGGAGGGAAACCGGACTTATCTCACCTCAAGGTTTTTGGGTGTAGGGCTTATGTGTTAGACAGATCCAGTAATAAACTTCAACCCAAATGCTTTCCTTCTCTACTAATAGGATATGATGACAATTCGAAAGCGTACAGGTGCTATGACTATCGAAGGAAGAAAATTCTCATTTCTAGAGACGTGACTTTCAACGAAAAGATGCTTGGAATCCGATCCCAGTCAGAACCATCTGCAGCAAGCGACACACTACTTAGTGAGTTTTTGCGCCTCAACGAACTCCATCACAAGAAAACCTTACTCTCATCACACTCTCCAGCTAGACATCTTACTGAACCAAACCCTGCTGGCTCTCCTACTTTAGTATCCCACACTGATCTACCTACCAGATTTTCTCTTGACAGTGACGATCTCAGTCTTCCAAATTCGGAAGACTCTCAGTTAACTGTCCCTTCATCTTCCCCTCGGTCACATTAGAAACCAAAGCACAAATCTCAGCCAATAAGTGCCACGTCCCTGATTCTGCCTTACAAGAGCCTCCACACTCCGTCACGTCTCCCCGTGTGGACACCCTAGACATCACATCGCCACCATCAGAGCCTCACAATGCACCTCGTCGTTCCAGCAGGTTCAGGAAGCAAAGCATCAGATTAGAAGATTATGTACTACAAGTTACCCCAGAAAACTTTGATATCTGCATGGCAGATGCAGATCCCTCGTCTCCTGATGATAGCCTGACATATCAAGAGGCTCTTCATCATTCTGGTTGGACAAAAGCTATGATATGGACTCTATTCATAGAAATTGCACCTGGGATCTAATGGAGCTCCCACCAGGCAAAAAAGCAATAACAACGAAATGGGTATTTAAAACGAAGCCTCCATTACTCGGCCAACCGCCACGCTTGAAAGTTTGGCTTGTCGCCCGCGGTTTTCAACAGCAACATGGTGTGGACTTTGACGAGGTCTTCGCTCCTGTCCTTAAATGGTTGACAATTAGGACACTCACAGCTCGTGGGTCACGCCTCGGTCAGACAATTCATCACTTGGACGTTAAGACCGCCTTTCTGAATGGCATCCTCCAAGACAAAGTGTATATGGAGCAGCCTCCTGGCTTCGCACAACCTGGACAAGAACATGTAGTGTGTAAGCTAAATAGGGCACTCTATGGACTCAAACAGAGTCCGCGAGTTTGGTATGGCAGGATAAATCACTACCTCATCTCTCAAGGCTTCAACTGCAACTATTGTGATCATAACCTATATTATAAGAGAAGCGGCCGTAAACAAACCATTGTTGTCATATATGTGGACGACTTGTTTATTACAGGAGGTGATGACCATGCAATCAAGCAACTCAAAGCCAAACTACACTCTGAATTTGATATTACAGACATGGGATCTATCAACAGGTATCTTGGTGTACAATTTATTAAATTACCTCGCACTATCTTCTTAACTCAGCATCAGTAAGCGCTGGAAATATTACGTGACTTCGGCATGGAAGATTGCCGTATTGCTCACGTACCTCTACCTGCTAGAACACAACTCTTATCAGATATGACATCGCCTTTAGTTGATTCCACTTACTATAGTACACTCGTAGGAAAATTAATTTTCTTAACTATGACAAGACCCGATTTGGCTTATGCCATCAGCACTATCTCTCGATTTATGGCAGCACCTTAAGGGCTCATCTAGACGCTGCAATGCATATCTTAAGATATGTCAAGAAAACCTCTAATTTCGGTCTATTTTACGACAATAAAAATCATACCTCCACGCATGGTTTCACGGACGTCGATTGGGCGGCATGTCGAGAAACAAGGCGATCAACAGGCGGTTACACCTTTCTACTTGCAGGTGCGGCGATTACATGGCAATCGAAACGGCAGCCCACAATTGCAAAGTCTTCAATAGAATCGGAGTATGTAAGCTTGTCGCTTGGAACTTCAGAAGCGTTGTGGCTACGACATCTCTTGAGGGAAATCCACTTTGATCTGCACTCATCTCAACCAGTTCCTCTACATTAGTCAAGCACCCAGGTTAAAACTGATCTGTAAGATACACCTCCTATTTTAGTGTTCTGTGACAATCAATCGGCTATTAAACTACCCAAATGGCAAAAACCCGATATTTCATGCACGCACGAAGCATGTGGAAGTCCATCATCACTTTATTTGTGAAAGGGTCTCCGGGGGGAAATTCTATTAGATTACATCTCAACTGACGAACAACCAGCTGATATTTTCACTAAGCCCCTTTTCCGATCTAAATTCAAGACTCACAGGGGATCTCTAGGAATTATCAGTCTGACAACACTAAGAGGCGAAGTTCAGATATTCTGTAGCAGCCTCCACACTTTGGAAACCGCAAAATTGAGCTCCCCTCAAACCTTTAACCTGCCGCTCACACTCTGGCCATGAGAAGAACAATCCGCGCGAAAAACCCTTCCGCACGGCATACACTCTGAACCTTGATCGAAAACCTAATTTAGACTTACTCATCATAGTTTGAGCTTCTACTGCTCGTCTTTCCCCTAGAAAAATTCCACTACCTTCATGTACGAAACCTCTGACTTCATTAAGATCCCCGACTCCATTGAAACCCGCATCGATGAAGAAATCCAGGGCGTCAGAGAATCCTGCGACAAGAACGACCAAGATTAGCACAATTTTTTTCGGTTATGAATCCTAGAGTTTCTTCAGGGACGAAGATTACCTTGATCTCTACTATGGAATACTAAACGGGTGGCGACCTCCTCCCCTGACGTCGACTTCGTCCTGGCGCAGGACGACCTAAACCCATAGGTCGGCAATGGAAACCTATGGCACTGCGACGAAAACCCATAGGACAGCAACGATAACCTGCGGCACCCTCCAATACAGGGTTATAAGGATTTTGACGCCGATTTAGGTTTACCTGGACGTCCCTTGAACTTGAACAATTTCCCAGAGCGTGACGTTGCACACCGATGAGTTTCAAGAAAAACTTCTGGGCAGATCCCCAAATTTTTGGGCAGATCCCCAAATTTTTGGGATGCTCCGAACCGAACTCCGAACCAAAAAATGTCTTTTTAATTGGCGTGAACGAACAAATTGGTTGTACAGGTTGCTTGGCCTCCCAACATGTTTCAGTTGACGTGCTATTGGTTTACGTTGCCGTGGAGGTGGACAACGTGGGAGTGGACGAGGTCGACGTCGTCGGAGATTGCTGGAAGCATACAACAACAATTGGAGGTGGACAACGTTGGAGTGGACAAGGTCGACGTCGACGACGTCGGAAATTGCTGGAAGCATACAACAACAATTGGAACGTTAATGAAAAAATGGGTAGAACTATTGGGTTGCAATTGTTATCATATACACACACCAATTGTTATCGTATGTACACACCAATTGTTATATATGCACACACCAATTGTTATATATGCACACACCAATTGTAGATCAAATCCAGACCAGGTCCATCACATGCACTCATATGCACACACAGTAGATGTCGATCAAATTTCCAATTGAATTCTACAAGCAACAAGCCGCTCAATCATTCTACACATACAATTCAGGATTCAGTGTATTCATTGCGCAGGATTCAGTGTATACATTTAATTTCAAGCAGATTTAGCAACATTCATTGTATTGCTCAAGGCAAAAGTACATCAACACAGTTGTTTTACCTTGGACGGGAAAGACTATGTGCTCTGCTGTAAAAGACGACTGAACTACGAATTAGAAAACGAGCAGCCTAAATGGCATATGAAAATGGGAACTACCAATCGGCTGAACCAATTGAAATAGCTCCAACCTGCTGGTCCCATACCCAATTCCCAACTACTTTGTATATGCCTGAATACTACTCTCCCAATCAGAAAAAACTACCACTTCACCCCAAACACTCACCAATCTTACTTACATTACTGGGCCAAATTCAAGTCGATTGTCAAACGACGTCTTCCGCATGAGGCACTGGTATGTAGGACCCTCTTTCATCCACGGAACACCTCGGCCAACTACCCATTTAGAGAGTCTCCTTCTGATCAGGTCGGAACTCAAGCCAACTTTGTCCCAGACACCCAGAATCACAGCATCGTCAATAGGCATGGTAGGATCCCACCAACTAACCTCCAAAGCCGGATCACATGTCGGTCCGTCATTCCTCTGAAATAGGCAGACGTTGTGACATGATGGTTCAGTCCGACCAAGGCATCCAAGTCCACCATGGGAAGGGAGAGATACCAATTTGGGACACCCACCGCACATCCAGGCATCCCTTTGCCGCTCCCACTTGTACACACATAATGCCCTGTAAGAATTTGGCAAGTTTATACCATTGTCCACACCAGCATTCTCCAAACAAACTGTGCGCATGTCAGAAGTTGCAAGAATCCATGCACCACGAAACGAAGACAGAAGTGGGCCGGAGTCACAGTGCTCCCAAAACTTAATGCGGACCACATCACTGTCTACTAAGGTAACTAAAATGTCTCCAAAGCGTAGGATACGCTGGAGGTCGGAACACCCCTCCCAAAGAAATTCACCTCGAAGCGCAGCCATTATAAATGTGGGTGTCACAAAAACTGCACTGAACACACAAACCTCCAATCTATCACTAAACCTCCAATTGGGTTGTCAAATCTGCAAAACAGAGCAAACTAGCCGCAAGCCCAGCCTCCAAAAGAAGTGTTGGAGCTGGAAAGTAATTCAAAGTTTCTCTGTGCAGCCCATCGGGATCTCCATTGGCATCGTGTACAACTCGTATGAAGGCGACAACGACAGCCACCAAGTCCACCATCTGTATCATTGTCCCGACACGAAACCGATAGGTTGAATGGCTACCGTCTACCATTGGTACCATGGTCCGAATAGGCAATCAACTAACGTAGTGACTATTGGAATTCACCAGGTACGACAGAAGCACTGCATACGTAGACAACTCAGGTAATAGAATAATCACAAATTCAGCTAATATCTCAATCGTATGTCAATATCGTAGTCATAGTCTCATTGTCGAACCAATGAGGAATTTGGCGGGAAGTACTGAAATTATTACTCACTGCAGCATACGAACACTAGTCCAAAACCGGGACTTTGGGAACTGTCTGGGGAGATGGCCAGCCAGCTCCCGCGGCGCCACTCCCGACGTTGCTCCCTTTGGTCACTACTTACAAACTTTGTGCACTTTATCCTATTTAAGTTCCAAGGTTAATCTTCAGCAATGGAAAGTGGACTTATTTCACCGAGGTTCAATTCATTGTAACTAATGTACAGTAATAATGACTGACATTTTAGAGGGCAAAATGTGGCAATCGGACAAAGTCGTTGTGATTTAGGGTTATATGTCGTTGTTATTCACCTAATAATAGCCGGACAAGCATATAAATTCAAATTATTGAATACAAATCATTGTTATTCTTTTTCTTCCAACAAGAACTCCGTAATCGTACATTCCCGTCCATGCATTGCATTCCATTACTTCCTCTACTTCCGTGACACTTCTAATCAAAGATGGTATTCCTCTAGTCCTACATCTTTCATACCAAGAATTACATGTACCAAACAAACGACCGACAGTGACGAGATAACATGATTACAAAAAAATAAAATCCAACATCTTAAAGATAAAAAAATCTGAAATAAGCCTAGCTCAGACAGTGTCAAATTCTATCGTCTTATTGCATTCCATTCCTTAAAGAATATTCTCCTGCTCTCTTCTCCTTACGTCTTGTTTCTATGAATATTTTTGCTATTGATGAAAGAAGGCATGATAACTCTATTTATTGTTTGGATTCTAGATCCGACATTCAACTAAAAATTATAATTGCTTTGCCTAGGTAAATGGCTACTTTCTATACCCTCTGTCATTGCAATTTTTTATAATATTGTGAACAACTCCATATACTTGTAATTCATTGCGTCCAATGACCTAACACAAGGTAGAACATAGAGATAAAAGATTCATGCAATATTTAGAAAATAGGATTGCAACATTTAACCATAGGATCTTGAACTAGACATCTATATGAAGTCACTATATCTTTTAGGTTGCAATATACTGCACAGATTGAAAGATTATAGTATTTCAACTCAAGAAAATTTTCCATTTCTAGTTTCATTGTTTTGTGAACTCAAGATGCTATAGATTGATGATCCAAATGGTTAATCATAAGTTTTTCAACACATGTTGTGGTCAAAAAAATAAAAAGTGAAAATTTTGAAGATCTCTAGGTTTTTTGTAGAAAATAAAGTTTTTTTTTCTCCCTTGTGTGAAAAGTTTTGACTTAGGTGAAAATGTTCTTTTTATACAGAAGTCAATAAGTTTTTTTTCAATCTCATAGTAGAAAAATATTCTCTATATTTTAAAAAAAGCTCAATGTCAATAGAACCTTTTGGCAAACTACCCAAATTGCCCGGACTCCCCATATTGTCCTTTGAATGGTAATAACTTTTGAACTGTGAATCCAAAAATAATATTTAAAATATTTCCACGTAGCTCTTACCAGGGAAAATCTACACCTAAAATTTCAAAAACAAATAATATTTTTTCAAATTTTAGGTACCTGTCTAGAATCCAAATATGACCCCGTAGGTTCGTTGGGCTTTTAGGGCTTAATGTTTGATACTATAATTGAAGGATAGTTTGTCCTATATTGTTTGTTAAAGATGTTTCAGATTTAGACTATAATAGAAGAGGAGGCAGGCATGTATGTGCATGACATGCATGTGCTTGATGCAAATTTGATGTGGATGGTCTACCTCAACCATGAATGAACAATTTGTGTAGAGTTTGGTGTAATAGTAAGATAAGCTTCTCTGAAACTAACTTAAATCTATATCGAGCGCTTATATATATGGGGAGTATCCAACCCCCTTTCATTGGACTACCACCAACTCAAAACCAAATAGAGGTATGCTTTTAGTTGGACCCTTATTTTTTGTTGTTGATTATGGAGGATACGTATTGATGGCCAGCCACTAACAATGGCCACACAATTTGAAAATTCAGGACTTGTACATTCTTCAGCGGAAAATATGAAATCACTTGCGTTGGAATTGAAATTCTATTAGCTATCACTGTAAAATAACAGTATAATTATCCCCTCTCCACGTGTATGCACATTCCTGAACTTGACGATTATGGGGGATTAACTTCATATGACGGAACCGTGTAAAATCAGAAGCAAGCATATGGACTGCCACACGAAACAACGGAACACAGCAGCCCCCGTAGAGTTACAAATGCATTTGCTCAAACAAATTTCAGAATCCTTACTTACCTACACCCGTGTGAGGATTGGGAACCTTGTGCGCATAACTGCGTCGGCATTGGGTAATTGGTACGCCTGCTTTGATTGAATGTTGGCTCCTTTTTCGGCTTGGAGGGAACTGTTTGTCTAGCAGGGGTTAAGGTTGGAGAATTTTTTTCCAAGGGCTGCTCTAAGAGTTGCAGCAACTACCAAACATTGACATCGTAGATTCCCACTCCATTCTCCCTCAGTCCTCCATGTGGTATGATTCACCGCCTTCCACCTCATGATCCTTGTTTATTATATCACTTCTGTCGTCTTGGTTCTTGATGGTGTGGACATGGTTGCACAGGTCTGATATGCTGCCACGCGCAATCTGCGCAGTGAGCCGAGAAGGTGGGTTCCGATTGTTGGTTTGGATGGAAAAATGCCTTGGTTTTTTTGTCTTTAATAAAATAGAACTGATTTTGTGAAGACGTGAAAATTAATCATTACAGACCACTATGTTAGACACGTAAATTAATCATTACAGACCACTATGTTAGACACGTAAAATTTTTAATTACTTGATTTTATGAGTTTATCATGGGCATTTTTAAACTAAAATTATTTGAATTTTTCGTGAATAACTTCAATATGAAACAAAGCATAAAAGATTCACTTATCATCTCCTTTAAAAATAATTCTTTATCACATAAAAAATACATTTTTTATTTTTTTTTACAATTTTTTTAAAATGGTTCGAGATGCAAAGAATTTTTTTTTTGGATTCTTTTGCTCTTTTCTTTGGAAAGAGCAGTTCTGGAGTGAATTTGGTGAGAAATGATCAAGGAATTTTAGGACTCACAGTGCCACTGATATTTTGTAGCATGGTTCATAATGGAATGACATTAATGTTCATTATTTTTAATACTTTTTTAAATCACTTCCCATTGGTATATCACTTCCCATTGGAAAACCTGGTTCATTTACCCGTGGTCTCACGATTGTGTGCCCAGATTTGAGGCTTCAATTAGGAATTGATTTTTTTAATTTGTAATTATCATAAAATATTTATACCTTATAAATTCATTTAATATTTTAATTGGGGTGCCCAACACAGTTGTTTAACCCCTAACTAACCATGGTGTTTTTGGAGCCAAAACTGCCAAAAACATACCCCTACTGATAGAAACCTACTGTTTTCTAAATTTAGACATGATATTGAATATGAAACCATAGGATCTTGTAACTACCTTACCCAAAAAGGTGTATACAAAATTTGAGAACAATCCACCGTACGAATTGCAAGATTATAACGTTTGAAGTCATTGTAAAAGTTTTTTTTGACACTGCCCCGAGGGTATACCTAAGTTTTGATGCCCAAAAAGTATAATTTGTAAACACATTTGATCCATGGAGGATCATCATTTCCTTTAGGTATGGAAGTAAGGTATAAGCTCACAAAGTTTGAGCCTCATACGGGCTTTGGAAGTGGAACAAATCCTTGATTTTGTGAAAGGGGGTGTGCTGAAATTGCCTTTCATTCTCCAGAATAGAAACTATGAAAAGGGTAATCTAAATGTGTCCAATTGGAAATCCAAACCGTAGATATGTTGAGGTAAATGAGAAGTATCACCAAAACAAATTTCAACGCAATCTCGAATTTTGGGAATTTTTTGAAGTTGACAAAATAAATTTCACTGAATTTTAGATGGGCAGTTTTCAAAATAAAGGGTTGTGGGGATGGACCCCTTGCCACGTCATACACTTTGGATGACATAGAAAATCTGGATGAAATGATACAGTCGATGAAAATTATTTCGGATGACAAATTTGCGTGGATGAAATAGGTTCTGTGGATGTTTTTCAACTGTTGGATGAAAATTGGACGTCTCAGATGGATGTATTCGGCAGTGAAGGATGAGATGGATGTATCCGGTAGCGAAGGATGAGATGGATGTATTCGGCAGTGAAGGATGAGATGGATGTATCCGGCAGTGAAGGATGAGATGGATGTATCCGGCAGCGAAGGATGAGATGGATGTATTCGGCAGTGAAGGATGAGATGGATGTATCCGGCAGTGAAGGATGAGATGGATGTATCCGGCAATAAAGGATGAGATTTTCATGTTGGATGAAAAAATTTGAATGGATGAAACTGATAAGAGAAAACCATATTGGCTGGTTTGCAGAAATTTGGGGAATAAATTTTTGAATGTCTGTCATTTTCTGGGTTATGATCTCAAATCTGGTGCACATGTTAGGGTTGAAATTTGAATCAATATTTTTTTGTTATAATCATCTTTGAGATCATATAGTTCAAATTACAAAAAAAAAAAAATATATGATCCATGCTTCAATGAACACATAGTGGTAGAAAATTGTAGTTTTGTAATTTCAAGCTTCTAAGAGCACAATAAATTCTTGAGGACAATTTTCAAATGTTATAATCTCAAAAATAATGCACATCCTGTAGATGAAATGTACAACAATACTTCTAGATAGATTTAGATAAAAGATCCTATGTTTGAAAGCTTAAAAATTGTAAAGAGTCTGATTCATGCATCTATCCATGCATGGAGGTCAAAAATTGCACTTTACAAATCAATTATTCATTTTTCCTGTTGACTTTCACTATCTAGATGATCAATATAATCTATCCAAGTGATAGGTGTTCCACTTGTTAGTTGATTTGATAGCCTTTCACAAATTGCTGATTTGTTAACAAGGGCTAGGCTCAATTTGAAATTATTAGTTGATAGTGAATTGGCATCGAACCGTAGCATTCCGTGGCTAACATATTTGCTAAATACAAATATACCTGCTCCATTATTATTTTGAAGTTTCATGCAGTGTTGAAAGATTCTGAATTCGCCTCCTTGCGGATGTCCTTCTGTAAACCAGCATATAAATGAACAATCCAAGTCGTTCTTATCAATATGTGGCTTTATAAAAGAATTCTTTGACAAGTGCAATTGGTGCACTTTTGTTGGATATGCTTTCAACCCAATTGCAATACAATCCATATGTTGAAATTGATGAGCAAAAAATTCTTTTACAGGGGCTCCAAATAAATCTAACGCCTTCCACATTGCCGTTGCAATAGAATTTCCTGTGCCCCTCAAGGAACGTTTTGTGTCTTCAGACATGTTTTTACGATCATACTTAACGATATCTCCTTTTGACTTTTCTCCTGTATGGGCAACATAGCCGTGGCCTACAGACTTATAAATACCTCGTTTTGGGTCTTTTTGATTAGATTTTCCTACAAACGGAGCGGTCTGATAATATATATCTGCGGCCTCTAATGTTCTTTGATATTCAACATCATTGTCCCATATTTTTGGGATGTAAATAAATAAAATCTCTTTCAGTGATATATTTTTTGGATCCAATATTTTATTGTTGATTATAGTATTTCCATCTTTCAATAATACAGCAGTTGATGTTATTGGTTGCAAATGATTATTTTCATATACATTTTCCCAACTTTTTTCAAACTTTTTGTTCTTCCAATATGGCTTTTCTTCATTTGTGATATCAGCTAGAATGTTCGTGTAGCTAACGATTACCTGCATATCTATATTTATGTTGAATGCCTCAAGAATGGATAGTTCTAACAATCCTTTTCTCGCCAATAAACATTGGAAAATTTTGTATGGAACATGTTCCTTTTTCTTTTTCTTTTTTTTACTTTTTTCTTTCAAAAATTTCTCCAAACAGAGAAATGTTTGATGGAAGTCTTCAAGACTAGTTATTTCAATGTCTCTGGTAATAGACATATCAAAAATAAATCTTGTATGCTTTGCAAAATCAGGATCTAGTGTCGGTTCACATATAGAGCAACGTAAAGATTTTTGCGCACAATCATGGCATAGTTTGTGGCAATAATGGACGTAAATCTATTGTTTTGTTATGGTCATGTCTACCCTAGATGAAGGATTGGTAAATATATTTTTGAAATACGGCCATGTTAGGATTTTTCTACAAGGTATGGCATATAAGTGGTCAAATGTTTTGTTGGTGTGCCCTACAGTTTTACTACCTCTACTCTTTGAATCATATACCAACTCCAGGATTTGCTGATCTTCTATAAAATTTAGGGCAATAACTTGTCCTACTCTAGGTTTTTTTGCACTAGGTTGCACAAGCTCAGCCATCTTCAGAATATAAGGCAATAAATATCTCGATATATTTTGATAATTATATATGTTTACTCTATACAATAACAATATATTTTTTTGTAAATAGTATTTATAGCTAACTTCTACAAGCTTTTACTTTTTTTTGCTATAATAATAAATTTACAATGTAAGTATCAGTTTGAATTTATAAAAATAAAAAAAATTGTCTAAAATTATTATAAAGTAAAAGTATGTTCAATTTCGTGTTGAAAGTAAAATAGAAAAACACAAAGATAAAAAGACAAAGACAAAAAGACGAAGACATTGTTGTAGGAGCCCCAACAGTTGTTGTTGAGACCCCAGAAGCTATTGCTGGGGACCCCAGCGACTGCTACTGGAGGTCCCAGCGACTGCTGCTGGGGGCCCCAGCGACTGTTGCTGGGGCCCCAGAGGCTATTGCTCGGGGCCCCAACGATTGTTGTTGGGGCCCCAGAGGCTATTGCTGGGGACCCCAGCAACTGTTGCTGGGGCCCCAACGGCTGTTGTTGGGGCCCCAGGAGCTATTGCTGGGGGCCCCAACCATTGTTGTTGGGGTCCCTCTAGCTGTTGTTGGGGACCCTAATTATTGTTGTTGAGGTCCCAATTAGTGCGGATGGGGCATAGTATGGAATTTAATATGCAACCCAGTTTAGAAGAACTGATCTTTAAAAAAATAATTTAAATATTTGTTCCTTTCACTCCCGTGAAACTATTTGAATGATGTTGATAAATCAAAGTCTACCTCATAGTTTATGAACTCATGAGCATTCATAACATCGCTATGTTTTAGGTCTGAAGATAAAAGTGAAAGCTGATGAGGCATACACCCATTTGGAAGGTTTTTAATATATATAAAAAATAAAAAAAACTAGTCACCACCAACAATCAAACCTTAGCCTAAGAGGCCATGCATCCATGATGGGGTCGACGGCATGCCTCTTGCATGCGGCAAACAACCACACCAAAAAAAAACAAAAAAAAACTCACTATGTGGCTTGTGATATCCTCCTCGAATATGGCTTGCGATGCCCGTCAAGATACTGCTGGAAGAACCCTGACAGATTCTTTTCTAGAAGGACAAGTCTTTTCAAGTTCCACAAAAGCAGGGTTGTCTACATAGACGGACAGGGGCCCAAAGACAGCGGACGGACGGACAGTAGGATGGACGGACAGGACGGACAGCACTTTTTGGCGGACAGTTGCGTGTAAAAAAAATTACGAACCCTAAATCAAATTTTCAACTTACCCCCTGGTAAAACACGTGTGCACGACACGTCAGACGGCTTTCCACGTCACATCAAGGGCGGGCGCGTGCCTTCGGACCGCGCGCGCAGCATTTGGGGCCGGGCGCGTACCAATCTGGACCGGGCGCGTTCATGAAGGGCCGGGCGCGTTCCAATT
>OZ020525.1:3722295-3754731 GCA_963971425.1 Bryoerythrophyllum caledonicum | reverse complement strand
GCCCTCCCCCGGTGGCCGTAGGCCGTGACGAGTCGCCGTGGCCGTGCCTCTCATGTGTAGAGGCCGTGGCCCTCATGCCCGTGGCCCTCCGCCCTCCTGTCCATGGTCGTCGTAGCCGGTCGTAGCCGCAGCCTCCCGCCGGGTGTCTGCCAGAGCCTCCCGCCCGATGCCGCCCCACTGTTGGCAGCCTCGCTGAGCCAGGGAAGAAATCCGGTTTTGCTAGCCTCACAGATGGTGATTTTTTGCGTTTCCTGCCACATGCACTAGAAAATAGAACCAAACCCATTTGAGAATTCAAATGCGTATTGAAATAATATTGAAACATATTTCGAGTCTTTGCGTTTCATTCCCAAACCCACCCATGATATTAGAATTTGTATAAATCCCCTACATCATGACATTGAACCCTAAACCCCAAACCCAAAACCCTAAATCCTAAACCCTGAAAACCCATGACACATTGTACTGAATTATCCATCAAAAGACGAGTGTCACATTCAGGTGACTCCACCGTAAAACAGTAAATCCATTATTTTGCCATTCAATATTGGTATGTGAAGCCCATTGGTTTCTCTTTGGCCATGACACATCGTACTGAATTATCGGTCAAAAGACGACTGTCACATTCAGGTAACTCCACCGTAAAACAGTAAATCCATTATTTTGCCATTCAATATTAGAAAAGTGCCATTCCGGAAATTGGTCGCTGATTGGGACGTTGCCAGCGGTGGCTGCCCATTCCGTTTATTGATTGCCAATTGGGATCATTAACCATCACATACAAGTACTGTTTCAATAGGTTGCGCGTGCTCGCCAATTGGTTGGTGCACACCAACTGCAATTGCTCACCAATTGGAATTCCTAAACCAACTGTTGAAGCATGTGGAAGGTGGACTTGCGGCCAATGGATTGAAGCTCAGTTGAGGAGGTTCGACGCTGGACTTCAAAGGTTGGGACGTGGTAGATGATCACTGCAATCGGTATGTCAACACTGATTTTGTGTTCTTAGCACCAATTGCAAGGCGTGAGTTTTGGAGAAGTGAGATCTTCAATGAGTATGGTTACCGTGTTTACTGACGATTTTTAGCTTGCATGTTCATTGCAGTGCTCTAACCTGATCGATATCACCAATGGCATCTCATCGGGATTTGGATTTGGATGCCCAGTCGGATTCAGATTCGGATTATAGCAGAGATGGCAATGAAAGTTCCAGCGAGAACAATTCAATTTCTGGAGATGACGTTTCGGCCGATCATGGTGCTCCTCAATTGGAAGCGCTGGGACCACATTTGAACCCAACTGGTTTCTCTGATGCAGAGCGGTTGGCCTATGTGGAGGATGCCTTAAATTGTGGGGAGAAGTTCAATGCAATCGCAGATTCACTCTGCATGACTCGAAATTCTCTGTCACGGCAGTTGAAGGGAATGGGATGGGGTGGAGTGTATCACTCTATTGGTTTTGATGAACTTGTGACTGCAATCAATTCTCATGTACCAATATCGCGTGGTGGTTGCAATTGGGGTATACGAACGGTTGCTGCTAGTCTTCGCAGCTCCTTGGGACTTCGTGTTCCTCGGGAAGTAGTGCGAAACGCCCTCGTATCTATGCAACCAGAACACATGCAGAGAAGGCAAGTGAGGGCTCTTTTTCGAGGGCAGTACGACATCACGGAGCCTATGATTCTCTAGCACATGGACTGTAAGTGGGAATGAATTTTATTAGCTCCCAGCTATGTGCGCTGCTACGGTTATCCCAATTCAATTTGTTAGCACTTATTGTATTAGCCTCTAATTTTCAGTTGGATCTTAGTATACCCCCATATTAAACTGATTGGCTACTATTTTCCACTGTTTCCAGCATATGACAAGTTGGCAAAATGGAAAATCAAAATCCATGGGGCAATTGATGGAGGGATGCACTTTGTATTATGGGCTGTGGTTGCTACAGATAAGAAGGCCGAAACTATCTTCTCTGCATACAAGTCAGCGATTGATCTCTACGGTCATCCAATCCGGATTCGATCAGACTACGCATCTGAACACTCTCTTGTGCGAGACGACATTCAGCAAGCTAGACAAAATGTTCGGACCCCATTTTTGACAGGGTCTTCCATTCACAATCAGGTTTTTTCTAGCATAACCAACATCCAATCGGTTGAAGCTAAGTTTGCATGTTATAGGGTGAGCAATGTGTTTCCAGACTTCTGTATGAGGGTTTAGGGTGAAGTGGTTTCTAATCTTGAGATCTTGGTGCAAATGTAGAGAATTGAGCATTGGTGGGGTCAAGTGTGGACGAAAGTGGTATGGTACTACAGACACCTGTTCACCTATTTGTGCAACGAAGGGTTGGTGGACTTATCAAACGACTGGCACTTGAGTTCTTTGAAGTTGGTCTTTGTGCCACGCATACAACAAGATCTAGATTGTTTTGTACAGGCCTGGAACAATCACCGTGTGAGGAGTATCAACGAAAATGGACGTTCTATTGCAGGGCATGTTCCTGAAGCTGCATTCCGATTGAATGAATGTCTCTACTATGGGCTGCAGCCTCCGATAGTATCTGAGGAACACAATGCACGTTTCCTCGCTCGTGAGGACAATGGCTTGGAAAGCAATGGATTAGACCCGCAAGCAGAAGAAGCTACCAATGTACTACCAACCGAGGTAGAGGAGGTTGTCGGATTGCAAGCTCACGAGGACTTTAGTGCACCACAAAATATTTTGAGTGATGCGATTGTTGCATTACGGGACAAAGCATACAATCTAAATTGCGATCGTTTTGATGACACCAACAAATATTTATTGCACTTGAACATGAGAGTGGAATGTGCTGCAGCTTTAGCATCTCCACACCTGAGCTTCTTGGAGTTTTTCCAGAGACGTTCTTTAGACCATTCCATTGGGCAACAACGGGAGGTTTGTCAGCTTTTAGCCAATGCTGCGCTGCATTGACCACGTGGGGTTTACAGCAAAATGCCGCACCATTAGTCTCAATCCAGGCTCCAACGACCGGTTGTACATTGCTTGATCATGCTACTGCTGAATTGGCATTTCTATTTTAACCAGTTGGTGAGTTTTGGTGTTGACTCCGTACTTCTTCCCGATTGGGAGAGTAGTACTCAGGCTTATTCACAGTAGTTGCCAAATGGGTATGGGATGTAAGGTTGGAGCTTTTTCAATTGGTTCAGCCGAGCAGGTAGTCCCCATTTTCATGAGGAAATTAGTCAATAGGTAGTTACCATTTTCATGAGGAAATTAGTCAGTAGGTAGTTACAATTTTCATGGAGCATATATGCTCGATGTTTTCCAATTTATCGTTCCTTTGTCCCCAGCGTAGATGGGACCATCAAAAGTGAATCAATTTATAGTGTTTTTGAGTCTGTTTTGGCAAACACAAGTGTGAACTACCAATTGTTTGTGAGACTGATATGTAATTATGTATTCTTTCACAAGCATGGTACCTAAACCTGGGTATATCGTCCCTGCACAATGGAGGACATTGTGCCGGTGCCATTCCGTTCATTGATTGCCTATTGGGCGCGTGGTACCAATGGTAGACAACAACCATTCAGTTCATGTTGTGCCTCTGAGGACAATGGTACCAATGGTAGACGGCACCCATTCAGTTCATCGAGTGCCTCTTAGAACAACGGTACCAATGGTGGACTTCGTGGTCGTCGCTGTCGAACACCAAAACGAGAGTACTTGCGAAGCCAGCAGGGATCTACCTAGGCTCTCTTGGCGCTCATCAACTGATGTGTGCTTCTTGTGGCTGCTGAACTTGCTGCCAATGGTTTTCTTTCTCATCGTATATCGCTTTTGCACCGCGTCAATTCGGTTCGTCACCACTACGCACATCTCCTGCTTGTTGTTTTAACCTGATCTTTTGAACATGTCTACATTCTACGCTCACTCCTTACCTAAAATGCAATTGTTAATTTGAAGTGACCAATGGGGCTGTCAGTTGAGGCAGGGTGTCATGGGCCTTAGCAAAACTGGTTTTCAACTGTGTCAACTCTGCCATTCTGATTCAACCTGGCTGGATTTTTGGCAGACTGAATATTATCGGGGATTCGAGGTGCGGGCTTGACAATGGCTGAACATACGTACTCCCAGTCTAATCCATCTTACCTTCGACCTCCAGTTGGTACACCGCCAGCAACCCCCATTGGTGGAGGTGATCCATTGGGGAACTTCATTGCGAATTCTACTTTTGGTCCTACGCAGTCTGGACTACCGGCAGGCGTTCGGCTACTATTGGGAGTCGGTATCAGCGGCCCCGACATCGATCTGCTGCAGCACCCTCCCCGGGGCAAGCTGGGTGGCACACAAAGACCTTTTGTATTCCCGATGGGATGGAGATTGTAGCTCGGAGGACAGGAGTTGTTGAGGTACAATTGGGAATTTGTATTTTGCCGTGGTGATTGTTTTCTATTTGCCATCTTCAGGAGACATTGTTCTTAGAATTGGGCAATTCGCAACTCTGTTTTTCCTCCAATTGGTTAGAATGTTTTTGACTTCCTACTATTGCTGGTTGTTCATTTTGTGTAGACTCTAGTGACGAGTGTGAGGACGACAATGATATATTTACGAAGGCCCCCTAACCTTCCATGGGGAGATCACTATTTTTTGGAACCCTTTCGAGAGGGAACTGGTCAACGCGCAATTGCTGAGATGGCGGTTGAGATATATGACCAACCCGATTTGGCTCAGAAAGGGGGATATTTCTATCACCTGTACAATTCAAAGGAGCGTGTAAGTACTCTGCCTTACTCAATATATCAGCTTATCAATTGGCTTCACGAATGTGTATTGCTATTTTGAAGGCTTCTAACTCAATATCCAATTGTTGCTTGGTTTTCTAGAGGACCGTGGGGAAGGGTTTCGCAAACATGTCGAGGCCTTTCATACTATTGCGGAATGCTACATGGAAGTGTATTCCAAAGCGAGGGCAATATGGCCCTGCCGTCTACATTGCCGATCCACTGAAACAGCTGCAGCCATGGGAGGTTTCTGCCTACATCTCAACTGCGGAGGGGGCTCTAACCATCAACTTACCTATTCCGGCCCCTATGCCCTCAGAGGACACAACATTCGAGGAGAGTGACGAGGACCTGGATGGGACCCAGCGGTCACTAGAGCCCACATTCTCTGCACAAGCAACGCCCGGCAGCGGGAACATTTTGGATAGACAACAGCCGTATGCTCCTCTTCCTGTCACATGGTCTTCCCGAAGTAACGTCGGTGGACGTGTAGTGAGGCCGAGGCTCCAATACGCATCAAGTGTCCCTTGTTCGGAACCTGTACCGCAGCAGCATTCTACTGTTGACTGCGCTACAACTGTGAATGAAACAGAGGACCTTCTGCCTAGGTCGCAAACTCCCCATAACGTCGATAGCAATCCCTCTCCTCGCAACTGCCGATTACCAGCGGGTCCGGTGGTTGGCAATTTTCACGGTGCATCATCCTCCAATCCAGTCCAATTGGACGATGATGTGACTGAATTATCTGGTCGGAGTCTCTTGCAATTGGAAGAAGAAACAATCATCGCACTTGACGACGCTTGGACAAAGGCTACCAAAGAATACAATTCCTTATGCATAGACGAATTTCCAGATGCAATCATAGCGAGCATGGCACAAGAACGAAGTCCTGAAGAGAACTCGAAAGATACATTCTGGAGCACTTTCACAACCACTGATCCAAACCGTTTTGCGGACGAGAATGTGCGGACAGCATGGGATGCGCTGAATTCAAGACGATTGCTGCGAAGAGGATTGTTGAGCGTAGACATGGAAACCGCAGTGCCCACTCTATTGAGTGACAACGAGTTTTCTATGTGGACAGTTTCGCAAGTGGAGAGCTTCTTCCGAGACAAAGCGCACCCTGATTGGAGAACTTGGGACCGATTGGATCACTTCCTTGGTGTGTCTGCTATTGAGCTTCCGGAAGAACAAATCCGTGGAAGAGTTGTTGAAGCAGAGATGGATGGTGCAGTACCATTGGAATCAATTGCACCCATGGTTGAACGCTATCGGAAGTGGCAGGTTGAAGAGAACCGCAAAAAGACAGATATCGTTCAAGCAGAGATCGTGAACGCCTATTGGCGGAAAGAAGAGTTGTGGCGTTCATACCAGAATTGCAACTTCCGATTGATCCTTCTCGCTGAGTACCGAAATGCTCTATGGCAGTATAGACCTCATAAACTATTGGTAAGAATTTTCAACGAATGGGTTGGTGTCATTTCTATCTGCATTTAATGTTGGTTTTTATATAGGACTTCTTCTAATCGTTAATATTGTCCCAGTATGCCTTTATTGGTATATCACGTCCTCCCCATTGGTATATCACATCCTCCCACTTTGTTTTGCCAAATACTGTCCCAATATGCCTTTATTCATGTAATAGCTGTGGAAATTCCAATTGGTAGGTCCGTCCAGGCGAAGAACTGCGTGAGCTTCGGAATGTCTATCGGAATGCGAAGGTCAAAGGAAACCCATTCCCACTACTGTCAGTGACCTACAAATTCAATCTGGATGGCACTGGGCTTTCCGATGAAACCGAAGACTTCCATGAGAGAGGCACTATTGATTGTGGAGGTCCCATCCGCAGCTTCATGTGCTCATGCTGGAATCAGTTTTGGAATGATTCCTGGGTAAGTAAATTGGACCCCAATGGCAATCTATCTAATTAGGGTCTCTCTTTTTAGCAATTGATGTCTTTGTTATTAGGAATTGTGGTCGCATTGATTAGTAGTTATGTCAATTGGGGCATATGCCGGCTGAAACTTCATGAACCAATCAGGGTGTCTGTCTGTCGTTTGGAACTTCATGGACCAATCGGGGGGTCATTGGGGGTAGAACTTCATGGAGGCATGTGCTCTCGCCTCAATGGAATGTACCCATTCTTCAATGTGCTACTTGTTGAATAAGCAGTGTTGCTAAATTGTGCAGACCTATGGATCTATATTTTCAATGAGCGATGGAGGGCACATGCGGTACTTGAGGCCATTATCGCGAACCCAATTGTCTGACAACTTCAGAACGGAGAACTTGGAGTTGTTTGGGCTTCTCATGTTCCTGCTACCAATGTATGGGCAACAAGTGAATCGACCAATGACAGTGTCTTCTTTGGCCCTGGCTATCGGATGTGTTCCTGAAGAGTGGGATCGATCATCCATTGACAAGTACGAATCCGACTATCGTGCAATCAAACCATCGCACTGGGTCGCCATCAAATCGTTGATCACTGCAAAGGACATTGAGCAGCAAGTGGCTGCAAGGGAATCTGTCCTTGGTGATATTGAACTATCGGATATTCTGATCCAAGTTTCAAAGTTGAAAGTGGCTGGGTCCCAGGAGGACATCAAATTCTTCTCGGAGAAGGCAACTGCCCTATTACGGTCTCAGATCTTAGAGCATGTTTTCCGCTCAACTCAGCATGCTGCCCAGAGCTTGCGTTTCGGATTTAGATTTTCCATGGCATCGTGCACAGTATCCAATGCGTTCATTTCCAAGCAAACTGCCAAGAGCATCAGTAGACATTGTCTCAGATTGTACCAGAGAATATAGAGGGGATTTTTGGAGCAGAAACTTGAGTTGATGCGCAGACATTTTGTAAGATGTGCCACTTTCAAGACATGGACGACAATGCAGTAGACCGCTTCAAGAGAGTCGTCTCGAACATGACCTATTCGCAAAGGTACAAGCTCAACAAGTTCATCACCGACTCGGATTTCTTTGCATATGAACCTGTTACAATTGTTGGAGGCCCACCGACGTTGTCGGACGACCGATTGCCTAAAGCTTCCACTTGCTTTCGAACGATGACAATCCCGAACTACTCTAGCGATGTGGTGATGGCTGCTAAGTTAAATTATGCCTGTGTCCATACAGAGTATGGGAAAGCGTAAATTGTTAAATTGCTTGAACATGTTGCTCCTTAATTGGCATTTATAGTTTAGCCAATTGGTGAGTGTTTGGGGGTGAAGTGGTAGTTCTGTCCGATTGGAAGAGTAGTATTCAGGCATATACAGAGTAGTTGGGAATTGGGTATGGGACCAGCAAGTTGGAGCTATTTCAATTGGTTTAGCCGATTGGTAGTTCCCATTTTCATGTGCCACTTAGGCTGCTGGTTTTCCAATTGGTAGTTCAGTCGTCTTTTACAGCGGAGCACACAGTCTTTCCCGTCCGAAGTAAAACAACTGTGTTGATGTTCGTTTGCCTTGAGCAATACAATGAATGTTGGGAAATCTGCTTGAAATTAGATTGAAATTCTGTTTTGGAATGACCGGCGAATTCTGTTTTGAAATATCCGTGGAAGATTGGTGTGATGCGGGGTTAAATTTCTATGTAGAGAGCCTTTGGTCCTGTGTAATGTCTACACTTGTCCTGCGCAATGTATACATTGAATCCTGAATTGTATGTGTGGAATGATTGAGCGGCTAGTTGCTTGTAGAATTCAATTGGAAATTTGATCCACATCTACTGTGTGTGCATATGAGTGCATGTGATTGACCTGGTCTGGTTTTGATCTACAATTGGTGTGTGCATATATAACAATTGGTGTGTACATACGATAACAATTGGTGTGTGTATATGATAACAATTGCAACCCAATAGTTCTACCCATTTTTTCATTAACGTTCCAATTGTTGGTGAATGATCATTAACGTTCCAATTGTTGTTGTATGCTGCATACACCAGTTCCACTAATTTCCGACGACGTCGACGTCGACCTCGTCCACTCCCACGTTGTCCACCTCCACGGCAACGTAAACCAATAGCACGGCAACGTAAACCCTTCCCAGAGATACCAAAACCCTGTCGGGAGGCCTCCAGACCTGTACAACCAATTTGTTCGTTCACGCCAATTAAAAAGACATTTTTTTGGTTCGGAGTTGGGTTCGGAGTTGAGTTCGGAGCATCCCAAAAATTTGGGGATCTGCCCAGAAGTGAAAAAACTGCCCAGAAGTGGAAAAATATGAAGGTTTTGGTGTATGTCCCTCAATTTCACATAGCATCCTCTTTGAATAAGTCTCTGTGCTTACGCAGAACGTCACCGTTTTCACCCAATTGTCTACGTCGCCGTGACATATGTTTTCGTCGACGACCTATACGTCCACGTTGCCACCCTATAGGTTATCATCGCTGTCCTATGGGTTTTCGTCGCAGTGCCATAGGTTTCCATTGCCGACCTATGGGTTTAGGTCGTCCTGCACCAGGACGAAGTCGACGTCAGGGGAGGAGGTCGCCACCCGTTTAGTATTCCATACTCTACTACACCTGAACTCAAGGTCACCAGCTAACTCACCATTCCTGGCAAACAAACCAGCCAGCTCCGAAACTGCTCCAAAAGCTCTCAACAACAACATACAAATGTACCGCACACTAAGCCACCATATCTCTACCTGCGACAACACACAAACGTGGTCAATAATATTTCTCTTGAAAGATCAGACTGCAACATACAAATGTACCGCACACTAAGCCACCATATCTCAACCTGCGACAACACACGAACGTGGTCAGGAATATTTCTCTTGAAAGATCAGACTGCGAATTACAAGCTGTATGGCCAGAGTGACACCTGCTGCTCGGCACTTCTCTTCTCAAAAATTGTAATTAGGTTTCAAGTCTTGAGAGGGGCTGTTGAAACACTCGACAGAAACCAAATGTACAGAAGGATTCATCCTCCAATAGCTGAATAGATAGATAGGAACATTACTGGTAAACTAGATTACTACCCATATTTAGTATTATTCACTGTGTACTTGTAGCGGGCTTTGTGTTGAGCTCTCTCTTAATCTGTGAACGTCGACGATATCACTCGTTGTTTCTCAACATTTGTAGGCTTTTGAGCATTTGTTGGAAAGAGAATTGATTGTCTCTGCGGACTTCAGAGGTCGCAGTGATGCTATTGAGTTCCGGCCGGTGCAACTTCTGGTGGACAACCTTGAGCTCCAAGAGGGCCTAGATATCAATCCTGTTTGCCCAGTATGTCCCCTCCCCTTCTGATAATGCATCTGTTGTGATAAGATTTGATCATAACACCATTTACTTTTGTTGCTTCAGGTTATCCTTCGACAGTGGTTTGAGCACACGACCTTCAAGTGATTGTGTGATTCGAATAAGGTATAACTTTATTCATTACTTTTTACAGAATGTGCCCTGACAATTATTCGTGATCTCCAAACCTGATGGTTGCCCCTAAGCGTCCCAAACAAGATGTTCCCTCTTCTGTACAGTACAGTAGCCATCTGTGTCAACCTGCTTAAGGATGATGTAATTTTTTTAGACTGCTGTTATCGTATAAGAGAAAGTGACAGCATGGCCTATCAATGATCCTTCATTTTTTTAATTACGTACAGGAACAGTACAGTAGATTGATGTGTGAAGTCACTCATAGTTTCATTAAGATACCCCCTCTTTTTATTCAGTAATTAGATATACAAGAGCTTGGTGGTCCTTCAATTAGAAGTGAGCATGGAAGGGCTTGAACTCATGTCAAAGTAGTTTAAACTGCCTTTGAGTGTGAAAACAGAGAGATCGTATGAAATATCATAAATGTTAGCCGCCTTTCATTTTTTTAGATTAATTGAGAACTATGAAAAAAGACGGGGTATCTCATTGAAACCATGGGCCACTTTATATCACAGATGGACTTTTGGTGACTGTCAAACTAGAACTTTGGTCAACTTTGGATCTGGATAAAATATCCATTTTGATTGATGTCACTCAACAATTGTCTTCTTACAACTCACGACACCCAAACAGTATCAGACACTGAAAACGTAAGATCATCACTTCATGTTCATCTTCATGCTGACATATTGGTGGTTGCCCCGACTAAGTTGGTTCCTGTTGAAGTTGCGGAGTAGGGGACGATCCTTGTAAGTTCCTTTAATTCAAAATGTGTGCAGACACAGTGTACAACACTACAATGAGACGCTGTTAAACGGTCTCATTGTAGTGTTGTAATGAAATTATAAAACTCAGACGCTTTCACAAGATTACGGTATGGAAAGCGCTGTTGCAGACATGAGTCTGCTATTTTTACCAACGCGTGTAGGCCAATCTGCAGATTTTTAACGCTATTTTATCCGATAATACTGAAGGTCTGGCATTTACTGCAGACAAATCCTTAGACTTTTAAATAAAAAGAAGAACTCTGGTCTTAATTTGTGTTTATTTGTCAAGTATCGGTATCAATGTCCAAGCAGACTTTTGTGTACAGACTTACACTCACCCGTGGCGTCAACTCGATCTGCAGTGGCGGCTCCCTCACCCTCGGTGTGAGCCTCGGTGACGTTCACTGGCTGTTCTGCCTCAACCACGGCCTGGTGTTCCGCCGTAACTGCAACTTTATGCTCCGCCTCCACCGCGATCTGCTGCTCCGGTTCAACCGCGGCCTGGTGCTCCTCGGTGGTTTTGCTCCCGATCGCCCCAGCTACTGTAGCTTCCGCCTTGTCGGACTTCTTCCTGTTGGCTGCAGCGTCCGTCGTAATTGTGCCCTCCACCGCCTCAGAAGTGCCTTCCTCGGTGCCCCCTCTTTCGGCGTCAACCTGATCTGCAGCAACGGTGTCTTCACCGTCGGTGTGAACTTTGGTAACGTGCACCTGCAGCTCCGCTTCCACTGCAACTTGATGGCTCGCCTCCACCGCGACCTCCTTCACAGATGGAGAAACCCTAACATCAGTACCCGCTGCCTTGCTCTCCTCCACCTCGATCCTACCCTTCCCTCTTGCCTTTGAAACCCTAGCTGCCGCTGTGACAACGCTCCCCGCTACTCTCCTCACTGCCACTTCCGTGTTCTCCTCTCGCACAGACCCTGCAACACCTCGTGATTACTCCGTGTGGGGTTTCATCGATGTATCATCCATCCACCGCAAGTGACTTTCATCCATCCTGGATGGACCAACCTTACTTCTGGATGGATTCATCATACCATCTTCCTCCAACCTGGACCTTTGGATGGATTTATCACTCTTCAAATGTTTGGGTCATTTTATGACATGCTTGTGTTCTCACTTTTGTGTTTTGGTGGATTTCGCTAGTCTTGGTTTATCAAGTGAAGAATGACCTTGTAAGCATTATGGCTAGTGGAACCGCTTGAGATGTGGATATCCTTTTCATTGCAGTCCCTCAAATTGTGTTGTCTTGCAGTATATGTTTTCAACACAGTCAAAAGTCCATGCAAGATATCAACATGAGGATGCCCCTTACTCTCCCCTTACTCTAAATAGTTATTAGATCAATAGAAGAGCTTCGTGGTATGATGCTTCAGTTCAAGAGCTTGGTAGTCTCTAATCTCAAGTTATAGCCATTGTTGGAAGTGAGTTTGCATAACATTAACCCTGATGAATATAACCACCTTTCTTTCCATTCATATGATTTTGAATCAATTGAGAGAAGTCTATAGAGCTGATTTAATGTAAAACAAAAGGGTATTTTATTGAATCTATGAACTCTGATAAGTTCCAAACTTTGTCGGAGTTCTAGAGCACTACTAATTTCGCCACATAACCACGGCCAACTGATAGCCCAAGCGAATTGACCCCCTCGTTGGTACTTACCCGAGGGGGTCACGAGGTGGTGGGCCAAACCTGGCCCCTATTTTGATTTTGGATGGGGACCTATTTATAGCAAGGGAGGGCCATCTGGGGTTAACAGTGGCCGTCGGCTCCAAATTTGTCCAACAAATCCAAAAAAATCCTCTGGACCCCCCAAGATAAGAGGGCCAGAAAAATGACCCCATGCAATCAAGATGGGGCCCACCTCGGGTAAGTACCAACGAGGGGGTCAATTCGCCTTGGGCCAACTGATACTACAATCTAATGGTTAGATAGAAAATTCCTCCTACCAATACCCTAACATTATTCTTCCTGCCCACCCCACGCCCATCACGGTGCCCAAGCGCATTCCTGCGCCCAAGCCTAACAACTAATAATTCTAACAATGAATATATGATTTTGAATCAACTTCTATTCTAATATCTCCAAAATTTGCAAAAAAACATCTTTTACCACTCTTAACCTTAAATCATCAATGCTAGATTTTTAATTTTCAAACTCACGTTCATCATCAAAACCTATTACCTAACTATGAATAATTAATTTTGAATTTTTCTTTCAAGAATTTTTGAATGTATGGTGAAAATCATGATTTATTTTATTTCCATATGTAGAGGTTAAAAAAAAAAACCGAAAAAGTTCTATATATAAATTTGAAGTTTGAGGGTTACTTTCTTTTTCCCCCTAAATCATTTCCATATATTTTTAGGATTTTTAAAAATTACAATAAATCTTGGCTACACGAGCATGGGAACTAAGGTGATGTATTTCTTCCAAGAAAGTGGTTTGACCACCATAATTACGGAGATTACTAGACCAACTGCTAATGTGCAACGTGAAAAACTCCAAGAAGCATGGGTCACATCAACACAGGAAAGCCAGTTAGCTAACTTACTAGTCGTGCATAATATCATGTGAGTCATTTTTGGATGTGATGCAGCAAAGTAGAGTTTGACATAGACCTGGCACTATAGCAATGGCATAGAGTTGAAAATGATGTCAATGAAACTCACAAGTGCAACTCATTCATTACTGTAGTAGGGAACCTGTCGTTTTTCACTTATTATTCTGAGGTTTTGCAAAGAGTGTGAGTGAAGTTGGTCTTGTGACCTTTTCCTGGTTTTGAAGCAACACATTTGGAATCAAAAGTGATGCACCGAAAATGATGTTTAGTGTATCCACACTACCGTATATGATTTGGAAGTGCTCTAGTTTTTTACATTTGATGAAGATTTTTACCAAAAGCACATCTATCTATACTACTCAAAGAGATGGATCATTGTAGACAAAGTTGGTAAAAATATTCAGCAAGAGTAAAAACTTGTGGCACTCATAAATCAGTTAGTGTGGATACACTTTAAAACATCATTTTTAGAGTTACAGTGATCCAAACAAAATGAATTTTTACAAAAATTAAATTTGATAAGACATGCATAAAATGATTGAGCCAACAAACATCAACCAAATGAGTTATTTTATTCTTTATAAAATCTGAAGAAAATAGTAAATTGACAAGTATCTTTAAATTATTTACTTTGGTACGTCAACAACACAATTTCTTAATTTGGTACGTCAACAACAAACCTAGGATTTTGTGCCAACAATATACTAGGTTTCAAATGCAGCAAACATGGGTGTCATTGACCGTAGATGTGTCTTTGTGGACTCCTCTGACTTTGACAGGTGAAAATGCAAATTGAGATCATCAAGAGATCCAGGAAACACAACACAAAGCATTGATCCAAAAGTTGTTGGTGTAGGAAACACGACACAAAGCATTGATCCAAAAGTTGTTGATGGATAGTAAAACATGCGGAAAAGCTCCAGTTTTGGCGGGTTCATGTGCAAGTCACTCTAAGTGCATGTGCTTGTACAATCCAATCACGTACCGTGGCACTTAATGCAAGCAATATTGTTCACATCAATCCCAGCTTGGCGTACATGTCTCCGACCCAGCTCATGGGACGTCCAAGGCTCCACTTCAATGAAGTGGTTGAACATTGTCTGTCTGTCATCCGCCTTAAAAACGCCCCCGGCAAAGAAGTGCACGGATATTATTCATACCATGGAGGCTGCTGGATTGCTAGTAACACTGCTCCTATCTCTGTATGTTTACACGGCAGCAGTGAGCCTCGAGAGTCACAAAGATGATGGCACCCAACATTGCGAAGTGGAAGTGGATGCAGGTGCTGTCATGGCCACCGTCGACATGGCGTTCCTGTGTGCGACGTTGGACTGGTATCCGGAGGATCGGTGCAGCTACGGCAGCTGCTCCTGGGACCACGCCTCCATCCTCAATCTCGTGAGTAGACTCCACTCGACCTGGTCAATATTATTCAAACATGTGTTCTCTTGTTTCCTTCTGAAATACATGTGTTTATCATGTGCAAGACTAGATTCCATGATCCCAACTGACGTGATACCATGTTAATGAGTCATCACATCTCCATGGCAAGATTTCCAAATTTGTGTCAGATTCATGGCAAGAAGTTGCATGTGCTGGAATTCAATTGTTCATAACATATCTCTGACTAATGTCACATGATAGAGATATTATCCGCAAAGTGGCTGAAATTTGCTTGATTTGGCATGAAGCTGCTTCTATTTGAGATTGGCCAGAGCCTTCATATTATTTATTTTTGGTGGTAGGAGGTAGTTTTGATCAAACTCTGGGTTTGATCACTTCCTAATACGTCCAATTACTGAGATTATTGACACTGAATGATGGTTTACCAGTAGAAGGAGACCAGCTAATCAGTGTGTTAATGGTCGTGAAGCGCTTCAGTGTTAATGGCCTTGATGAGCATGACCCTGTGCTTGAGCATCATACATTCACACAAAGTGGATTGAATTGCCAGTACCACTGCATCCATCATGAAGAGCAGCTAGCGCCAGGGACATGACAGCATGAGTTGGTCACTCTAAGTACAGAAAATAAAACAACAACACAATCTGTATCTGGAGCCGCCCGGGTAGATAAGATTAGATTAATTGCTGACCATAAATTGTGCATGTTCTGTGCAGAATCTCTCTCATCCACTCCTCAAGCAGTCTCTGCAAGGTACACACAATTGATCATCCCCTCCGCAAATGCACCATGATGCCAGTTAGTTACTTGCAGCAGTGATCATGTCACATGATTTGTCTCTCACATGTCCCAAGTGCACATGCAGCTGGCTCGCAAAGTGCCGTGTATGGACTTTGGGACTGAGAGAGTTGTGTTTGGGAGGCAAGGAGCCAGCTTTTGCTGTTGTTGGATTCGCAGCTAGCTTATGTGACGGTCTTCTTGTTGTTGTAGTTTGATGAATATGCATCTGCACATGCAGCGTTGTCTCCGTTGCGGCTTCGTCTGGGAGGCACAGTGCAGGACCAGATTATTTACGACATTGGATTAAGTGCGGATCAGCCATGTCTGCCGCTAGTGAAGGACGACTCCTTCATCTCGGATTACCAAGGAGGGTGCCTGTTGATGGAGCGCTGGGTCGCGCTCAACGATCTCTTTGCCGAAACGGGGTAAGAGGATTTGTTTTCTGATTGCTGTGGAGAGGTTGGAGGTTGAGTGTTATTTGGTGGTTGTGTGCTGCAGGGTTTTGGTGGCGTTTGGGTTGAATGCGCTCTTCAACCGGTCGCGTCTTGAGTCTGGGGAGTGGGGGCCTTGGGATCCCTCCAACGCGCGGAATTTCATCAAGTTCACGGTTGAGCAGGGGATCGTCGTGGAGGCGTGGGAGCTTGGTGAGCTCGGGGCCCTAACCCTTACCCTACAAAGTTTGCCCCCAACAGTTTGGTGAGCTTGCAGAGGATGAGCTTTTCCAAAATACAAATTCTGTGGAAGAAACTGAAAGACACATTGTTTCTCAACAAATTGTCATTTTCCTGCATGTCCATGTTATCATTTTCTGCATGTCCATGTCATATGACATGTAAATGTGTATTCAATTTAGTATCACATGACACGGGCATGCAGAAAATGAGTTATCACATGACATGTGACATGTGCATGACATTTATTTAGTTTGCTGGTTAAGGTACCTCTACCTTAGTTGAAGCCGAGCACACTGAAGCTGCTGATTGTTTGTGTGTGTGCAGGGAACGAGCTGACCATGAACCGCGTCGTGACGAGCATTCCCGGGACGCGATACGCACTAGACATGAAGCAGCTGCGCTCTGTTGTCGACGCGCTGTACAAAGACACCGATCAGAGGCCGTTGGTGGTGGCACCGGACGGAACTGGAAATGTTGCGGGGAATGAGTACACCTTCTATGTCACCTTGTTGAATGAGTCCGGGCCCGGTGTGGTCGACGCCGTCACCCGCCACATCTACAACCTCGGCCCAGGTCAGAAACCATGATCATGCCACCTGCAGGAACAGGATCATTGCATCTGACACCTCCTATTGTTGTGTGTGCAGGTAATAGTGAGGACTTGGTGGAGAGGATCCTGAACTCGTCTGTGTTGGACAACGATCTAGACAACTACCGCGCCATACAGAACATCCTCCAGAGCACCGCTCCGTGGGCGGTGGCGTGGGTGGGCGAAGCAGGTGGAGCTTACAACAGCGGCAAACACCTCGTCAGCAATGCTTTTGTCAACAGCTTCTGGTTCGTATATCAACTAACCAAAGAACGACTATCCATGTAACTCCATAAGTCAGTGAGAAATCTGTGTCAAGGTTCTGTGCAGGTACTTGGATCAGCTCGCAATGGCGGCAACGTTCAACGTCAAAGCGTACTGCCGACAAACTCTCATCGGCGGTAACTATGGCCTCCTCAATTCCTCCACTTTTCGGCCCAACCCAGATCTCTACAGGTAAAACTAAGGAGTTTTCAAACTAAGAGATCTGTAAACTAAGGTTTTATCTGGATTGATCTACCTTAATTCTCTTCTGTGGAGACTAGTAACCAGTGTTTTCCACAGCGCTATTCTCTGGAAGAGACTGATGGGAGCCACAGTCCTGGCCACAACGGTCCCCAGCGAACACCGGTCACAACTAAGAGCCTACACGCACTGCCAAGCGCACAGCATCAGCTCCGGAGGTGGCCTCACCGTCCTCCTCTTCAACCTCTCCAACTCCACCGTGAACGTGAAGCTGACAGAGACGCACAAGAAAGTGAAGCTGATTCCCTCGCACAAGTCCAAGGAAGGGGTGAGGCATGAGTATCACTTATCTGCTGGGGAGCTTCACAGCCAGACCGCGCTGCTGAATGGGGCGCCGCTGGAAGTGACGGAGTCAGGGGAGCTTCCCGATCTGGATGTTCTAGCCATCGTCAAGGAGAATTCTGGCGCGGTGTCGGTGAAAGGTTTGTCTATCGTCTTCGTGGTCGTGCCGGATGCACAGGTCCCCATCTGTGTCAGGTAGCATCATCTCTTGTACTCCTACCTACCATTCATTGATCAAACCATGAAATAAACCAGGAAAATTCATGCTCAAGCTTGCTGAGCTCTTTCAAAAGGTTTTTTCACATTAGAAATTCATTCCAATCAGTACACAAAGCTTCGCAACAAAAAAACACTTCCTTCTTCTTCTCCATCACTTGTGAGTCGATGAGCCAGGAGTGATGGCAGCCCACAGTTCGGAAGCGACGGCTTCCACCTCCTCCACCACGCGCTGCACGATTCCTGGAGCCTTCACGTCCGTCGTGTCCGCCGTCAAATCCTCCCTCCGACCGTGCGACTCGACTCCCTCATCCACACTCTTGACGCGTCTCCAAAGACACTCACATGTCAGACAACTTTAGTTGCACCAAACCTACACATGAAAGAAGCTAACTTTCTCACCTGCGGGGTTGGAGCAGTGAACTCTTGCTGCGAACCTTTCGACTCCATCTCCCAAATCCTCAACTGGAAAAAGTCACTAACTCTAGACAAAACTGACACTAAATCTCTGTCAATGTGAGTATACATGATGAGGTGTGGTCCATGATGAGTTCCGGGCCTCACAAGTGCTGTGTGGTGGGCGCTACACCTGGCCACACTTTTGCAAATAGCTGTCAAGAAAACAGCCTGGTGGGTATCAAGAAGATGCTCAAAAGTGAGTCAACTTTGTTATAGGATTGGACATCGTTCTTTGTTGCAGTATATGTTGAAGGTTGGGAATGTGCATGCTTTTTCTTCTAGGGTTGAGGTGTTGGTGAAGTGAAGGGTTGAATCTACTCACTATTTGAGAATTAACTTTGTTGTAGAATTGGACATGGTTCTTTATTGCAGCATATCTTGAAGGTTGGGGCGCTTTGATTGGGTGCTTTCTCTCAGGGCTAAGCTGCTGGTGAAGTGGAGGATTGAATCTAATATCGATGGAAATGGCGGAGCAGAAGGGAACGTACTCTGAATCCGAAGGTTTCTTCCTGGTTTCTTTGTTGGTTTGTGGATCTTTTACTGTGGTTTGAATACTTTAAAGAGAGTAGTAGGGCTTTAAGAACATGCACATGGTCGACTGAGTTTATCGTAGAAAAACATGCAGGCTACATTGCAGACGATGAGACGCGTCCGGACACGACCACACTTGACCATCATGGCCATGGAGGTAACTCACTGTATACTTCGAAAAACAACACCTCTTCGTCTTTCATCATGTTGCGTGCAGATTCTCATCTCTTCTCCCATGGAACTTTGTTGATTTCAGGGTTTAAGAATCATTCTCTGGGTGAATTCTTCTCCAAAAAGGGAGGGCCACAACAAGAGGAAGCCAAGAAGAATGCCGATGCCAATGCCGATGCAGCTCCTCTCATGAAGGTGACTGATTTACCTAGATCCGACTGCCTTCCCCATGTTACAATTGTTTAACCCTTTAACGCCTCTGAGCGTTGATTTTGGTGCTCTTGGTATTTTAACTTTTTCCACACTTGGCCGTTGTTGTCGTGGTCTTCAATGTGCACTTTGAGCAAGTTAGCTTTCCAATCCGATCAATGTAGGCATTGGCGAGCTGCAGTGATTTCCATGGAGTGGGGTTGTGATGAAATATATCCACTCTGTATATGATGTTCTACATAATCTATTACGCTTGTAAAATGTCCCAAGCCCTTAGGTTGTAAATGGTTAACCTCTTTTTGCATGCAGTTTGATGAGGAAATGCTTCCACCGACAGAGAAAGGCATTGGAAGCAGTGAGCTGGGAACAGGCTATGAAGCGGATGGAGAAGAGACAATCAAACCTGTTGTAGTTCCAAAGGTAAGAATAAAAGAATCGTTAGAGCAATAGAATGATGTTTTCATGATACTGGTAGAGTTCTTTCTACACTTCCTGCTAGTACTCTGTCACTCCTCACTTACTATTTCAAGCAACTTAGGTCACAAAATAGAAAAAAAAAAAAAAAAAAACATCCTTTTTCACGTTCTGCGTGAGTGAAGGGTGACACTTTTTTAGTGAGGTTGCTTGTAGTGACTCACCTTTATTTGGATGTATTATACTATTTTTTCCTAACTCTAAACAATTATCAAATCAATAGAAGAACTTGGTGGTCACTAAAATTAAGTCAGGGTAGTCGTAGGGTTTGCATGAGAATATTAGCCACCTTTCTCTTTTTTGAGCCGATTTTAAATTGATTGAGAGTTATGTAGAACTGATTAGAGAGGGTGTCATGTTCATACTTTGGGATTTATAAGAAGATTGTGATTATGAGACCATCTTTTGATGTGCAGTGTGGCGAAGGAGTGAAGCTCCCCTCTTTCGGAGGCAACGACTTGGACTCTGGCTATGAAGAAGAATCAGAGGGCGTACTCAGCCAATTGCATTAGCATCTAGCATCTCTGCCACCAATCAAAATCCATATTTTTTCCATCTAACAATTGTAACCAAGAGTTTTTGTAGTGCTTAAAATATCTCTATTTAGAAATCTTCTTTTTCAAGGATTCCTATCACTTGCTCTAAAATCTTATTTGCAAAGAAGATTGTATCTGTTTTTTAGTTTATATTTTTATTCGATTATAATGATTTCATTTGAATATGTTTTAAGTACATGGGGTTTCTTTTTGTAAAATTGGGTTGTAGATGTTTTCAAATAATAACGTAAGGAAACTGGAAAACAATAATATTAGCCAAATGGTTCAAGGTGACATGGAAGAAGTATTAATCTTTTTGGAGCCTAGTGCATGTTTCTACAAAACCAAGATTTGTCCTCATTTTTTTCTTTGAACTTGTTAAAATAGGATGAATATACATCCATTCACTCCGGGGTTCTTAATCAGGAGCATTCAACTCACCTACCCGGATTAGGTAGACCTTCTAGTTAACACGCAGCTAACCACCAGCCACCGTTAATCCCGAGGCATTAACTATCAGCTACCGTTAATCCCGAGGCATTAACTACCAGCTACCGTTAATACCGAGGCATTAACCACCAGCTACCTACAGTTAACTCACAACTAGCTGAACCTACCATTAATCCCGAGGCAATAATGCCTCGAGATAAATAAACCAAGGCATGTGCTCATAGACACAGTTCATTCTTGTTGTTCATCTGGTTTGTTTGCTTCACATCTCTCAACACGTTATCAGCACGTATCTCACGTTCTCTTGCTGATTTTTTACTTTTCTCTCTTCCTTCAATCACGTAGTAGTGATCGCAGTAGGGAGTGAGGAACGGTGAAGGGGTGCTTCACGAACCCAATCACGTCCAATACACGAGGCTGTCATGCAGGGAACTTACCGGGCTCCCTGACCCGGCAACTTTGTTGAGGATTGATGGTTTAAGTTCGTGAGTGCAATCGCCCGAGCAGTCTCGAGAGCAGCCAACACTTTCGCTCATGTCTTTCAATTTTATTTTATTTTGCTCTCTTCATCATCCTCCGCTTGTGTAGACATACATGAAGTTTTCTTTTTCTCTCTTTTGTTGTTTAGACAGCCAGTTTTATAGTCAGAGACACCTGAAGCCAAACCTGTTGTAGAAACCATAGAAGTCATAGCTATGGCAGCACATCGCCCACCCCGCGATAGCCGCATACAACCTCTCATCTTTGAACCTTTAGAACCCGATGGATCGAACTACTTAGGTTGGAACATAGACATGCGGACATACTTATGCGCTGAGGAACTAGACGTCACGTTAAACCCAACACCCGAGGAGGAGATTCCAACTACATACAAATGGCAGATACTTCTTCTCCTTCGACGTCACCTTGATCCTTCACTGCGACAGCAGTATATCCAGGTAGAAGACCCCACCGCACTGTGGACAGCTTTGGAGGCCCGATTCAAACACGAGGAGACCATATTTTTACCTCAAGCCCGTAGCGAGTGGATCCCTCTTCGTGTCATGGACTTCCCCAACTTTCTTGCGTTCAACTCGGAGCTCCACAAGATCGTTGCACAACTCCGACTTTGCGGCGACACAGTAGCAGACACCGAGCTCATTGACAAGACGCTGTCAACGTTTCCACCTATATGCGCGATCTTAGCCCAGCAATACCGCAACATGAGGTTCACAACGCATGCCGAACTCATGTCTTACTTGCTCTTGGCTGAGAAGCAACAACAACTGCTATTGAAGAACGCCGAATCGCGACCAGCCAAGGAGATCCATACAAGCGAAGTACAGCATCAACCGCAGACCTCGAACCCGGCAAAAACACACAATTCCAAGCCAGCATAAGGCAACGGCAGCCGGGAGTCACACATTTCTGATGCACCACGCCGAAAACCGAAGGGCAGCTGGAAGCCGAAGTAAGAGTGGAATCAGAATCTCCGAAACCCGAGGTATGCGTATAAACCCAAAAACGAAACATCTTTTCAATCATCCATTAGGACAGTCAAAGGCATGTGTCGTAAATGTGGCAGACCCGGGCATTATGCCAGGGATTGCCGTGCATCCGAATACATCACTAACATGTACGAGGAGTTGCAAGCTCTGAAGGGGACAAAGAGAGAATCTCACACTCTCGATGCCCCCTCCCTCATACTAAGTGAGATAGATCCAGAGAATTACATGGTAAACAGTGGAGAAACCGCCAATCAGGCCAATATTGCCTTGCTTGACAGTGCCTCCACCCACACCATTCTTCAAGACCAAGCGTTCTTTGAGTTCAAAACTCGGAACGAGCCTTGGCAAATTTGTGACCTAGTCACAATCGCAGGGAAACATAGTTTCCGATTTCGTGAGGGCCGGGCACACCTAGTGCTGCCCGGGGGAGCCCCCCTCACTTGCGAATGGGCTATGTATGCCCCTGGCGCCCCCCGTAGCCTGACCAGCTATCGTGACTTACGGGCCAACAATATCCACGTCTCCACTGCGCGTGAGAACGATGAAGAGGTGCTGGAGCTCAGGCGAGGGCTGACGATCCTGGCCACCGCACACACGGGAGCCAACAGCCTATACGAGCTTGCTATCAAGCAAGTCGAGCCCCCCTGCAAAGGTGAGAAAGAGGCCGATGGACGCCTTCGAGCGTGTCATCAGGGCCTACCCCCTAGGGACATGATATCATCGTTCCAAGCCACCAGCAGCAAGGCCAACCTATGGCACCGCCGGCTAGGCCATCCGGGAATGACGATGATGAGGAAGATGATCCCTCAGCTCACAGGCCATGACCTGTGCACCAACGACACGGAGCGCGTGGATGAGTGCCTCGCATGCATACAAGGGAAGCTGATAAGACAGCCGTCGAGGTGGAAGCTCCCGACAGAGATGCCAGTCGCCTTACACCGCCTCCATGGCGATTGGTGTGGTCCCATCACACCTCAATCCGGTCGCACATCCTACTGCTTGGGTCTACAGATCAAACACTTCGAGGACGGCAATTTGCTTCTTCATCAACAGACCTACGTCAAGAAGATGCTACGTGCATTCAACATGGAGAATGCTAACGCGTTGTCCGCCCCCATGATTGGCAAGAGTCGCACCAAAGACGATCCATATCGACCAACCGAAGACAACGAGGAGGAGCTCGACAAATCCCACTACCTAGCGGCCGTCGGAGCCCTACTATACCTCGCCACCAACACGAGGCCGGACATCTCGTTCTTAGTCAGTGTACTTGCACGGCACAGCCAGAAGCCCACGGCCCGACATTGGCAAGGCATCAAGCACCTCCTCCGATACCTCCACGGGACAGAGGATCTCGGACTTCACTACCGAAAACAAACACCGAACGACATAGTCGGATACGCCGACTCTGGATTCAAGACCGATCCCTTGACCAGCAAGTCCCAGACTGGCTATATCTTCATCAAGAACGGTGCACCGATATCATGGCGATCAACCAAGCAAACGGTCACCGCCACCTCCACCAACCACGCCGAGCTGCTTGCCTTCCACGAAGCATCACGCGAAGCAGTATGGCTCCGCACCATGTAAGAAGCTATTCTTCAGATGAGCGGACTCCCACCTAGAAACAACGCAACCATCATATTCGAAGACAACGCAGCATGTATCGAGCAAGTGTCTTCGGGATTCATCAAGGCTGACCGTGTCAAATACATCAGCCCCCACATCTTTGGTTACACACAAGACCTCACCGAAACTAATCAGATTCAAGTAAAAAAGATCCCATCGGTTGACAACATTGCCGATGATCTGATGAAGGCATTACCCGCTCCCCAACACCGGAAATTAATCACAGCAGCAAGTATGAGAACCCTGAGTGAATTAGATTCCGAACAATGACTTTACTCTTTTTCCTTCATATTTTTGAAGTTTTTTTAATGAGGAAGATCATCGTTCGAAGAGGAGTGTTAAAATAGGATGAATATACATCCATTCACTCCGGGGTTCTTAATCAGGAGCATTCAGCTCACCTACCCGGATTAGGTAGACTTTCTAGTTAACACGCAGTTAACCACCAGCCACCGTTAATCCCGAGGCATTAACTATCAGCTACCGTTAATCCCGAGGCATTAACTATCAGCTACCGTTAATCCCGAGGCATTAACTACCAGCTACCGTTAATACCGAGGCATTAACCACCAGCTACCTACAGTTAACTCACAACTAGCTGAACCTACCGTTAATCCCGAGGCAATAATGCCTCGAGATAAATAAACCAAGGCCTGTGCTCATAGACACAGTTCATTCTTGTTGTTCATCTGGTTTGTTTGCTTCCCATCTCTCAACAGAACTAACTTTGATGGAAATATAATGCCTAATTTTAGTATCTAACTTTACAAAATTGGACTCAAACCATGACCTAAACGTTGGGAAAAATGCACACTAACTTTGACTGCTATTATCTTTCAATTCGTATATCAAACTTCACTTCTTTTTTACCACATCATCTCATGTATGTTTAGAAGAAGATCCTATGATTATCTTCTTAGAAAGTTCATATGGTAGTTTTTAATCAACGAAGAAGAGGTTCTTCTAAAACGACTCGGTCCTTTAGAGGTTAATGTAACTCTTTTAGTGGAAGGGGGGTTCTGCCAAGAAAATCAGGGTCAGTTTTGAACACTGCTACTTCGGCGTGTTGTAACTTCTTGGTGGAAGATCCTTTTCCAACATTTGTTTCTTTCAGAGATGCGCATTTTTGTCTAGTTTGTGTGGTACAAATTTCAAGTCAGTTCAATTAGTATTGAGTGTGTTACGTGCATTTTAGTGGAAGGGGGTTCTGCCAAATAATTCAGGGTCAGTTTTGAACGCTGGACCAAGTTTTCCAACAAGTTTTACTACATTTTTACACTTGATATGAAATGTATAGATTTTGAAAGGTGATAGGGGCCAAAAATGCATGGGGGACCTTATATCATTAAGTAGATGGGAGATATCCATCCTTTGTTCAAAAAAATCAAAAGCCAATTTGGAAAATGATTTTTCATCTACAAAGAGTTGGCGCATTGAAGAAATTAAAAGGAAAAGACAAAATGACATTGGCAAAAAGCCAGATGGAAATTTAAAAAAACTTATACTGATGGTACATGTTTTATTTAGAATAGTTCCTTTTGAGTTTTACCTTATATTTGGACATCAACCGTTGTCAAGGCATATCTTCTCTTTATTTTGATTTTTACATTGAAATCTTTTGAGATTTCTTTTTCACACTCTTCCAATGTGCAAAAATTATTTCATTTCTATTAGTTGGGTCAATTATTGTCCACATAAAAAAAAAATGTCCAAAGTTTCATACTACTTTTTTTCAAATTGTGAGTTATTTTTCATATTTCATTTTGATAATTATTGTATTGAAAACATTGTATACCAACTTCATATCGTCTTTTTACAATATGATCTCAAGAAGGATTGAATTTTGAAACAATATTGATTTTATGTCAATATTGATATGGAATGCAATTATGACCCATATGGAATCTATATGACCATAAGAAACATATATCTCTGATATATGAATCTACATATGAACAAAAGTGCCTTCTATTTTCCTGATGTAATTTTGGTAAATAAATTTTGAACAACTGAATCGATTCTTTTTTTGGTAGTATAGAAATTATAAAGTACAACCCAGAGTAAGCACATAGATGTGTTGTTACTTAAACTAATGTCAGCATCAACAAGCCTTATGTGGTAATTGAAGAAAAGAAAAGGCAAGCAAATAATTAAAAGGTTTGAAAGAGACCAATTATAACATGGTAGTGCGAGCTAACATCATGTATATTGTATTCATGTGAAAAAAATTCCACACCAACTAGACAAGTAGGGGCTTTTTTCCCAACAACTGTTACTACATTTGGACATTTCATGCAAAAGATATAAATTTCTGTAGTTCAACGGAGCCCATAATGTACAATAGGGTGACATTCAAATTGGCCGTTTAGTAGTTCCAGGGATAGTGTCCTACACTGCTGCCAACTTTGACACCCTCCCCAAAGCTAAGAAATTGTTATTTTACCATGAAAATTTGGGGACAGCATCATCTTTATGTTGAAAACATGCATACCAAATTTCAAGTCCAGGAGACTCATACAAAAAAACTTATGCAAGATCTACCAACATGGCATAGCTGTGAGAAAAGTGTCACAGCTGCCAACTTTGACACCCTCCCAAGAATTGAGGAAATTTTTTTTGCCCATGAAATTTTTGGAGCAAAAACATTTTTATGTTGTTTGCATGTGTGGAAAATTTCAAGTCCAAAAGACCCATACAAAAAATAATATTCCAAATCTACCAACATGTGTAGTTTTGAGAAACAAAGGGGAAAACCATTTTACTACTTCCAACTTTGACGCCCTCCTTAGGATTGAGTTTTTGTTGATACATAATGAAATTTTTGGCACAAGATCATCTCTACGCTGGTAACATGTGGGATAAATTTCAAAGCCAAAAGACATACATAAAAAAAGTTATTCCATATCTATCAACATGTGTAACTATGATAAACAATTTGAAGGTCATATTGAAAATGTCAAAATATCTTTGACACCTCATGCTTTTTCATTGAACTCAATCATGTGAGTAAGCCACCAAACATAAATGCTTCTCAAAAAGATCAATAACATCTAAATGAAGAAGTGAAGAGGTGTTCCATGCAGAAGAATCCACTTGGCCATAAAGTGTGCATTAGACACAATGTGACAAATTTTTTCTTCTAAATATCTATTGAACACTATGTAAAGGGAATGGTGTGTGTGATTTGTGATAGACTGAATGTTGAGACAATCCTCAAAACAGAGAGTGTTGTATTGTGGGATGCATGAGTGTTGATTCACATTGGGCATACATGATGAGTGATTAAGAGCAAAACGATTTTTCATGTATGCATATGGGCTTGTGTTTTGGCGACCCTTCTCTCTCCTCTCTGCTCCAGCGCCTTGGCTCCCTTCTCTCCCCCTTGCTTTGCTCCAGCCCTGTTCTCCTTCCTCTGCCAATTGTCACGTGTCAATCCTGCAACCCCCTTTGCTCTGCTCTAGCCCCTTGGCCCCCTTCTCTCCCCCTTGCTCTGCTCTAATCCCTACTTTACTGCTGTAGCTAGCATCACGCACTCTGTAAGTTTATGATGGCAATTTCAGATGAAATTCGTGCTCGCATCATAGGTTTGAGTGAGGGAGGATTTACAGGAGTTCAAATTGCAGCTACTATTGGAGTTCCTATTAGAACAGTTACAAGGTTAGTAAAAACATTTAGAGAAGATGGAACCTACAAGCGCAAACCTTGCGGTGGAAGTCACGCTAAAAAGCTTAGTGATAGAGATGTTCATAGTATTGTGCATTACTCAAAAATTCATCGTTGCTCTTCACTTTCAGAGATTACCTGTGCATGTCCTACTCAAGTGTGTAGACGTACTATTCAAAGGGTCTTACATAAAAATGGCATTTTTAGTCGAATTGTAGTCAAAAAACCTTTTTTGACACCTCGTCACATGTCTCAACAATTAGCTTTTGCTCAGAAGTACCATGGATGGAGTGCAAAAGAGTGGGAGCGTGTTGTTTGGACAGATGAATCTACTTTTGAAATTGGAAAAAATTCTCGGCAAATTCATGTTTGGAGAAGTGCATACGAGCGTTATTCATCAAGTTGTCTAGCTCCTACTTTTAAAAGTGGAAGGACTTCTTCAATGATTTGGGGCGCATTTGCCGGAGGACAAAAGTCAGAACTTGTCTTTATGCCTAAAGGTCAACGTTCTGCTAAAGATTTTATAGAAGTGGTTTACGATGCCAAATTGGTTCATTTCATGGGTCAAATTCCACAAGGAGTGCTTATGGAAGATGGGGCATCTGTCCATAGGAGCAAAATATGTGAAGAATGGAGACAAAGCCACCTTCTCGAAAAGCTCAACTGGCCTGCAAACTCTCCCGATCTCAATCCAATCGAGAACGTTTGGAGGATGTTAAAAGATGTTGTGCAACATGGCAATCAATGCCCTAGAAGCTTAGATGTGTTGAAGGTAGTTCTTGAAAGAGAGTGGAAGTTAGTCAATGGTACAAAGCTCCTTCAACTATGTCATTCTATGCCCTCTAGGTTACTAGCAGTGATTGATGCTAATGGAGGACATACACGTTGGTAGATATGGAATAACTTTTTTGTGTCCATCTTTTGGCTTTGAAATTTATCTGACATGTTACCAGCGTAGAGATGATCTTGTGCCAAAAATTTCACTATGTATCAACAAAAATTCAATCCTAAGGAGGGCGTCAAAGTTGGAAGTAGTAAAATGGTTTTCCCCTTTGTTTCTCAAAACTACACATGTTGGTAGATTTGGAATATTATTTTTTGCATGGGTCTTTTGGATTTGAAATTTTTTACACATGCAAACAACATAAAAATGTTTTTGCTCCAAAAATTTCATGGGCAAAAAAAATTTACTCAATTCTTGGGAGGGTGTCAAAGTTGGCAGCTGTGACACTTTTCTCACAGCTATGCCATGTTGGTAGATCTTGCATAAGTTTTTTTGTATGAGTCTCCTGGACTTGAAATTTGGTATGCATGTTTTCAACATAAAGATGATGCTGTCCCCAAATTTTCATGGTAAAATAACAATTTCTTAGCTTTGGGGAGGGTGTCAAAGTTGGCAGCAGTGTAGGACACTATCCCCGGAACTACTAAACGGCCAATTTGAATGTCACCTTATTGTACAGGCAGCGTGAGTTTTCCAATCATTGCAAAGAGAAAAGAAGAAACAAGCATGGAGCAGAACCTGGAAAGTTACTAACGCTTGCTAATTGCATTGGTCAGAATCTGCACGGGGGCGAATCACTTGACATTCTTGGCCTACGGAGTTTAAATCCAACTCCGGCCAATGTCATCTCCCAACAAACTCTGACGCCAACCTACCAAATCCTGCCACTGGTATACTTTCTACGCTCTATGTATCAAGATTTTCTTGCCACTAGTTTTTTAGAATGTGCTCACCCCACACGGTCCTTTATTGCTACTTATTATACTAATCAGTGACATCTGGTCGGAGGTTAAGGTTGAACTCACGCAATATGTTGGCAATGACACTCGGAAGTTTTGCGCCACTTGGCACCATTCTTGAGTGCTTTAGAAGGCCTGTTCGATGATTCCCAACAGATGTCTCCTCCGTTCGACGAATAATTGACGAAAAATTAATCGAGGTTTTAATGTTTAGTCTATCAATCCGTATATTTTATCTACAGTATCTAGATAGGCTGGTGGTCAATATTACAAACATTTAACTACAGTAGTTGCATAGTAATCTCACTTTGCAGTTTCAATTGCCATCTCGTATTTGTCAAAATAATAAGCAAGCTTTTGGATGCTTTTTGCTCGTAGCTTCTTCGAAGCCAAAATCGGGAAGTGCTGGAGGTGCGAATGCTGCATCTTCAAATGTAAGCGCATCTTTAGTTGGTGCCCTAGCGGGTGATGACCAAGACACCTCGTCTCTTCAGCGCGGTACATTTATCCTGTCCTTTCCCGAGTCTCGACGTCTACTGAATGTTGGGAAATGATAAAATAAAATGCATCTTGGCTCATCTTAGATCTGTAAATTGGAACATATCACGTTTTACCGATCATTCATTCTACATTTGATGGTGCAATTCTCAAGCTATATCCAGATTATGAGGATGAGAAAGTGTCGCACCTGTATTTAAACAGAGTTTTAACACTGAAATTCTTTTTGTATATGTGTGGATATAGACTGTATGATTAATAGTCGCAAAATCATCGAAGAGCAAAAGCAAGAGATAGAGTGAGTAGTTTTTCAACTTCCATCTACCCAAACGTGCAGGTTGAGATATCACTGAAAGTTTGAATCTCTTCCATGGTATTTACTTTCGTGATGAGACTATACTTTACATTTACTTTGATCACGATCGATAATATTTACTTGAGTCCTGCACTGTACACACCCAACGCGTACCAGAAGCTTCTCATGTAGCTAAGCAAGAAAAAAAGAAATGTGCAGAGCTTCCTTTGCTTGGAAAGGGAAGAAATCCTGTTCATGTTAGAAACTTGCAGACGAAGAAAGTAGCACCAGCCCCTCGTAAGATTCCAAAATCTAGTTCCTTCGCATTGCTAAATTTAGATGTTTTCTAATTTCTTCTTCAGAACATTGATCGTTAGTGCAAATCAAGGACTAATTCGTAAGGTTGTGAAACTTGTTCACCGAGAAACTCCGTGATGCAGTGCTAGAAGATTTAAATGATTGTGAAACGCGATTATTTATTTACTTCCAGTTGACGTTCTGGCAGAATTGAATCTTATGGACGCGATCACGAGTGAAGTTAAAGGTGATATCCGTGGTATAAAGAGATCTCCTTCGGAAGTCTATGCCATCGCTTTTAATCTCCATTATTGGGCTTTCAAGGTCGGTTTTGGGTCACAGCTGGTGGGCGTCGCTGTGGTAAGGTTGGGTTGAGTGCATCGTTGACGTCAATGGAAGAGGCCCAGAATATAGTCGCGTCCCTCTCAAGTGTGTTGAAGAATGTTGAAGATGAGAGTTCGGTCAAATTGAAGAATATTACAGAACAACATTGCATTGAGCTGAAGCGCGTTCAAGATGAATGTGAACGTGCGGTGAGGAATATTGAAGAGATGTGTGAAGATAGGGTCAAGGTTGTTCAGGACAAGCGACACTTTCTCATCCTCATAATCTGGATATAGCTGCGAAGAAAGTAGCTCCAGCCCTTCGTAAGATTCCAAAATCTAGTTCCTTCGCATTGCTAAATTTAGATGTTTCCTATTTTCTTCTTCAGAACATTGATCGTTAGTGCAAATCAAGGACTACTTCGTAAGGTTGTGAAACTTGTTCACCGAGAAACTCCGTGATGCAGTGCTAGAAGATTTAAATGATTGTGAAACGCGATTATTTATTTACTTCCAGTTGACGTTCTGGCAGATTTGAATCTTATGGACGCGATCACGAGTGAAGTAAAGGTGATATCCGTGGTATAAAGAGATCTCCTTCGGAAGTCTATGCCGTCGCTTTTTAATCTCCATATTGGGCTTTCAAGGTCGGTTTGGGTCACAGCTGGTGGGCGTTGCTGTGGTAAGGTTGGGTTGAGTGCATCGTGGACGTCAATGGAAGAGGCCCAGAATATAGTCGCGTCCCTCTCAAGTGTGTTGAAGAATGTTGAAGATGAGAGTTCGGTCAAATTGAAGAATATTACAGAACAACATTGCATTGAGTTGAAGCGCGTTCAAGATGAATGTGAACGTGCGGTGAGGAATATTGACGAGATGTGTGAAGATAGGGTCAAGGTTGTTCAGTGTAGGACACTATCTCCAGAACTACTAAATGGCCAATTTGAATGTCACCTTATTGTACAGGCAGCGTGAGTTTCCCAATCATCGCAAAGAGAAAAGAAGAAACAAGCATGGAGCAGAATCTGGAAAGTTACTAACGCTTGCTAAAAGCATTCGTCAGAATCTGCACGGGGGCGAATCACTTGACATTCTTGGCCTACGGAGTTTAAATCCAACTCCGGCCAATGTCATCTCCCTAACAAACTCTGACGCCAACCTACCAAATCCTGCCACTGGTACTTTCTACGCTCTATGTATCAAGATTTTCTTGTCACTAGTTTTTTAGAATGTGCTCACCCCACACGGTCCTTTATTGCTACTTATTATACTAATCAGTGACATCTCGTCGGAGGTTAAGATTGAACTTACGCAATATGTTGGCAATGACACTCGGAAGTTTTGCGCCACTTGGCACCATTCTTGAGTGCTTTAGAAGGCCTGTTCGATGATTCCCAACAGATGTCTCCTCCGTTCGACGAATAATTGACGAAAAATTAATCGAGGTTTTAATGTTTAGTCTATCAATCCGTATATTTTATCTACAGTATCTAGACAGGCTGGTGGTCAATATTACAAACATTTAACTACGGTAATTGCATAGTAATCTCACTTCGCACTTTCAATTGCCATCTCGTATCTGTCAAAATACTAAGCAAGCTTTTGGATGCTTTTTGCTCGTAGCTTCTTCGAAGCCAAAATCGGAAAGTGTTGGAGGTGCGAATGCTGCATCTTCAAATGTGAGCGCATCTTCAGTGAGTGCCCCAGCGGGTGATGACCAAGACACCTC
>OZ020525.1:3504633-3722095 GCA_963971425.1 Bryoerythrophyllum caledonicum | reverse complement strand
CGGTCAAATTGAAGAATATTACAGAACAACATTGCATTGAGTTGAAGCGCGTTCAAGATGAATGTGAACGTGCGGTGAGGAATATTGACGAGATGTGTGAAGATAGGGTCAAGGTTGTTCAGTGTAGGACACTATCTCCAGAACTACTAAATGGCCAATTTGAATGTCACCTTATTGTACAGGCAGCGTGAGTTTCCCAATCATCGCAAAGAGAAAAGAAGAAACAAGCATGGAGCAGAATCTGGAAAGTTACTAACGCTTGCTAAAAGCATTCGTCAGAATCTGCACGGGGGCGAATCACTTGACATTCTTGGCCTACGGAGTTTAAATCCAACTCCGGCCAATGTCATCTCCCTAACAAACTCTGACGCCAACCTACCAAATCCTGCCACTGGTACTTTCTACGCTCTATGTATCAAGATTTTCTTGTCACTAGTTTTTTAGAATGTGCTCACCCCACACGGTCCTTTATTGCTACTTATTATACTAATCAGTGACATCTCGTCGGAGGTTAAGATTGAACTTACGCAATATGTTGGCAATGACACTCGGAAGTTTTGCGCCACTTGGCACCATTCTTGAGTGCTTTAGAAGGCCTGTTCGATGATTCCCAACAGATGTCTCCTCCGTTCGACGAATAATTGACGAAAAATTAATCGAGGTTTTAATGTTTAGTCTATCAATCCGTATATTTTATCTACAGTATCTAGACAGGCTGGTGGTCAATATTACAAACATTTAACTACGGTAATTGCATAGTAATCTCACTTCGCACTTTCAATTGCCATCTCGTATCTGTCAAAATACTAAGCAAGCTTTTGGATGCTTTTTGCTCGTAGCTTCTTCGAAGCCAAAATCGGAAAGTGTTGGAGGTGCGAATGCTGCATCTTCAAATGTGAGCGCATCTTCAGTGAGTGCCCCAGCGGGTGATGACCAAGACACCTCGTCTCTTCAGCGCAGTACATTTATCCTGTCTCTGCCCGAGTCTCGACATCTACTGAATGTTAGGAAATGATAAAATATAATGCATCTTGGCTCATCTTAGATCTATAAATTGGAACATATCACGTTTTACCTATCATTCATTCTACATTTGATGGTGCAATTCTCGAGGTATATCCAGTTTATGAGGATGAGAAAGTGTTGGAGCTGTATCCAGATTATGAGGATGAGAAAGTGTCGCTTGTCCTGAACAACCTTGACCCTATCTTCACACATCTCTTCAATATTCCTCACCGCACGTTCACATTCATCTTGAACGCGCTTCAGCTCAATGCAATGTTGTTCTGTAATATTCTTCAATTTGACCGAACTCTCATCTTCAACATTCTTCAACACACTTGAGAGGGACGCGACTATATTCTGGGCCTCTTCCATTGACGTCAACGATGCACTCAACCCAACCACATCCATCCTCGACCGAACCCAACCCAACCTTACCACAGCGACGCCCACCAGCTGTGACCCAAAACCGACCTTGAAAGCCCAATATGGAGATTAAAAAGCGACGGCATAGACTTCCGAAGGAGATCTCTTTATACCACGGATATCACCTTTAACTTCACTCGTGATCGCGTCCATAAGATTCAATTCTGCCAGAACGTCAACTGGAAGTAAATAAATAATCGCGTTTCACAATCATTTAAATCTTCTAGCACTGCATCACGGAGTTTCTCGGTGAACAAGTTTCACAACCTTACGAATTAGTCCTTGATTTGCACTAACGATCAATGTTCTGAAGAAGAAATTAGAAAACATCTAAATTTAGCAATGCGAAGGAACTAGATTTTGGAATCTTACGAGGGGCTGGTGCTACTTTCTTCGTCTGCAAGTTTCTAACATGAACAGGATTTCTTCCCTTTCCAAGCAAAGGAAGCTCTGCACATTTCTTTTTTTCTTGCTTAGCTACATGAGAAGCTTCTGGTACGCGTTGGGTGTGTACAGTGCAGGACTCAAGTAAATATTATCGATCGTGATCAAAGTAAATGTAAAGTATAGTCTCATCACGAAAGTAAATACCATGGAAGAGATTCAAACTTTCAGTGATATCTCAACCTGCACGTTTGGGTAGATGGAAGTTGAAAAACTACTCACTCTATCTCTTGCTTTTGCTCTTCGATGATTTTGCGACTATTAATCATACAGTCTATATCCACACATATACAAAAAGAATTTCAGTGTTAAAACTCTGTTTAAATACAGGTGCGACACTTTCTCATCCTCATAATCTGGATATAGCTTGAGAATTGCACCATCAAATGTAGAATGAATGATCGGTAAAACGTGATATGTTCCAATTTACAGATCTAAGATGAGCCAAGATGCATTTTATTTTATCATTTCCCAACATTCAGTAGACGTCGAGACTCGGGAAAGGACAGGATAAATGTACCGCGCTGAAGAGACGAGGTGTCTTGGTCATCACCCGCTAGGGCACCAACTAAAGATGCGCTTACATTTGAAGATGCAGCATTCGCACCTCCAGCACTTCCCGATTTTGGCTTCGAAGAAGCTACGAGCAAAAAGCATCCAAAAGCTTGCTTATTATTTTGACAAATACGAGATGGCAATTGAAACTGCAAAGTGAGATTACTATGCAACTACTGTAGTTAAATGTTTGTAATATTGACCACCAGCCTATCTAGATACTGTAGATAAAATATACGGATTGATAGACTAAACATTAAAACCTCGATTAATTTTTCGTCAATTATTCGTCGAACGGAGGAGACATCTGTTGAGAATCATCGAACAGGCCTTCTAAAGCACTCAAGAATGGTGCCAAGTGGCGCAAAACTTCCGAGTATCATTGCCAACATATTGCGTGAGTTCAACCTTGACCTCCGACCAGATGTCACTGATTAGTATAATAAGTAGCAATAAAGGACCGTGTGGGGTGAGCACATTCTAAAAAACTAGTGGCAAGAAAATCTTGATACATAGAGCGTAGAAAGTATACCAGTGGCAGGATTTGGTAGGTTGGCATCAGAGTTTGTTGGGAGATGACATTGGCCGGAGTTGGATTTAAACTCCGTAGGCCAAGAATGTCAAGTGATTCGCCCCCGTGCAGATTCTGACCAATGCAATTAGCAAGCGTTAGTAACTTTCCAGGTTCTGCTCCATGCTTGTTTCTTCTTTTCTCTTTGCGATGATCGGAAAACTCACGCTGCCTGTACAGTATACCAGGTCATCGTCGAATATCAATATAATTTGCTGACTGAAAATAATGGAAGGTGAAAGAACGAGATAGACAAAATGTTCACCTCTTTAGTTTTGAACCTTTGGTCTTCGGTGAAGATTTCGAGCAGGCTCAACGTCAAACAGAGGTTCCCGGTTAGTTTAAATATAAAACCTTAAATTTACACATTAGTGCAAGCGAATCAAAGATCCAAAGTAGATCTCGCATTCGTCCAAATCAGAAGAACGTGCAGCTCAACAAATTTTTGAGGCTCTCACTGAATTCATTTTACGCCGCTCACCTCCCGACCTTTGCAACATTGCAGAAGATTAGGTGTTTACGTAGTTCAGGTACTCAACGTTGCGAGATATTTTAGGCCTTCTCTTGCAACGCAGCTACTCCTTGCGAACCACGTCATTGACTAACGTGCTTCCACCATTCCGCACTGATGCATGAAATCAGGCATTAATCAATACAGGAAGCGGTCTTTAACCCATCCATACTTGTTAGAGTTCCCAGGGCGGGACTCTGGCGCCCGACTATTCTAATCTGTGAGAAATTGCGGCTAGGTTTGGAATTGAAAATAGGTCCAAAATTGAAAAACTAAAGAAGCTATGTGTCGGAAGAACCTCTGGCTTACGACTTCGGAACGACCTGGCAGGCGCTAAAAGAAACTACCGTCGATCGAGGCCGCGCACTCGCTTAATGCAGCAAGAAGTCACTGCCGGAAAAACGCGAACGACAATGCAAGAAAGCGGAACAAAGACCTTTCCACTGCTATCACTTCAATCGCCGTACAAATCACAAACAAACAATCCACGATGAAGTTCAGCAAAGAGCAACAAGTCACCACAATAGCCAGCACTTCATGTTGTTATTCGCGGCCGAACAAATTCTCGCAGTGTACATCAACACAAGCTTCCAAGAAAACAATGCGATCAGTCCAAATGTGATCACAACAACCGCAGCAAAAACCACATCGCACGATCACTTCCATCCGACGCACTCGCACGACCGCTCCACGAAAAGAATCGTTGCATTTCAAAAGACGTATACAAGAAAGCTAAGTGTACACTCCTCTACACTTCGCACTTGAAAAGAACCAGAAATCGCTACGAGCTACCTCACAGAGCCACCGTCAACATAGAAACGACACTTGATGTTCTCAATCGCAGCAATGAACAAACAAATTCTTGCCAGAAACATCGACATGGATTTTCAAAAAAGGAATAACGCTAGTGCGATAACAGTAACAAAATCCAAGCCGGACGATCCAAGAGGTCACCGAAGTGCTGAAACAAAGGACCGCGATGCTTATCGTGCAGCTGCAGATTGTTCGATCCGCTCCGCTTCATCGCACCCTGGCTGCTTCGTAAAAATGGAGATCACGGTCCGAGGTCATGGCCTGGCTATGGCGGTTCCAAGCTTGGAATTCAGACAAAAACCTGCACTACTCTGCGGAGACAACTCCTTGACAAGCAAAACATGCCTTTCATTGTACCGAAGAAACTGCCTAGTCTACGGTATGTGTACATTTCATGCTTAAAAATCTAGATAAACCCTAGCCAACAGAATGCAATGCTAAAACTGAATTCTAAAAGGGAGACAAACTGTACTTACTCAAAGGATTCGAATCAGTAACATCCAGGCACAAGTAAAATCTGGCGGGGAGTGTGGGATTTTGACATTTGCTTTATGTTTACATCCCGTACACTTGCTTTATGGAAATTAGCAAGTCACCTCGTCGCCGTACTTAGATCTGTAATGATCGCCACATTTGCACGACGCTACAGTCCTCGCCGGGAGCCAGCGCGCTCTTGCCGATCTGAGCGCCGTCTGCTTCTGTTTGTTATAAGGCTGGTTGCAGGCTTTTGTTGTTTGGGAGTCAGTCTTTCTGGATTTGCAAGTTCCGGAGTGCCAAACAATTAATGAGACTAGTGACCAGCTAAATCAAAACAATTAATGAGACGAGTGACCAACTAAATCAAATCGAGTTTTCTTTACAAAGTTGCGAATGGGTAGAAGTCCACTAAGGTTACTCACTTTTGGGCAAAAAAAATATACTACAGAGTATATTTGTTTTAGAGCCCTTTGTTAAATTGTTGTTGAATGCCAACCGTCCATTGATTAGGTGTGAAGAAATCATGGCCAATAAAATGTTAGGTGAACAGAAAATATCTTGAAGAAAGTGCTGATTTTTTGGACTTTGTGTTGTCATAACACATGTCGTTTTGTAGGTGGCCCAACCCTTTCCCGAGATGAGTATATTGCATACTACAGAGACTGAAAATATACCAAATATACCACGCAGTATATATGTTGAATCAAGGCACCAAAAACTAGGTTTTGAAGAAAATGATGGAAGAAAAAAGTTTTTTTGAAAAAAAATTATGTACCAAGATAGATTTTTGTATACTAATAAAGGTTGGATAAGAATTTGGAGAAAAAATCAACATCAATTTCTTATTTAGGCTACTTGAAAAAAGAGTTTATTTTTTACCGATAAAAGCCAAATTAAATTTTGGATCTAGAATTTTCAATTATAATGTAGGAGCACATTATGGTATGAATGTCTTCCAAAAAAATTTGAAGTATTTTACCTCCTGAAACTCTCAAAAAAAGTATATTTGTCTGATTTGAGATACCCGTGACATGTATGTAGAAATGAAAGATATACTTCTATTGGCCAAACCATGGGCCAGAACTCTAATTTTTTAGGATTCTCATATTGCTATTGAAGTAAGCAATTACATTTCATTAGAAGAATTCCAAAATCAAACCTACATTGGCACTAGGTAGCAAACGAAGGCTTGTGACTTGTCCCTACACCATTTGTGACAGGTTTTTCATACTAGCTTAGTCGACCAAGACCTGAATGCCTTGTTTTTAATAAAACCGACAAAGATGTCAAGGTGTTAAGTTCTACGTTATCTAATGGAATGGGGTACGGCGACTATTATCCATTCGATAGTGGTAGCGATCCTCTGCTGCTGCGGGTTTTAAGCGACCTGTCCACAACATCGAACCATTGCAGCATGTTAGTTGAAGGTAGAAAATCATAATGGATGTCTTGGGCTGATAAGATCAAGAGTATTCCGAGACAATGATGTCGTATCGCTCTTTGAGCTGAATAGTAAAGTACGTTTATCAAAATGAGTAGCAACCGACTACTATTCTATCACCAAATCTGACATTATTGCTCACCTTGGTTCACATTCAGCAGTGGGTTCGATTTCCAACTACAAGTGCCTCTTTTGATTGATGTCACCTTTTAGTTCGATATCCTTTGGCTGAGCCTGCTTCCCAGGAACTGTAGTTTGGTGGCCTAGTACATGGCAGGAGGGTTATGTCGGTCTTTGGAGTTTTAAGAGAACGGTGTCTACATTCTTATTGGGCACATGTTCTGGAAACTTGCCTTGCTTTGAGCCACAAGAACAGACAGGCCTTTGAAGTTTAGAAAGAACCGCCTGGACTATATAATGCTGAAATGCTGGCGAGCACTCTTCCTGACTACAGAAAGAAGCTTGGCACCCATAATCATGTGCATCTCCTGACTTCAATCGCTTCTGTAGCGTAACTTTTTCTTTGGTTGTGCTCATACCATTCGTATTCTCCCGAGGTGCTTCTTTCAAAGGGGTACTGTAACAGGCGTCCAGCGAGTTTTCCTCAACATTGTGCATGATTTCATGCTGTACCGTGGCATGGTCGTCACAATGGTTGTGTAGAACGTTTGAGGAAAAGCATTGGACTGCTTTCTCACTGTTCGAGCTATGATGCTCCAAACTATCTTCAAATTTTTCTCCTTCTAATGACAACAAATCTGAAGATGGCCTTCTAGCTTTCGGCGATTGCAATTCAGGATACGCTTCACTCTGAGGTTCTTTAGCTTGCCATGATTGAATTTCAGTACTCTTTTTAAGGCTGCTAACCGAATTCAGAAGAGGAAGATACTCTTTTCGAGATTGGTGACTACTTGTCAAAATTGTACCACAAGGTGAGTCTTCTCGCCCCAAGGTTAAATTGTTGTGTGTTGTGGTTGTTGTTTTCTCTGCACATCAGAAACACTTCATTATAAGGTTACACAGTCTTCAACACGTAATGTTATCGTCTACAAAGTCGAGAAATGTCATATTTTCCAGCGTTTTTCTCGTGAGAGAATGTAACAGGATTCTTCTATAGCATTTACATCCTGAGTTGAAGAGAAGTCTGAAAAATTAGAATAGAGTACCTGTTGTAAAAACGTTCACAAGTGCTCGTGAATCATCGACATCTGGAGAGATTCTAGAGGATGATCATAAATATTTGAATAAGTAACTAAATATATCTTTTCGGCCGATTGTGTTTGCACACATCCTTTTTGTTTTCTCAATGAGTATCAATTCTTCGTCAAAATAACAAATTATCATGATTCCTCCCTCTACCTTTTTTTCACCAAGCAAGCAGTATTTCAGCTTCTCAATCAGACTTTGAACTATTGAGTTCTCTATTTCAACACGATTCCTATTACAGCAGTCGATGGGAAGATAGCAGTACCTGTTCAATGGATTCTCAGGGGATAAGAGTCCGTGGATTTCGTGTTCAGTTTTTGAAGAAGATTCTACAGCTCCTAAAAGTTGTAGAGGGTAATTGATTGACTGGACCGGGAGATGGATGGTATCCGCATCTACATTAGGGGATTCCTTGCTGTCAGAAAAACACACGATGATGAAGTCCTCCTTGCCATTGTTAATCTGAGGTAAGAAAGTTAGCTTCGAGTCTTGAAGAATTTCAGGCGAGATGATCGCTTGCGTCTCGCTGGAAAGATCCTTTCTTGTGAAGTTCAAGACACAGGCTGTTATTGTACATACATCACGAAACAATCATATCTCATACTCATTCAATTTATATATCATGGCTTCTTTGATCTTTATCTGAAACATGATCGTGTCGAACCAAACCACCCAGAGTTGGAAAACTACTACAGAATTCAACATGCCTATGAAATTTTCTGCTAGACAAGATGATTGAGTATGAATCACCTTGCATCACATCATATCGGGGCGAAGTATTATGCAATACATCTATGTCACTAGTCAGGTAATCCGAGCTGCAAATGTGAAATCAAATGTTAGAAAGCTCACCCAAACTTCGCTATGTAATGCCAAGGCTTGGCTCTCTTTTCACCCAAATTGACTGAAGAGTCTATAAATATGCTCATTGAGGTACCTTCGCTAAAACTGAACATACACAACTCGCTCTCTAATTGACCTCCGTATATCTTACACGACGAGAATAGGATTAAGGTCTTTTCTAGGTAATCTTCTAACAAAGTTACATGATTGCGAATAACATTAGGTTGAAAGGTTATGCATACAAGTATTCTGCCGTCCCTCCAGTTACGGTCTGCGACCATGAGTTGCCATCATCATGGTTACACATTTGGCTAGAATTCCCTCGAGAATAAACAGGATCATTAATTTCCTGCACAAGATCTCCTATAAATTACTGAGAGGTCTACTTTCTCCTGAGAAATATTGAAACAATACCTCGTCATGCATGTGAACGCAGACTGACAAGGATACGCAATGCAGAGTCCAAACGCGACACCATGATATAATCTAGTACCCGTCTGAGTATCACATATTCAACGGCAGATCGTGCTTGTATGGCAATATTTGAACTCACCTGACGCCGTGGAGTATCCCATGCCTCAGAAGGGCCGCAATTCCGCTCATCAGAATATGTACATTTCTTGCTTGCTAGGGCGTCGTCCCAGTCGGAAGCTCCATTCTTGCTTCGATTGTTCATCATCCGTCTTGGAGAGGAGTCATCAAGCAAAGAGAAATCCGCTGCAGCAGGCTGTTCCTCGTCCTTAAAGCCGTCCAATGGCAGACATAATCTGTCGAGTTTTATAGTTGCCGTCTCCCTGGTAAATTTCAAGTTCAGAATAGAAAAATTTAAGTATGTCTAGAATATTATCATAAGTTCCAAGTGACAAAAATTGTGTTTTGATGATCCAACACAACTCGGAGCTTACTCTGACATAAAATATGCAGGCGTCCATGAAGTGATTAGCGGAGGGTCGGAATCCCATCTGGCTGGATTGCTTCCGGGGCTACTGGAACTTTCCTTCCGCTCGAAAAAATTCCTACCGACATCGAAAGTGTCCCGATCATAACTGAAGTCGCAAAGGGGGCATTTCAAATCAACTTCTCTCACCATCTTGAGAGAAGACGGCATAGACTTCCGAAGGAGATCTCTTTATACCACGGATATCACCTTTAACTTCACTCGTGATCGCGTCCATAAGATTCAATTCTGCCAGAACGTCAACTGGAAGTAAATAAATAATCGCGTTTCACAATCATTTAAATCTTCTAGCACTGCATCACGGAGTTTCTCGGTGAACAAGTTTCACAACCTTACGAATTAGTCCTTGATTTGCACTAACGATCAATGTTTTGAAGAAGAAAAAGGAAACATCTAAATTTAGCAATGCGAAGGAACTAGATTTTGGAATCTTACGAGGGGCTGGTGCTACTTTCTTCGTCTGCAAGTTTCCAACATGAACAGGATTTCTTCCCTTTCCAAGCAAAGGAAGCTCTGCACGTTTCTTTTTTTCTTGTTTAGCTACATGAGAAACTTCTGATACGCGTTGGGTGTGTACAGTGCAGGACTCAAGTAAATATTATCGATCGTGATCAAAGTAAATGTAAAGTATAGTCTCATCACGAAAGTAAATACCATGGAAGAGATTCAAACTTTCAGTGATATCTCAACCTGCACGTTTGGGTAGATGGAAGTTGAAAAACTACTCACTCTATCTCTTGCTTTTGTTCTTCGATGATTTTGCGACTATTAATTATACAGTCTACATCCACACATACACAAAAAGAGTTTCAGTGTTAAAACTCTGTTTAAATACAGGTGCGACACTTTCTCATCCTCATAATCTGGATATAGCTTGAGAATTGCACCATCAAATGTAGAATGAATGATCGGTAAAACGTGATATGTTCCAATTTACAGATCTAAGATGAGCCAAGATGCATTTTATTTTATCATTTCCCAACATTCAGTAGACGTCGAGACTCGGGAAAGGACAGGATAAATGTACCGCGCTGAAGAGACGAGGTGTCTTGGTCATCACCCGCTGGGGCACCAACTAAAGATGCGCTTACATTTGAAGATGCAGCATTCGCACCTCCAGCACTTCCCGATTTTGGCTTCGAAGAAGCTACGAGCAAAAAGCATCCAAAAGCTTGCTTATTATTTTGACAAATACGAGATGGCAATTGAAACTGCAAAGTGAGATTACTATGCAACTACTGTAGTTAAATGTTTGTAATATTGACCACCAGCCTATCTAGATACTGTAGATAAAATATACGGATTGATAGACTAAACATTAAAACCTCGATTAATTTTTCGTCAATTATTCGTCGAACGGAGGAGACATCTGTTGGGAATCATCGAACAGGCCTTCTAAAGCACTCAAGAATGGTGCCAAGTGGCGCAAAACTTCCGAGTGTCATTGCCAACATATTGCGTGAGTTCAACCTTAACCTCCGACCAGATGTCACTGATTAGTATAATAAGTAGCAATAAAGGACCGTGTGGGGTGAGCACATTCTAAAAAACTAGTGGCAAGAAAATCTTGATACATAGAGCGTAGAAAGTATACCAGTGGCAGGATTTGGTAGGTTGGCGTCAGAGTTTGTTGGGAGATGACATTGGCCGGAGTTGGATTTAAACTCCGTAGGCCAAGAATGTCAAGTGATTCGCCCCCGTGCAGATTCTGACCAATGCAATTAGCAAGCGTTAGTAACTTTCCAGGTTCTGCTCCATGCTTGTTTCTTCTTTTCTCTTTGCAATGATTGGAAAACTCACGCTGCCTGTACAATAAGGTGACATTCAAATTGGCCGTTTAGTAGTTCCGGGGATAGTGTCCTACACTGCTGCCAACTTTGACACCCTCCCCAAAGCTAAGAAATTGTTATTTTACCATGAAAATTTGGGGACAGCATCATCTTTATGTTGAAAACATGCATACCAAATTTCAAGTCCAGGAGACTCATACAAAAAAACTTATGCAAGATCTACCAACATGGCATAGCTGTGAGAAAAGTGTCACAGCTGCCAACTTTGACACCCTCCCAAGAATTGAGTAAATTTTTTTTGCCCATGAAATTTTTGGAGCAAAAACATTTTTATGTTGTTTGCATGTGTAAAAAATTTCAAATCCAAAAGACCCATGCAAAAAATAATATTCCAAATCTACCAACATGTGTAGTTTTGAGAAACAAAGGGGAAAACCATTTTACTACTTCCAACTTTGACGCCCTCCTTAGGATTGAATTTTTGTTGATACATAGTGAAATTTTTGGCACAAGATCATCTCTACGCTGGTAACATGTCAGATAAATTTCAAAGCCAAAAGATGGACACAAAAAAGTTATTCCATATCTACCAACGTGTATGTCCTCCATTAGCATCAATCACTGCTAGTAACCTAGAGGGCATAGAATGACATAGTTGAAGGAGCTTTGTACCATTGACTAACTTCCACTCTCTTTCAAGAACTACCTTCAACACATCTAAGCTTCTAGGGCATTGATTGCCATGTTGCACAACATCTTTTAACATCCTCCAAACGTTCTCGATTGGATTGAGATCGGGAGAGTTTGCAGGCCAGTTGAGCTTTTCGAGAAGGTGGCTTTGTCTCCATTCTTCACATATTTTGCTCCTATGGACAGATGCCCCATCTTCCATAAGCACTCCTTGTGGAATTTGACCCATGAAATGAACCAATTTGGCATCGTAAACCACTTCTATAAAATCTTTAGCAGAACGTTGACCTTTAGGCATAAAGACAAGTTCTGACTTTTGTCCTCCGGCAAATGCGCCCCAAATCATTAAAGAAGTCCTTCCACTTTTAAAAGTAGGAGCTAGACAACTTGATGAATAACGCTCGTATGCACTTCTCCAAACATGAATTTGCCGAGAATTTTTTCCAATTTCAAAAGTAGATTCATCTGTCCAAACAACACGCTCCCACTCTTTTGCACTCCATCCATGGTACTTCTGAGCAAAAGCTAATTGTTGAGACATGTGACGAGGTGTCAAAAAAGGTTTTTTGACTACAATTCGACTAAAAATGCCATTTTTATGTAAGACCCTTTGAATAGTACGTCTACACACTTGAGTAGGACATGCATAGGTAATCTCTGAAAGTGAAGAGCAACGATGAATTTTTGAGTAATGCACAATACTATGAACATCTCTATCACTAAGCTTTTTAGCGTGACTTCCACCGCAAGGTTTGCGCTTGTAGGTTCCATCTTCTCTAAATGTTTTTACTAACCTTGTAACTGTTCTAATAGGAACTCCAATAGTAGCTGCAATTTGAACTCCTGTAAATCCTCCCTCACTCAAACCTATGATGCGAGCACGAATTTCATCTGAAATTGCCATCATAAACTTACAGAGTGCGTGATGCTAGCTACAGCAGTAGAGTAGGGATTAGAGCAGAGCAAGGGGGAGAGAAGGGGGCCAAGGGGCTAGAGCAGAGCAAAGGGGGTTGCAGGATTGACACGTGACAATTGGCAGAGGAAGGAGAACAGGGCTGGAGCAAAGCAAGGGGGAGAGAAGGGAGTCAAGGCGCTGGAGCAGAGAGGAGAGAGAAGGGTCGCCAAAACACAAGCCCATATGCACACATGAAAAATCGTTTTGCTCTTAATCACTCATCATGTATGCCCAATGTGAATCAACACTCATGCATCCCACAATACAACACTCTCTGTTTTGAGGATTGTCTCAACATTCAGTCTATCACAAATCACACACACCATTCCCTTTACATAGTGTTCAATAGATATTTAGAAGAAAAAATTTGTCACATTGTGTCTAATGCACACTTTATGGCCAAGTGGATTCTTCTGCATGGAACACCTCTTCACTTCTTCATTTAGATGTTATTGATCTTTTTGAGAAGCATTTATGTTTGGTGGCTTACTCACATGATTGAGTTCAATGAAAAAGCATGAGGTGTCAAAGATATTTTGACATTTTCAATATGACCTTCAAATTGTTTATCATAGTTACACATGTTGATAGATATGGAATAACTTTTTTTATGTATGTCTTTTGGCTTTGAAATTTATCCCACATGTTACCAGCGTAGAGATGATCTTGTGCCAAAAATTTCATTATGTATCAACAAAAACTCAATCCTAAGGAGGGCGTCAAAGTTGGAAGTAGTAAAATGGTTTTCCCCTTTGTTTCTCAAAACTACACATGTTGGTAGATTTGGAATATTATTTTTTGTATGGGTCTTTTGGACTTGAAATTTTCCACACATGCAAACAACATAAAAATGTTTTTGCTCCAAAAATTTCATGGGCAAAAAAAATTTCCTCAATTCTTGGGAGGGTGTCAAAGTTGGCAGCTGTGACACTTTTCTCACAGCTATGCCATGTTGGTAGATCTTGCATAAGTTTTTTTGTATGAGTCTCCTGGACTTGAAATTTGGTATGCATGTTTTCAACATAAAGATGATGCTGTCCCCAAATTTTCATGGTAAAATAACAATTTCTTAGCTTTGGGGAGGGTGTCAAAGTTGGCAGCAGTGTAGGACACTATCCCTGGAACTACTAAACGGCCAATTTGAATGTCACCCTATTGTACATAATATGTCCATGGGGACCATTAGAAATTGTGGTTTCCATTGGCTAGCATAAACTTTCTTGGCGGTGAAGTTCATCGGGGTCTTCACCTTATGAAGTTGGCCAGTGGACTTCACCGTTGAGTGTTTGCACTACTGTACTAACCCGTCAAGACTTCTTCATACATTACTTTATTCTTTTTTTGTCTTGTCCAACATCCACCGCTCGCCTCAAATAACCATGTCTTGGTTGAGACTTCTTGACCGGCCGGTGGAGTTCTCCACATAGTGTAAAACCCCCCTCAGAACACTGCGATGAATCTATCGGACCGTCGATGAATCCTGGTCTCGTTCTTATCCGAGCGGTCTGCGGGAGCTTCAGTGCGCGCGCGAGCCGCGTATCAGGTGAGTAGTACGTTTGAATGCATGCTTTCTAGTATTTGGATTCATGGTTTCGATCGTTCTTGTGACTAGTGTTTCGCATTGACGATTGACAAGTTAGCTTCGGGGTTAGATCTTTGATTTGCGGATTGCGGAAGTTTAGATTGCGGATTGCGGAAGTTTAGATTGCGGATTGCGGATTCAGCTAGTGGCGGATTGCGGAAGTTTAGAGGCGCTTCAGAGGAGATGATTTAGTTAGCAGGCGAGCTCTGTTGTTGCAGTGAGGTTGGAGGATGTGTTTGGATTTCGGATGAGTTTAGGTTTTCTTCTTCGTCCGACTTATGACTAGTGTTTCAGATTGACGATGGACAAGTTAGGCTCGGGTTTCGAACTCGAATTTGTAGGGCTCAGTTGGATTAAGCATCGCGAGTGATGGGTAGTGGATGGGTAGAGTACTTTGTTGGATTGACTGTTTGCTAGAGAAGTTACGACTGGAAGGTTTGGGTGGTAGGTTTAGGTTTAGGGTTTAGGGAGATGTAATTCAGAGGCTCTTGCTGATTTTGGTTGGGTGACGTTTAGGGTAGTTTTCTGTGAGATCATGCGTGCGAGATGAGCCGCCGAGCGCTAGAATTGCTGCGTAGTGGCTTCAAATGGACGCCGCCGGGAGTGCCGTCGCGGTACGTCTCCGCGAAAGTGGTCTCCATCGTCGTGCTCCTCTCCGCGGTGGTGGCGCTCATCCTCTTCTCCACAGCTCCAAGGTATTCCGCATTCTGGTCGCCACTAGACCGAGAAGAGCACGCCACCACCTTCACGCTGCCCGCCACAGCCCCTGATATCTCTATCCCCGACGTGCCCGCGCTCCTGGCCGCGCTCCAGCGCGCCACGGCGGTCGCGGCCGACGGACGCGACACCACGTTCAGTCGCAAGGCGAGGCAGCAGTGGCAGGCGCAGCACTCCTGCCGCGCGCGCACGGAGCTCCAGCCGCTGTACGCGCTCCGGCGCCTCGTTGCGGACGCGGCCCCGAACGCGCAATGGGAGGATGTTTTCCGGGAGTACGAGACCCTGCACCGCGTGTGCACGCAGAGCGTGGGCGGCGACCTGGTGGAGTATTTCACGTCCCGGGGGAACACCACCAAGTGCAGATTCTTGGTGGCCGGGACTGCCCCCGGCGCGGGGCTGGGCAACAAGATGCTGTCCATGGTGTCGTCGCTGCTGTACGCGATTCTGACGCAGCGCGTGTTCCTGACCGCGGCGGACGTGCTGGTCCCGGGCATTCTGTGCGAGCCGTTCGAGGGCTCTACGTGGCTGTTTGACCCGCAGTCGAAGGTGACGCCCGAGTACGCCCCGGGAGGAAAACGCTTCTGGGCTCCCAAGGACGCATTCTACGCTCAGCTCGACGCCGCGCTGACGTCGCATCACCCGGTGCAATCCTCCATCTATGCGCTGGTCGCGAACGACCAGATGTGCCAACCAGGGCAACGCTTCTTCTGCTCCACGGAGCAAGCGTTCTACCACCTCGTCCCCTGGGTGCACATTAATGGCTGCTTCTACTTCCTGCCGAAGCTGTTCGCCATCCCGGCGTTCCGGCCCGTCCTGGAGGATCTCTTCCCGGACAAACTCGCCCTGACTCACCTCCTCCGCTCCGCATTCCTCCCCTCGGACGAGATCTGGCGCCGCATCGACCAAGTCCACTCCCTCTACCTCCGCCACGCCGACCGCCGCGTCGGCCTCCAGGTGCGCTACCGCGACGGCGAGAAAGAGTTCAACGTCACGCACCAGCTCATCATCGACCGCGTGACGAAATGCGCGCTGGAGAATCACCTCCTCCCCGAACCCGGCGCGACCAAAGCTGTCAACCAGACGCGAAAAACACAAACGTCAGTCTTCATCGCGTCTCTGTATCCCAGCCTCCACGACGCGCTGGGGGAAACGTACATCCGCAACCCACCTGAGATGGAGGACGTGTCCATCATCCAGGTCACGCGCGGGAAGGAGCAGCACTTCAACATCGAGGAAGACAAGCAGGCGCTCACCGAGATCATCTGCCTCAGTTTTGCGGATTACTTGTTTGTGACGCCGCTGTCCACGTTTGGCGGAATGGCGCAGGGCTATGGCGGCCTGTTGCCGTGGTTTATCGACATCAGGCCCGCGAGCGAGATGGCGTGCGCGCGCGCGCAGACGAGGGATGTGTGTTACCAGCTGCCGGACTTTGTGTACAATTGCCCCCATGATCCGGAGTTGGACAAGCAGTGGGTGTTGTCAAAGCTTCCTTACTTGAAGGATTGTCTGAAGCTGGACGCGAAATATGGGATACAGTTGATCACTGACGACTAGGTCTCGAGATTAAGAGTCCATGTGTACCATATCTGTAGAGTATGATCGGCGGAATCTACCTCTATAATAGGCGACAGTCTGTCCGTCCGCCGCTCTAGGTCACGTGACCTTTGGAATTGCCGTTTGAATCAAATGTGCCTTTTGAATTGAATGTGAACTTTGAAAGAATCCTCCATATGTGCCCTTTGGAGGAATCCTTTATAGTGCCCTTTTATTCAAATTTGGCTTATTGAGTTTTAAAATTTTATTATGTATCAAAAATAGAAAAATAAAACCATAATTTCCAACATATTGAAACTACACAATATACTACCTCGGGTACATAAAATAAATGATAGTTATCTAAGGCAATAACACGTATATGAAATAAATAATGGGTATTTAAAGTGAAAATGCATATATAATGGGTAAATTTTATTTTTGCATTTACATATTTTTATTTAACTTGGGATTGCCCCGGTCAGTTGATGACAATGGGGAATGTACTTGATTCAATTTAGATTCGATTTGAGCTTATAGGTTTTAAAATACAAAACATACAAACGTAAGTTTAACACACCACCCTCCGCTCTCCCCGTCGGGACGACAAGTACCAATCCTAGTGTTGATGAATATTTGTACTAAGAGCGCAACTGTTTAAACTATTTTCACCTTAACTTAGAGCATTTATAAATCTATTAGTGTGGTTGACACTGAATACCAATTCTAGTGTAGTGCATTGAGCCGTGACGCCATCTGCATATCACTTGGAAAGGCACCTTAGTGACATGTAAGCACCTCTGAAATTTTTGGAATCCAAGGTCTGAATTTGTTGATAAAGATCATTCCAGTCACCGACTTCACGTGCTTGTTCATCACCAAATGTGGAGATACCATTACATTAATGCCACTTCGACATCAACATGCCATGCACTTGAGACGTGTCAGTAAAGGACGGTGTATCATCAGTGTTTTCATTGTCCTCGTATCAAAGAGATAGTGACAGTTCATCCACATCTAGCGTATTATGCAAATGGAACATGTTGCTTATTAAGATCAAGCTCGTAAAAAGAACCGGACGTTCAAGCATCAGATTCCAAGTTGTGAAGTACAGACGAGCTCGTAACCATCCGAAAATCTCACACATGTTGTAAGGAGATGAAACATTTTCTGTAAAAATTCATTCAAGATTGTTGTACATATTTATCATGGAGACGAAGCGTTCTCATCGGAAGTGGTGACGAGCTGCACTCCACCCGGAGTGTCGATAACAGGACATGCCCGAATCGCATCGACAACCTCAGTGATCACCTTCCCGTCCACGCCGCGATCACGCGGACACACATATGCCATCTGGACACCTTGGTGGCAAGGATCCACGCTTGCGCCGCGCTCGCAGGGCGGCAAGCCAGTTTTGTTGTTCCGAAACTCGAGAAAATACGGCCTTAACGCGCCATACGCCTGCGCCATGCTGCCGAACGTCGACAACGGCGTCACGAGCAAGTCGTCCGAGAAGCTCAAGCACATCACCTCGGAGAGCGCTTGCACGTCTTCTTCGAGCCCAAACTTCTGCACCATGCCTTGGCTCAGCTGAAAGGTCTCAACGTTGGCTGAGGTTGCAGGTGGGTAGAGCTCGGAGAGAAAGTCTCGCAGATCGGGAAAGAGGGAGGTCACGAAGATGGTTGTCGCGGAGGATGTTGTGGTTGTGTTGTGATCCGGGAGGATGTTGTGTTGTGTTGCGCATTGCAACACGCGGTTGTTAACGATAGTGTGAAGAGCTTGGAACTGCGGGTTCAGGTCACGGTAGCGGATTTGGACGCCTAGGCGGCGATCGGCGCCACGCAGGTACTTGGCCTCGACGTTGCGGACGCGCGTCCAGACGCGATCCGCGGGGTGCATCACGGAGCGGATCATGTGCGTGGAGGCCATGCGGTCCGGGAAGAGGTCGTCCAGCACGGGCAGGAACGCGGGGATGGTGAACAGCTTCGGCATGAAGACGATGCACGACGTGAAGTACAGCCAGGGCACCGAGGTCAGCATCTCCTGCTCGAAGTCGCAGTAGAATCGCGGCAGTGGTTGGCACCAGCTCGCGGGGCGGATGGCGTAGAGCTGGGATGCGTTTCGGTTCTCATCGACGAGGGAAGTGAATTCTGAGAACGGTCTCCAGACGTCTTCGTGTTTCTCGCTGGGCGTGAACTTCTGGTCCGGGTCGACGCGCCAGGAGGAGCCCGCGAAGGGCTCGCACATGATGTCCGGGAGGCGCGACGCAGCGGGCACGAGCAGGACGCGTTGCGTGAGCACGGCGTAGAGCAGCACCGCGAGCGTGGGCAGCACCTTATTGCCCAGCCCCGCCCACCCCGGCCCGCCCGCCACCACGAATCGGCACCCCGAGCTCGCGTTCCGTTCCAGAAAGTACCTCGTCGCGTTCCCGCCGATACTGCGCATGCACGCGCGATGGAGCGCCTCGTACTCTCGCAACACCGCGTCCCACTTCGGGTTTTGTTTCACGTGCTTCACGAACTTGCGGCGCGTGTAGAAGGGTTCGAGCTCCTCGCGGCTGCGACATGGGTTCTGCTCCCTCCAGGTTGCACGCTCCAGGTCTGAAAGCTCGTGGGATAATTCGTCTCCGGAAACTCGCGCTGACGCTTCGCGGATAGCTTGGATGAGTGAGGGGACGTCTGTCACTGTGTAGTGCGTTCTGGTCTGGTTGTAGCTGCTGGTCTCGATCCGAGCCGACATGTGAGAGAGTAACTTGACGTGATCATTCTCGAAGCCGAATAGCATCAGCGTTGCGATGCCCAGGACGACGACGACGGTGAGCGCGCCGGGCCTGAACCGGGAGGACGTCAACGTCCCTCGCTTCGACACCATGGTCCAGGTTCGCCACATAGATGCGTTCGCTCCAGAAATTCTCACATTGCATCAATGCATGGTGCTCCTCTGCAAGAAGAAACAGGACGATTTACCCATCAAGATGTAAATTCTTTACTGAAATGGAACATCGTAGGTTGAATTTATAAACAAGCTCAATGCAAATTTAAGCACAAGATTGACCAAAAAGACCCATGATCGTATTCGGTTCCAGAACTGCTGCCATTTAGGGTAGAAATGATTAACACTGAAATCAAAGGCGTGTGATCGACCTAAATTATCTGAGCCTGGGATGTATCTTTGACACTCTGGTGGATTTTATCTGTAGCACCGAGGCTGTAATTGTTGTCTCATCAGACGGCGTTTGTCAAAACTCTCTTGCTAACTAGCCTCAACAAATTCACCCTTGTAACTAGGTTCATACGTGACAATCACAACGAAGCCAACCAGTTCACTAATTCTGCATTGCTGCAAGAAAAAATGCCAAATAGAGTTAGGTGGCTTTACCTAGACATAATTAAAAAGAGAACTCATTACAAACATAGACGTCAACCATGCATTGGAGAAGCCAAGTCCCTCTCTTGAATCCCCAAATCGATGTTCCAAACACCTGCACATGAACAGTAGCTAGCGCGGGATCAAATTGAGAGCTGACACTTCAGAAGGAAAATCTATCGCTAACCCTTCATGGAAGAGAAAACAGGGAAGTTCCAGAGATCATCACGATTCTAGAAGCACTAGTCCGAAAGTGAGTGTTAGCTTCTCACTCTTGCTAGAATCCAAACGACTGATCGCTTCTCAATGTCCCAAAATCGACTCGATCGCCGACCACCAGTTGGCAAACCCCGGATTCAGCCAAAAGCATCCTCACAACGTCATCACCACTGTTCTCGCAAAACTCGTGTGGAACTCGAATCATCACCGAAAACATGCCTGCTTGGTCCAAGAGCAGCCGAATCTCCTGAAAACTCAAGCAATTCTACCAAAAACTCGACCCATGTGAGTTTCTACCAAAAACTACCCCCGCATCGTTTGTGGTTCCAGAAATCAGTTGTAGGCTGGCCATCCTTGAAAACTTCTTGATACGCAAGGTTGTCTTGTTGTAAATATACAATCCTTGTTCAATACTTTGTACAGTAAACACATTCGTTAGGTTAGGGTTAGATCTAGGTCTCACACTCTTTGCAGCGCCTCCGCTGCTCTACGCCCTCTGTTCTTAAGGACTTTGTCCCCTCGCAATAAACATCTTTCTATTGCACATATCTCTCTCACCCGTCTTCTAACAGCAGAGCAATGGAAACGGTCTAGAGCCTGGAAACATCATCTAGAACCGTGTACCGACCTTGCAAGGATGCGCAGCTGTGGGTGAGTTGGGAACTGATTACAGTGTCTTTGGTTTTCTGAGTGGAAACACTCTGCGATGATCAGTCGCTGCGTCATTGCTCGGCGGAGCTACAGTGTTGTGCTGGTCCCTGCCAAATTATTCTACTGTGTAAAGTACAACTTCCCAGCTGTGATATCATGCTTTAGCAATAAACGTTGATACTTTCCGAAGGTTGGATCAGGTCGATTGACCTCTGCGCTGAGAATATAATATATTTCCTTCTTGCAGTGAAGTGGAGCCCATGGATTGTGTCCCACGACAAGACGATTGCCCCCTTCCCATCGCCCAGGGCAAATTGACCCCCTTGTTGGGAGTTACCCAAGGTGAGCCCATCTGCATAGCATTGGGTCATTTTTCTAGCCCTCTTGTTTTGGGGGGTCTAGTGGCTTTTTTTTGGAATTTTTTTGGACAATTTTGGGGCCTACAGCTATCGTTAACCCATGGAGGACCCTCTTTTTCTATAATTAGGTTCCTACCTTAAAACAAAATAGAGGCCAAGTTTGGACCCACCACCTCGTGGTCCCCTCGGGGAACTCCCAACAAGGGAGTCAATTCCCTTGGGCCTTCCCATCAGGCAGTAGGTTGGAGCTTGGGGTGAAGGTAAGATAGTGGCTTATATATGATGATTCACACCACAAAAAGGTGGTAATTATCAATCCTACATGGCATCCTACTTGGCAAGTGAATTATCTGCAATGGTGGAGTGTTGATAAATGTACACTCCATAATTTTGTTGCATGCCATGAATAGTATAGAAAAGTAGGAATTGGTGGAGATGGACAAGCTAAACTACTCCACTACACTAAATTTGATGTTTAGTATAGTGGTACTTCATGATTTGAAAGCACTATTTTTTTGAAGATTTTTATTGAGAGTTCAACTTTCTATACTACTTCAAGAGGGTGATTATTATCAACATGGTTGCTAAAAATATTCATCAATAACATTTATAAATCGTATAGTGTGCCTACACTAAGCATCAAATTTAGAGTAGTAAGTGACTATTGGGTATCTATGCTTGATGTGAACATTCTTGTCTACACTACTGTAGATACTTCACTCCATGGTTTCAAAATATTCAAATTGCAACATGGACGTGTGAACTCCAACTAGATATCTTGACTACATGATAGTCAGTGCGTTGGTAGTGATTGCAACCTACCTCTTTGTGCAAATGGGGCAAATCTCAAACAAAAGAATGTTATGTATTTGTATAACTAAAATTCAATGAGAATAGAAGGTTGTAGCAGCTAGGAATAAGAAGTCCAAGAATTCACACTTAGAATAGCATAATTTGTGATCTTTACCAATAGAGTAAATACATCTTCATGGCTTCATAAACTATCCACCATTCACTTGTGTGGATAGCGTGGATTCATTCAATTGATGTGGATGACCTATACCAATTTATATCAAGTACATGCATGTCCAATTTTGATTGAGAATTCATTTTCAAGCATGCGGCCCCGAATTACCACTCGGAAGGGCCCACCTTGGTCTAAATAGGGGCCCCCTCCATCATAAAAATAAGGGCCATGTATTGTCCACACCCCCTACCCGTACCATCCGCCCATACGGTTTAAAGAGATCCTCGGACTTTTTATTCAAGCTAAATAAGGCAAAGTGTTACTCTTCTTGACTCGGTCCCGGAATGTTTTTGTCCCACACAACGCTTATCACAGCTGTTGAGTACCGTAGGTGAACAGGAGCAGCAAATCATGAACTGCTGGGCAAATGGGCAAAGGCCACCTTCAACAGCACCAGACAAGTCGTCAGAGTTTGTGCTCATCAGTTCTCCTCCGCCACGGAGGAGGAGGCGGATTGTTCATGCGTCTTGTGCCATAATGATGTAGCACACATGTCACCATATATGTTAGTAGTAAAAAAACATGTAAGAATTGGCCCCTATACTTGGAAACTACTGTGGTAAATACCACCAATCAGCGGGTAGACGCACATGACATATGGGGCTTCATCTCCTAGATATGGTCCATAATGACCGGTTTACATTAGGACTGGGGTAGGATGGAAGGCCGGCCGGATTTGCCTTCAATCCGGCCCCAATTCTTCCATCCGGCCCCAAATAATGTAAAGCATTGAGGCCGGATTCTAGGGCCGGATTTCAAATTCATCATCTTGGCCCTAGTCAATGTAAAGTGTTGGGGCCGGATTCTAGGGCTAAATTTCCAATTTTGAAGTGTCTTAGATTTTCATAAGGCTCAACTAAAAATTATAGAAGCACATGTGTCAAGCTTTTGTCTTTGTTTCTTTCCTAGTTTAAAGAAAAATAGGTTTCATATATTTACTTTATATATTTTCTTTCCTTACTACATTTAAAATTAAAAAATAAATAATAGTATTTTTTCTATTTTCATAATTTTTTTCCTTTTCTCTTATTTTTGATAGGTCTAAAATAAAATAGATTTTTTTTTCATATATACGCAACTTCTAATTCCTCTTCCTATTTTTTTTTAAATTATTCATTGACGGTAGCGATTTGAAGGATCCAACGAAGGAACCGAATCCGGCCCTAGATGGGAGTTTGGGCCACCCAAAACCTCGTCCCAATTGCTCCCTTGGGGCCGGATGGTTTGGCGCCAAAACCATGCCACCTAAGGCGACACGTAGGATGAAATGTGGTTCCGGCCGGCCCCAAGTATAAAGCTCTTGGGTTGGATTTTGAGAGATTGAAAGATCCTATTGGTTGAAACTTGGAGAGTTCCGGCCGGCCTTCAATCCGGCCCCAAGTGTAAACCGGCCCTAAAAGTCCGAGTTGGGCTACTCATGCCCGCACCAGTTTCATGGTAAAATCTGATATGGTTCCCAACCAAACCATTTGATTATCTTCTCTGATTACCTTTTTGACCATATTAGTAGTTCATCCATGACCCATTGTTCACATTGAGTTCCCAATGAGTTCTATAGTGTTCCCATCTCGTTCACATTGTGTTCAAGGAGCGTTCCCACAACATTTCCAAGCCGTTTCTATGAAGTTTTTAACACGTTTTCCAATTATTACCACAATGTTCCCTATGAGTTCCCATATTGTTCCATAGAGTTGCCCAACGTGTTTCCCAGTGCGTTCCAAATTGGTCCCAATGAGTCCCCCCGTTCCCAAAGAATTCTCAACGCGTTTACGCTCGGAACCAATTTATACTTTTAAAATAACATCCAAATTTACTTTTGGGTTAGTGGGGCCCACCACCAATTGTTGGGGCCCCAACGTAGGTTCATCTGCACACATGTGGATGAGCTTAGTTTCGGTACCCTATCTGTTGGTCGGGTTTGTAAATAATCAACCCCTAAAGTATCGCGTCAGAATGACAATTTCACACCAAAAACACTTCAAAATTGTTGATTCTAGTGCAATGAGTAAGGAAGGAAACAATACCTATGTTTATAGTTTTGACTGTAGGATCTCATTTAAGACTTACTAAGAAACATACTCACAAAATTTCATAAACTTTGACCACACAAATAGAAAGATAATAGTGGTTGAAGTCAAGAAAAATAATTTAGTTTATTCCTTGTGTTGGGTGGATCATTACATTTTGACTTCACTAGGTGTCAAATTTTTGCACTACGCAAGGTCTAAATCTTTTACCATTGTGTTAAGCATAATGTTAGTTCCCTATACACCAATTTTTAGAGGTAGAGAATGGATGTAGCATATTCAAAACAAGTGTGCAAGGAGTGTAGGTTCAAAAATTGTCAAATCACGTTTTCATTTTTTGGTCAATAAGAAGGTTCTCACCACATATTGTTGTTCAAAAAATTAAAAGTGAAAAATATGAAGAACTCTAGGTTTTATGTAGAAAAGATGAAGTTTTTATGCCCAAAATGTGTAAAAATGTTTGACTTGAGTTACATTGGTTTTTAACACTCAAAACAAAAATATTTTTTTGGCATCTTCAAATAAGGTAATATTCTCTACATGTATGAAAAATCTCAGTGTCAATAGAAACTTCTAGCAATTTTTTGAAGTTGCCCGGAGTCCGTATTTCTAACTTTGAGTGGTACTAACTTTCAAACCATGAATCCAAAACAAATAATAAAAATACCTTCACGAAGCTTTAATGAGGAAAAATTTAGAATAAAAATTTTAATTTTTAATTCTTTCCAAATTTTAGGAACCTACTCAAAATCAAAATTGTCCCCCCAAAGGACACTTGGTTCTTTCAGGGTTGACTCAAAATGGAGTCCGTCTAATTTTTTTGGAAAATATGAGAGATTTGTCTAAGGTGATACCTATGTAATGTCAAGGTCGTACCATGTAATGTCAAGGTCATACCAAGTAATGTCAAGGTCATACCAAGTAATGTCAAGGTCATACCATGTAATGTCAAGGTCTTACCCATCTAATATCTAGGCAATATTTAAATACTACCTAGGTGATACCTACTGTGTCCAAACCACTGTGGAAAGAAAAAAATATTCAATTCGACAAAGAACGTCCAATCTGACGGATGCGTGCGGTAGTTTGTTTTCTAAAATCATGAAAAACAGGTACACGGTCAAATCAGGGAGATCACATACGTCTGAAATCCGGGGCCCCCTATGTCTCGGACGTCCCGGACGTCCATCCCGTCCAAGACGTCGTCTAGACGCGGGTAAATTGGCGGTTGCCTAATTTACTTCCGGTTGGGGCCCAGTCGTGGCACCGTTGCCGCCCGGTCGGTGCACAATTGCGCGGCAACCGCCTCGGGCAATCAAGGCGGCGTATGGCCGGTCACCGGGCGACCGGGCCCCAACCATCCGGCAACCAGGTCGGGATCGTGGCGGCGGGTAGCAAAAGAGGTTAAATTTTTTTTTTAAAAAAAAAACCCTCTAAGTTACAAACGTCCCACAAAGCTCCCGAACGGACGTCCTGTTCGTCCCGTCCGTTTGAACAACCTACGGTCAAAGGAACACCGTATTAGAATATACACAACTTTTTGTTTAAAGAAAAAGTGAAACAATAATTTTATTGCTCCTTTTTAATTACTATATCCACAACTAGAGGGAATTTATACTTTTATTTCTATATTAGGATTGCTTCACACTATGACAAAGACGAGAGCCGACCATCAAAATTTCAGCCCAAACCATGATGAGGGGCCAAATTCTTGGGCTAAACAAGTACATTAAAACATGTAAATTGAAGGTAGTTGACGGCCTCTTAAAGGAAGTTTGGATCAACTAAAAACGGTGACCCAAGTTTTGCTCGAGAGTCCCTAGCCTTGGCGCCAAAACTCTCTTAAAAAGAAAATGTTGTCGTGTAGGCACAATGGAGGGTGACGGCCTTTGGACTTTGGCATCTAGTGTGAAGGCCAAGAAGCCAAACTTTGGCTGTTCTTGCAATCTCATTGGTGGAATTCAACAGCCTCTTGACCTTTGGTCATAATGTGAAGCAACCCTTATTCATATCGACCAATCCCACCCCATGAAGGAATTATGCTAATTAGATGAATAAACTACTCTAATAATGATATCTATTGCAAACCACACAAATTGACAACTACTATAACTTTTTTTACTCTTGATGAATATTTTACCAAGGATCTCTCCTTGAATAGTGTAGATAGTTGTGCTCTTAGTAAAAATCCTTCAAAACATTTTGAGATGGCAAAAAAAATCCTTCCAAACAATTACTTGACATTGTATGTTTCTATCTTTATTATGAAGAAGTTGGCAGTGCAATTGAAGAATTAATCCTCAAGACTTTCCAAGTGCCAGTGGTTTGTGAATGTGCCTTCAAAGGAGTTGTACGTTCCCATGAGTCAGCTTGGAAAATAGAATTATCGAGTCCATATTTTGTGGGCCATATCTATGAAAAATGGGGAACTCATTTTTAGAAAATTACAGACTGTCTAGCGGATTTGCTAGTTCCTACCTACCTACCTACCAAACGCGATAGCGTGAGGGAGGTAGGAAATAGCAAACTTGCTACAAGCCGGAGTGGGGCGAGCACTGCCAGCTACACAACATAACGGTTTGTCAGCTTGTGAGCTTGCAGTTAGAATTTTTAGTGGGTGGTCATAATTTTCAAAGGTGGTTGTTGTATTCTCCACCAGGTCTTTGTATTCAACAAGGTAATGATTGTTGGTGTAATACCGTTTGTATTTAGCCTGCTCTGAGCTTATTAAAAGCGCCCGAGCTAGCAAGTAGATCGCTACAGGTGTCACACTGTTCTCAAGAAAAAAAATTATGTAAAGATTGAAAATAAGTAGGGAAGGTTTGTAGGGTCCAATAGAAACCATTCTTCATTCTTCACCATGTGACACCCAATATAAATCCACAAGGATTTTCCCCTAAAAGACCAAGGCATTTAAAAAGAATCTCTACTCTATTGATAAAAAATTGCTAAGATGAACTTTGTGAGATTATTACTATAGAATTTTCTTCTAAAATTATTTGAAATAATTAAGTAATTTTTTAGTGAATTTGATCGTACGGATTAAAAGACAATTGCAGTCAAAATGAAAAACTTGATCCCCTCAATGGGCGCTTGGTCCTTTTGAGAATCCTAAATGATTGGGAATGGGCATTGTGTTGCAAAGAAATTGGAAATCATCAATAGACTCAATGTAGCCCTATAATTTGAGTTGTAGTGTACACGGTCTCACGATTAATTCCTCATGTTGTCATCCCTTGTGAACCCCGCTTTCAGAGCATCTCCACAATAGGGCGTCAGCTACCGGCCACAGTGGATCGGGGACGCCTTGGTGGAGCCCGCCCTAGGTCGGGGTGCCAAAACCCAACTTCCACTGCCAGCCGCTCGTGGGGCACTAATAAACGGAAAAACCAACTAGACTTCAACATGTTGGAAGTCACTTGAACCAATGCATGACTTGACACCCAAATCAGACACAATTTATTCACTCCATCATTAGAACAAAGACGATCTCTTCCAACCATCAACTATGGTAGAGGCACCCAATTCCGATCACTTAAGCCGGTTTGGGACTCAAATGACATTGTATGTCAAAAACATTAATGTAGAAAGTTGCGGGATTATGAATGAAACTCAACAAATATTTTTTCAAATTTAATCTCAAAGATTTGCAATTGATATTGAATTTAGAAGCCCGAAAACCACGAGAGCCCATAATCAAACTCTAGAGTAGGTGAGATTTGGTGCCCTCCTTTGCCCAATGCCAACAAGTGAGAGTGAGTAAAAGAGAGAAGACATGCCATGGATAACCAACCCATGGAGGATACCCAATATCGATCGGCCTTATTTGACTTTCAAGGCAATACCACCAATGAGAGCTCAATTGAGGTGGAGCAACCCGAAATTGTACACATTATGATCCAATGCCGATAATGAATGGTGTTGTCAGATTTTGAGTTATCAATTTTGGATCACTTCATGCACCATTTCATGCATTTACCATTTTCATGCACCATGCCATGCATACTCTACTGATCAAAATTGGGTGCCTCTACCTTAATGATCGGATTACATAGCTTGGACCTTGCATTGACATTATTGAGTACAACAAAGCTAGATCAAAAACTACATTCGCACAATTTAGCAATGAGTTGGGCACTTTGCTAAAACCCTAACTTTAAACCCAAACCCCAAATCCTTTACCATGGATAGAGTATTATCGCCTAAAAGGGATCATGTGGTCATTTGCACAGTACTATAGTGATAACGATGCAACATCTGCGTAATATTGAGACAATACGTAGTTGATACTCTAGAAAAATGCTAACTTATGAGCACAAGATTCATTTTCAAATCATACAGTCACACCTTCGATAAGTTACATCTCCAATAAGTTATAACCACTACTGTTGTAGTCCAGTGGTTCGTAATTTCCAAAGTTAACCGAAATTAACCTTAAGCGAGCCCACCTAACCAGATCGTTTCTAGGGATTTGTATCATGTGTCAAATTTTCTAAATCTAAGAACAATACATACTCAATACCTCAGCACACCCGAAAGGATGACTTCCTCGGTACCTTGGTGGCTGGTAACAAGTAAGCACAAATGATTCATTTAAACTCTGTTGAGCACCAGAGTAGTTTTCCGGTAAGTTTTTAAAGTGCCCGAAGTCACTGCCCTCCATTCTTGCAGTCCAAAGGCCACAATCTCCATAACCTAACTCTACACCATAAAAGAATTAAAATATTGCAGCTAGTTCACCGGCCCTCACAATTTATCGGTAACAGCCCCCCAAACCACCCAAAAAACAGTCTCGGTAAACAGGTCACGCAAAACCGGATTCCAACTACAACCACATCCAATGAATGAAGTAAGGAAGATACAAGAATCACAACAGTCTAGTGCTGAGTAATTCACATAAGAAAGACAACTTTCCACGAGGATCAAGGGATCTCATCCACTATAAGGGTAGAAAACCAAGAATATTCCAGACTTAGCCAAAGCTGAGATCTTTCCCGGTCTACCAAGAGGGGGAGATGTCATCCCTCCTCTCCACCAATCCAAACACTTCCCACTTAAGGGATGCTATCATAAATAGTAGTGGGCTTCCCGGATCCCATCGGATAAGCAACTCTACCCGTACCAACCGGTCTAGGGTTAAGAGTAAATCCCGAATCTTACTCCACCATCTACCTCGGATATCCTACTCCCTCCGGAAGCCTCCGCTTACATTCAACCACATAGCACTCAACAAGCCACAATCTTCCACATCCTAGCAAAGACCCACTAGGAGGACTCAACTATCTCCCTCTCTACTCACACAAGCTCAACAATAACTCTAGACACAAGCAATGAAGGGAAGACAACAAAGAGAAGAATACTTAAACCAAGAGCCCAAGGCTCCTTAAGTACACAAAGGCCACTAGCTACCCTCCAGAAACTAGGTTCACAAAAGGTGGAAAACGGCATCTAGATCCTAGAATTGAAGGTTGTATAGTCACCGGCGGATTACCGGTTAGACCGGTAAACCGGCAGACTCTTTGTCCAAGACCGGTAAAAACATACCTTAACAATAGTAGCTGGCCGGAGAATTCACTCAAGTTGTAGTGACCGGGTGCACAATGGGCCTCCATCGACATCACTACTTCCACCCTGACGTTAATCTACCACACCTAGCAACTACTTATCAACAGATAGGATAAATCGACAATAACATATAACATAGGCTTATCCGGAAGAGTGGAATTATCTTCCGGTATATCCATGGGAGGATTGATCGGAAGATTGGGAGTATCCACGGGTATATTGTCAAGAGGATCCACCGAAAGGTTGGAAATTATAACCGGGAGATCTACCAGTAGATGGAGAGTATCTATTGGTATATTGGAAGTCTCTACCAGATTAACAAGCATAGCTACCGGAGACATGTTGTGGCTAGCCGCGTCGTGATGCTCTCACGTCTGTTGGGATGGAAGATTGGGTTTAAAAACTCAACCATTCTCCTCAACCGGTTATTCGTAAACTATTCACTACGGTAGCACTCCGATGCGTTATAGGAGCTTCATAGGTGTTTATCCAGCAAACTCCCGGCTGAACCCGAGCTTCGATCCCTTCTCTTCTACAAAAGAGTACACATCATGCTATAATTTTGTGGTCCATGTCGCGGAATTAGCCCGGTAGACTCGCCGGGGTGTCCCAGGAGGTAGCAACTCAGTAGCTGCGTATCTTTTCTAGAAGACCTAAGGTTTCTCGTGTAATCCTATACAGCCCATCCGGGTGAGGTCTTCCTCCAATTGTCCTCCTTCCTCAATCTCTTCCTTTTTGTTTGGATCAATCTTGGAAAGCGTCAGTATTACCGGTGGAGTCATGTTGTCCGAGATGAACTAACTCCGGGATGTGCCTGTACTTTCACCAATCACCCTACTAGACTTATTATAATTTCCGGTCCGGCCCAAAAAACACACAAGTATACCGGGCAACCAATGTACTTTTCTCCAGAACACTTTTCTAGATTAATGTGGATGTAGGCATCTCACATATCTAGAAACACAACTAGACGAAACGAAATAACAAATGACCACTCAAGCGAAAGAGATGACTCTTACGCTAGGAGAACAAGAGTTTTTGTAGATGATTTTACAGGAGATCGGAGAAACCGGAAAAATGATGGAAAATTTAGGCAAGACTAGGAAAAGGAAAAGAATAGGGAGAACACAAAAACTACTTGCCACAAGGCCGGGACAATGGAAAGGAAGAAAATAAATAAACGGAAGAAGGATAGACGCACAAGTAACAAGAATTCAAGATTCTAAGACGCACAAGGTCTAAGTAGAGTCTACCGGGAGACTTTATCTAGAGCGGAAAGGAGACGACCAGAATTCATCCCGGGGAAAAGAAAATGAGAGAGACAAGTGAAAGAAGAGAACTTACAAACAAGGATATTCTACAAACAAGAAAATTTCATCAATTGGCAAGAAGCACATTTTTCACAATTTTTGCCACCTCCTTGTTGCACCCGCAACCTCCTCGCAATCGTAGTTGTCTCTGAATCTTCTTGTCGCGGTCTTGAATCTCCTTGCATTGCTTCCACGCTTAGTAATTGCCACCTCTGTTGTGTCTAAAATCCCTCCGCGACGGTCTTCACAAACCCTAGTTTGCAACTTCAAACCCTAGGCTTCTTCTACGTGGCTGCAACTCTCCTCAAACCTTCCTACACGCGGTCGCAATTTCCTATTTCTTGTTTGCGGCCTCCTCTTCTCTCCTCCCTTCTCCCTTGTTTTCTTCTCCTCTCTTCTCCTCTCTCCTCCCTCGTTTAAATTGTGGTCTCCTCTTCTTCCTCGTTGATCTCCTCGGGAGTGTGGTACCCGGTTGATACCCAAGAACCCGATTGATATCCAATACCCGATTCATATTCGGATTTTGCCAGGGTATCAACCAATTTATTTTCATTTTATTTTTTCTATTTTTCTTTTATTTTATTTTGATTTTTTCTCCTTTTTATCTTTTCCTTTCATATAAAATTAAATTCCTATTCTTTTGAAGAAGAATTTAAGTTTTCAGAAAACAGATAAGCTAGAAAGGAAACCTAAACAATCAAACTAGAAAGAAAAACTAACAAATAGTCTATCTATTTAATGAAAACTTGACTAGCTAATTTAGCCCTAAGTGATGATTTGGACCTTTGTCCCAGAGATTTTCCCGGACACTCTCTATTAGTTTTTCCGAGCATAAAAATTGGTTGGTTTATGACCCGATTTTATCACCACTGTAATACTAATTAACTAGTAAAGCATTTTCCTACTTTCACTATTTGCTATGCAATTTAATTCTATGCAACAATAACTTCTTTGCCGGTTATCTAAACTAAAAATCACAATTTAACTAATTTTTTTGGTAGAGGCAACGAAGTGGGAGTTTCAGACTCCTACAACTACTTACAGCCTACTACACTAAAATTAATATTTGATGTTTGCAACACTAATTACAAACTTAAACACTAAATGTCAACTTGAACACCAATTGTCAAAAGGAGTAATTCTTGGTTGTGAAATTTTGCATGTTGAATTTTAATGAAAAATTTCACACACACACTTAAGTTACCCACACACATACTTGGATTACACACATACACATACTTGGATTTTACACACATACTTGGATTACAGACACGTACTAAGATTATACACACGCACTTAGATTACACACACGCAGACACACATATAGAAAACAACTAAAACCAAAGAGAAGCACAATGCATCAAACACAAAACCCTACTGCAACTAAAACTCTGATCAAAATTAGAGTCAGATTGCACAGAAAAAAACCCTCAAATTTTTACCCCCTAAAAACCCTAAATCTAAGAATTCCAAGAAGGCACACTTTTCTTCATAGTTTTGTCTTCCCCAGATCTCTAATAGTTTCAATGTCTTTTGTGTTTGTCTCATGGTTAACAAAACGTGTTTCATTGCATCTAGGTGTGTTTGTGAGTCTATTAGGTCTTAATTTGTGAGTTGTGCGATAAATGAGTATCTGATATAGTTTCTTTAGCCGTTCGGACATGGCTGAGGCCTACAATCCATCGCACTGTAGATTTGACCACACAAACATTGAAGCAACAACCTCAGCTGCAACCACATTGGTGGAATCCAACAACACAAAAAACACAACAGTCTCTATCCTCCCCCATCTCCGCAACAAATTTCACTTCCGGCTGCAACATCTCTTCGCAAGAAAACGAGAAGATGAACAATTAGATCCACGTCAAAACTCCACAACAATTTGTACAACGATTGCCAATAAGTCGACATTTAGTGAAACTAAGGTAGTAGAGGTAACAACACTAATGGTCACACAATTTCAGTGTAATGCTCTTGCCTCCATGTCCACCTCCATTCTCCTCTCTAGCCTTTGAATCAACCTCATTGTGCCTCTAAAGTATGATGACAATTGCACCTCTCAACGGTGCAGGTTGATGGAGGTGCAATCCTACTGAAGTAACCAAGCCCTCTGCTAAACCCACTACTAACCTCTAACCACTACTACATTCTTACCACCGTCCACCAGCACCAATACTATGGTGGTACTATCTCGATATCCGTTTGATGTTATGGTTGTACTAGTGATACTCCGGCGGGTAACAGGAAGATTGGCGTCTCTAGCAGACGGCGTACAAGTCGCCATGGCTGGGGCACTCCTGGTTCAAGGGCCCGAAAGGAAGCTTCAGTTTCCGGAACTCCTTCGTCTCCAAGTCGAAAATCACGAACCTCTCGCCGCGCGAAACGTTCTCGTCGTCGTCGCACCACCACGCATAGATGAGGATCCACTGGAAGCAATAACTCGCATAAATCCGGATATCCAAGAAATCCACTGGAGTCTCATAGTTCTCATAAAACAACCACGAGCAGAGCTCTCCGGGCATTGTCGCGACCTCCGTCCACTCCTCGTCGGCGAAGCTGGTGAGTTCCCAGACGCGAATGAGCTTCTCCTTGGGGTCCACGGAGGGATGGAAGATGCGGTCGCGCCAGGCGCAGATCCCGAGCAGGAAGTCGCCGCACGGGGGCGGGTTGATGCCGTCCCAGGAGTCCTTGGTGGTGTCGTAGATGACGATCTCGTCGAGCTCGCAGCGGATGAAGAGCACGCCGTGCGCGAACGCTGCCATGGCCTGCCCGGGGCTCATGCCGTACTGGTGGGACGGCTTCGCGGTCCACGTGTTGGTCCTGGATTCGTAGATCTGCGTCGGGACGTCGTCGTTTCCTTGCATGATCTTGAACTGGTAGGGCCGCGCCGCAGTGTCGACCTCCATGCCGCTGTAAGGGTGGAGCTGGAGCGTCTGCTCCAGTGGTGGGGGAAGAAGGAAGAGATGGCGCGTGTGGAGGTTGAAGACAGACCGGGAGAACTCGCTGACGAGACAGTCGGAGAGCGCGAGCCCCGCGACGGACCAGAACTCGTTGCCATTCGGCAGGCGCGTCCAGGTCCACTGGTTGTTGTTGGTGCGCGGGTCGCGCGCCAGCAGGCCGCGGACCCTGCCGTCAGGGCCCTCTGCGTTGAGCACGAAGTAGGGCTCTGGGAGCAGGAAATCCTTGTACGTGGAGCTCAGGAAGGCGCCGTCGCTCGCCAGCCGGTTCCACTCCTTGCACACGAGACGCAGCTGGAAGAAGTGGCGGAATGGGAGCTTGGTGTAGATGTTCTCCAGGCTGACGTGGCGTTGCAGCTTGCCCCAGAGCCCCGGGTCCATCTTCTCCTGCTCCGCTGCTGCTGCCTCCTTCGCCATCGCTGCAGTCGATCACAACCCTAACACTAGTAATCTGTGAAGGTGTGCATCTAATCACAGCTATGGTGGAGTTGGATCTCAGACTCAGTTGTATCTCGCGATCACGACACAAGTTGCGCTACCAAGGACACTAACAAACTGTGAATCCAGTTGCATCTAGTCACTTCGACATTGCCACAACACAAGCGCGCTACCTGCAACACTAATAAACTGTGAAAATTATGTGCATTGACTTTCTTGTTACAGGATAAGCTGGATCCCACAACTACAAGAACGGTGGAGGTTTATCTATGATACTAAAGTACTCCGTAAAGGTTAAGGATTAGAGATACCAGGAGTCGATCAAACTCACAATTGGTCGACCGCTAAAAATTCTCTACAGTTTCAGTACAAAAATCAAGCACCCAAACTCGCTCTCACAGCTAGTTAGTGGATATAACTTAACAGCATTTGGGAATTAAACATCAAGAGTTAAGACTTCGGTTGTGAGTTACAAATACAAAGACCATCAAACAGGTTACCTTCAGGCATCACAACCAAACTCCCAACCAAACTCAAAGCCTATTAACCCCTCAAGGAGTAAGTGTCTTTTCTGGGGACAATTTTTTTCACATTGGCTGCAAATATCTTTCAATTCACAAAATGTTTACCACATCATCTCATATAAGTTTAGAAAATCATCCTACGATTACATTCTCGGCAATTTGTATTCAATAGAAATGAGGGTTTGATTACTTATGAGTGGAGACAATGTCTTTGCTTGCGGGTGATCCAGGAATGGCGGATGCGTAGGGCGCGCTGCGTAGTGAGGAGTCCGTGAGGGGGCAGGCGGAGCTGTGCTGTGGCGTCGGAGCTGCAAGTGAGGTTTCTGTGACAATTGGCACTCTCCTCAGTCATGTAAAAAGAGTGGTCCCCAGTTGACTGCGTCATGGATGTTGACGTGGATGTCAATGATGAGTTGTGAGGGATGATTATGGCAATAAGGTAGAGGCACCCAATTCTGATCACTAAAGCCAGTTCGGGACTCAATGACATTGTATGTTAGAAAGATGGGGAATTAGGAATGAAACTCAACAAATATTTTTTCAAATTTAATCACAAAGATTTGGAATTGATATAGAATTTAAAAGCCCATGAACCACCGGAGCCCATAATCAAACTCTAGAGTAGGTGAGATTTGGTGCCCTCCTTCACCCAATTCCAATAAGTGAGAATGAGTAAAAGAGAGAAGACATGTCATGGATAACCAACTCATGGAGGGTACCCAATATTGATCGGCCTTGTTCAACTTTCGAGGCAATGCCACCAATGAGAGCTCAATTGAGATGGAGCAACCCAAAATTGCACACATCATGACCCAATGCCAATAATGACTGGTGTTTTCAAATTTTGAGTTATTAGTTTGGGGTCACTTCATGCACCATTTCATGCATTTTCCGTTTTCATGCACCATGCCATGTATATTTTACTCATCAAAATTGGGTGGCCGATCGGAATTGGGTGCCTCTACCTTATAAGGTGTAAAAATTGATGTACACAGTAGTTACAAAAGTTTGTATTTGTGTTGAGCTCGATCCAATGACCCATGACAGTTTTAATTTAGATCATTATTGCACCTAATACATGCTTGAGAAGTTGCAAAATGATCATGTATTCTACATGTATGGTGTCGCTTTGAGCTTGATAAGGTTCAAAATTGAAATGACCTTCAAATGAAAGTTGTTAGTTGAAGAATCTTCAATTTGAAAGTATACGTCTTGCTAAATTTTAGTACCTTTTTTTGTACGTTAAGAGTAAAATACGTGACGGTATATATGGTCCCCTACTAACCTTAAGGGATAACTCAACCATGGTTTTCAGTAAGGCATCGAATTTTTTGTGAAAGTCCTTCCAGAAGAGGAAAGAAAGAGAAGAGAAAGAGAGGTTAGATCAAGGTATGGAAAGAAATAGAGCTTGAGAAATTTTATGCTCCATTTCTCCACACAAATGATTGCATAAGTAGTAATCAATGTTCTTGGGCCCTACTTATTACAAGCCGAAGCTCCCCTATAATAATATCCAAGTTCCCAAAGATGTCTTTAACACCTTTTCCAAGCCACTTTACCCTTGTGTGTGTATGGCTTTTAACAGTTTTTTGTGTTGCCTTTATGTATTTAAATCCATAAATTACTTTGAAAATTTCACACCAAAAGCACTTCAAAATTTCTTGTTTTGGTGCAATGAGAAAGTAATGAGATCTCAATTAAGACTTATTACATACTCACAAAATTGCATAAAGTTTGACCGCACGGATTGAAAGATGATAGCGTTTAATGTAGAGAAAAGGGGTCTACCCTCGAGAGGGGGAAGTAGTTCCATACTACTAATTCCTTGCCTGGTGGGCATGGTCTTAGTGGTGGAACGAACAGACACTTATTCACGCCAGCCCCCTAAAAAGACGACCGGCGATCTTCTTCTTCTAGAGAAAAGGGTTCATTTTCTTCCCTGTATTTAGTGGATCAACAAACTTTGACTTCACTTGGTGGTTGATTTTTGCACAATACAAGGTCTAAATTCATTACCATCATGTTAAGTATGATATTAGTTCCTTGTACACCAATTTTTAAGGTAAAGATAGGGTGTAGAGTATTCAAAAAAATTGTGCAAGGAGTAGAGGTTCAAAAATTGTCAATTCACGTTATCTTTTTTGTGAAATTATATGTTTTGGAATAAGAATCAAAATGTTCGATAAGAAGTTTTACATCACATAATGTTGTGGGAAAAATAAAAAGTAAAAAATATGAAGATCTCTAAATTTTATGTGGAAAGGAAGGAGATATTTTGGTACCTTACCCAACAATGTGCGACAATGTGTGAAAATGTTTGACTTGGACTAATATGCTATTTTTCACTAAAGACAAGGGATTTTTTTGACCATTTGAACATAAAAAGTATTATTTTCTAGATTGAAAAATCTCACATTCAATAGGGTGCCCTAGCAAAAGTTTTTGGAGTTGCCCGACCTGTGTTCTCCCCCATTTGAACTTCAAAACCATATAACTTTTTCATTGAATGTTGGATTTAGCAAAAATAATCAACTTACACAAAGCTTTTTGTAATGTCCATCTACAGTTAAAATTTCAAAAAAGAATGTTATAAATTGACATAGTAGGAACTTGCCTAAACCTTCAAGAGTCCCCCGAGGGAACTCTTGGTATTTTAGGGGTTAAGCTGTGGGTGGTTATAAGCTTTAGTTTTAATTTTTCCATGTACTGCACCTTGCGTCTAGGATACTTACTAGTTAAAGTTCAATTGTCCATCCTATTTTTTATTCTTTTAAATAGTGGTGCTTATTTGAATCCTTCTTCTTCAATTTTTTCTAGATTTTTTGATGTTATGACATTACAGTTGTAGAAGGATGCATGATAGAGGCTACACGAACGAGCAAGAAAACAAGGAGGATGATCCTATCTATCACATCCATCTGCTTGGAGGGCAATGAGGGATCAATCCACCATGGCCTAACGCTATCCCAATAGATACTGTACTCACACTAGCCAATTTGGCTATTATTGGAGCATCTCTACTACACCCTAAACCAGGGACGTAATCTGGATTGACCACTATTTTTGAGGCCATACAATGGCTATGGAGAGCCAATAGAGCCGTGAAGATGGTCGTAATCATTCTAGACTCGTCACTTGTTGCCTTCCACATGCCAGATTTTAGAACCTTTAAAAGCCCTTCAAATGCCTCTCTAACCATAGTCAAAGCGTATGAACACTTTCTTCTAGGTTAACAACTCTATGACAAGCATATTGACAAGCATAGCAACCTTTTAATAGTCTTAAAAGGTTGTTGCAAAAGTTTTGGAGTTGCCAAGGAAAAAGAAAGTCCAACAATTTGCACTTAAAATGGCAAAACTTATTCTAGAAGTCTAATGTGGAAAAATATTATATTTCCATGAAGTTATACTATGGCACATCTACCTACATAATAGGCGTCAGTCTGTCATTTCATAGAGATGTGAGTTTCGGTTTTTTTTTGGGTCATCTTTTTGGTAGAGATGTGGGTTATGGTTTTTTTCAGTGGGAAGGGTGACGTCGCGGCAATGCAGGAGTTGGCGAGTTTTTTTTTGGGCATTAATCAGGGGTCTGAGAAGAGCGAGCGATCTTTTTTTTCCTTCTTTAGGGTTTTGTTCGAGTGTGATGGATGGAGTGTGGTTCTGATGTTCTTTTTTGGTGGCAGGAGTATATGGTATTCGAGCAAGTGACGAACGCTGGGCAATCGGGTCTCTTCTACTTTTTGGGAGCGGTGCAGCTGTTCACGTACACGTTGCTGGTGCCAATTATGAGCGGCGAGTCAACGGACGTGCGCAGCTTCGGACCGTTCACGGTGCGGGCGGAGGGGTGGAACGGGCGCATTGCGATGTTGTAGACGAGCGTCATTAGAGCACGGACAAAAACACTACCGCATTTGCAAAAAAGAAGCGGAAGTTGGAGGAGCACTTGAAGGCCGCGAATTATCTTCGTGAAGTATGATGGCATTGTTTTATTTGGAATGTATGGAGTTTTAGGGTTTGGGCGGGTTTTGTGCATTTGGTGGTTACTTTGATGTTGATTAAATTGCTTTGTTGATTGAAAGTTTCCGAAACGGAATGTTGTTGGTATGGTGTCCAGTTGTAGGAAGGATAGAGGATGAGCTTCATAATAGTTAGGGTTGGTAGTGAAGTTGCTTAACAACAAATGCAAGGAGCACAAGAAGGAGATGTAGTCAGGTGCGGATGCGGTCGCGGTGGTGACATCTTCTTGAAGATGCAAAGCTTTAATTGCCATTTCTTTTCAGAGATACAAATCTCATTGTGTCATTTGATGGCAGGGTTTCTATGGTTTTCAGGCACTGTGGCATCGGACGCGAGGAAGACGGAGTGGTTGAGCAGAGCGTCTCGAGTGAGGGAATGCGAGCGAGGTCAGCCTCGCATGAGAGAGACTGGATTTTGTGGTAGAGGAGAAGCGATGGTGTCAAGGGCAAGGTCGGGATTTGTTTGTGATGTGAACATTAACCTTGCCATCCAAGTGAACACAACTTAAGCCATCCACGCTCTACCGTCTAGCGGTGGCCAAGCTGTTGCGCAGAATTGGAAAGAGTAAAAAAAAATTGATGTTGTTTGGTAAACATGCAAGTCTGCATTTTGTAGTCTTTTTTCCATGAGACAAACTCTACAAAGTCCATGTGAACTGATTGTTCTTTCTGAGATTTAGAAGCTAGACATGGTGCTTGAAAAGCGGACAACTCTGAAATTTTAGGGTTTTTTTTATATGTCCTTGGCCGCATGAACATCCGCTGTCGGGTATGCCGTGCGCTTCACTGGGTGGAGGAGTTTGTTGTGGAGCACGGGTCGACAATTGCAGAGCCGCATTTCACGATGTGCTGCGGCCGAGGGAAGGTCTCAAACATCAAACCGCTGGTGCCGCCACCTTAGCCTCTTCAGACCCTATTGAGCAACCAAACACTCGTGGCAAAGGCATTTTAAACAAACATCCGGGCGTACAACAACGCTCTGTCGTTCACATCACTGGGCACTAAGATTGATGAACGGTTCACGCAGGGCAGTGTGTACACGTTCCAGCTCCAAGGTTCCATGTATCACAAAATGGGAAGCTTACTACCGGAGGCGGAAGAGGCTCCAAAGTTCTCTCAGTTGTACATCACCAACATCAACACCGCACTCGACGGTCGGATGAACGTCTTTGCCATCCTTGATCGATGGACGATGGCCGAGCTTCAGACCATGGTGTAGGAGTGCAATCCATATGCACAAGTGTACAAGCAGGTTTAGCAGCGCATTGCTGACGAGGCTGCACCAGAGCTCGAACTTTGGTTGTTATCTTTCTCGTCGAAAGATCGGCGTCGGTACAACAAGCCAAAAGCCGACGAGATTGGAGGGATTGTGGTGGAAGATGGGCATGACTGCACCATGACTGATCGTGACGTCATTGTCACGCTCCGTGGAGGACTACTCTAACGCCTTTCGGCTCTGCACTCAGCATACAGTCCGCTCCATTACGTCCTGCTCTTTCATGATGGGCAGCAAGGCTAGACCACAACCATGCCGCAAAGATTTGAGTATGACGAGGAGGCGCAACGGTTCAACAATGTCAATCAAGATGCCGTGCGGGGCCGTGGCGGCAGGATGCGTGTGTCTCAAATGCAGTACTACGCGTACATGATGCATCCACGTGAGCACGGCGAGCACATCTTCTTGGTTGGTCAAGTGCTCCAGCAATACATGGTTGGTGCGTGGACGTGCGCCGAGCAAAACAGGCTGATTGGCTTGTGGAGAATGAACAAGAGCTTTGATGTGAGTTGTACTCGGGAGTCATGGACGCTTTGAATGCTGGCAATGACAACGCAACGCAGGTTGGGCAACGGATGATTCTACCGGCAACGTTTTTCGGGGGGGACCGGCAGATGAATCGGCTCTACCAAGACGCAATGGCCATTGTGCGTCGGTTTGGGAAGCCTGACCAGTTTATTACCTTCACCTGCAATCCAAAGTGGACGGAGATCACGGAGGAGCTGGAAGAGCGGCAAACGGCACAGGATCAACCGGATTTGGTGGCGCGTATGTTCAGCATCAAGTTTGAGGAGCTCATGACCAACCTCAAGGATTGGAAAGTTTTTGGGACTGTGCTCGGATACACCTGAGTGATTGAGTTTCCGAAGCGAGGCCTTCCGCACACACACATCTTGCTGATCCTGGATGAAGATTCAAAGCTGAGAACCGTCGACGAGATCAACTCTGTTGTTTTGGTAGAGATTCCTGTCCGCGAGACTCATCCGGATGCATATGAGACAATCATGCATTGACTGGTTTATGGATCGTGCAGGGCGGAATACCCGAACGCACCATGCATGGAAGAAGGAAAATGTACTAAGCGTTACTCAAAGACATTCCGAGAGGAGACAAGCGTAGATCATGATGGTTACCCCGAGTATAAGCGGCGGGATGATGGGCGTTCTTTTGTTGACTCGATAGGCCGACGCGTGGACAATCCATGGATTGTCCCACACAACCTCTATCTGAGTACAAAGTACAACGCACATATTAATGTCGAGGTGAGAGGGTGGATCCGTGTACAACAGATCTTTTCACCCAAATGCATCGATCTCACCAATTTTCACGTGGCAGGTGTGTTCATCCATTTCCGCCGTCAAGTACCTATTCAAGTACGTGTACAAGGTCCATGATCGGGCAACCATGGTCATCGAGGACATCAATGAGATCAAACAATACATTGACGCATGCTACGTCTCAGCTCCGGAGGCGGCGTGGCGGTTGTTCAGCTTCAGGATGCACGACCACACCCCACCGATCCAGCATCTCCAAGTTCACTTGCCAGACCAACAACGTGTGACATTCAATGCCGATGGAGATTTGGCATAGGCCGTGAATGCAGAGAGAGCGCGGAAGACGACATTGACCCAGTGGTTTGAGGCCAATTGCACAAATTTGTCGGGCGCATGTGACACCTCATACCTCGACTTTCCATCACGCTTTGTGTGGAACAACTCGAGGAAGGAGTGAACTGTGCGCAAGCGTAGGATGTGTATTGGCTGACTTTATTTTGTCAGCCCAAACGCTAATGAGAGATACTTCATGCGTACGCTGTTGACGGTGGTGATGGGTGCAACAAGTCCAAAAGCGCTTTGGAGGTTTGAGGGTGTCCAACACTCAATGTTCAAGGCGGCGTGTGTGGCGCGTGGGTTGTATAAGAGCGACAAGGAGTGGGAGCATTGCTTGCGTGAAGCCGCGTTGATGCATAGTGGAGTACAACTGCGATCGCTCTTTGTAACGATCCTCACCCATGGCCCACCAGCGGATCCGAGGCAACTATGGGAGCAATTCAACGTAAGCCTGTCTAATGATTGTGCTCATTAGCTTTGTCAAAACGGGGGCTTGCAGGATCCATACCAGCAACAGATTATTAGCCTTGCCCTCAACGTGATTACGCAGATCCTTCAGAACAGCGAGATGACTCTAGCGGATTTCAACCTACCGGAGCCTGAGTTTGCAATGAAGGAGCTCCAAGGGAATCGGTTCGTGGCCGAGCAGCTTTCGTTCAATGCTGCAGAGCTAAGAGCCGAAGCTGAGCGTGAGGTTGAGACGTTGAACGAGGAGCAGCGGGATATCTACTACCAGATCATGGACTCCTATCAGCGCAATGTTGCCGACACGATCTTCTTCGTTGATAGCCCCAGTGGGTCAGGTAAGACATACCTTGAGAACTTGATCCTTAAGGCCGTCCAAGGGCAGGGCAAGATCGCGTTGGCAGTCGCTTTGTCAGGGATTGCAGCGTTGATTCTAAGGCTTGGGCGGACAGTGCATTCAAGGTTCAAGATTCCTATTCAGCATAGTCCCACATCTGTCTGCAACTTCAGCAAGCAAGGCGATCTCACAGAGATGATTTGCCACGCAAAGCTGATTCTGTGGGACGAAGCTCCGATGATGAGCAAGTTTGCCTTCGAGGCGGTGGATCGCACGCTACAGGATATCACCAATCGTCACAACAAGCCGTTTGGCGGCATCACATTTGTCATGTGCGGTGATTTTTGACAAGTCCTGCCGGTGGTGCTCAATGGCCTCCGGCCAGATATCATTGTGGCATCCATCAAGGAATCTCATCTGTAGAATCGAGCGCACGTTTGCCGACTTCGCTAGAACATGCGCGCTATTGTTGGTGAACGCTGTGTGGATTTAGACAATTGTACATTTCCAGAGTGGCTCCTGGCGCTAGGGGAGGACATGCTGGAGAAGATGAAGGATGACATGATCAGGTGTCCACGGGCGATGATTGTCGGCAATTACACCTTGAATGGCTTGATCAATGCCGTCTATGGAGGAATTGTTGACGTCGAAGCAAATGCGAGCGAGTACTCCAGCAGTCTTGCCATCCTTGCCGCACGGAATGACGACGTTTTGCGGATCAAGGCAGCCGTGCTTGACATGGTACCAAGCGATACATCTGAGTTTGTCAGCGCTCATAAGCTGGACAGCGAGGAAGGTGCCAACTTAATTCCCGTGGAATACCTCATCAAGCTTGACATCAACGGATGGCCACCGCACAAGCTCACGGTCAAAATTGGAACACCGGTCATGCTCTTAAGGAACCTAGATCCAACCAATGTTCTATGTAACAACACGCGCCTTATTATTCGACGATGTGCGCTGCGGGTGATCGAAGTAGAAGTGTAGACGGGAGATCGTGTCGGTTACGTTGCTTTTATCCCGCGGATTTCCTTGATCACTGAACAATCTGAGCTTCCATTTCGAGTTCGACGCAAGCAGTTTCCGATCCGAGTTGCGTATGCAATGACAATCAACAAGTCTCAAAGGTAGACGCTTCCCAGGGTTGGCATTTGCCTCACAAAGAACGTGTTCTCCCATGGTCAGTTGTATGTTGCTTTCTCACGTGCCACGGCTCCCAAAAACGTCATTGTTCTTCTTGAAGCAGAAACCGTTGAACGGGCCGAGGATCAGCTTATGCATAACATTGTATATGAGGAGGCCTTGCGCTGAAGGCCATTGATGTTGCACATAAGATCAATGGGTCCTGTGATGTTAAACGTTGAACTCCGAGGGATGCAAATTGCAATCTAAAATATAATACGTCAAACAAATTTTATTCTGAGTAGCACTAATGAAAAACCTTCTCCGGTCGGAACGACGCGTACCGATACTAGTCATTCATAAAACATTTCAAAATTTTGTGATCAAATGAGCATCATAGTAAATTGCGAAAAATGGGAATGTCCCCCGAAGGCAAAATGCCCTTCAAGGATTAATCATGTATGGCCTATGAGGCCTCGGGAGAGTCAATTTTGGTGCTTTGGGTGTTGTAACTTTTCCCATGATTGGTTGTTGTTGTTGCAGCCTTTAGAACGCACGTTGGTTTTCAAACAACTTTCCAACGCATATCCCTTATCTCTAATCAATGCAAGCATTGGCGAACTACAGTGATTTTTGTGAATTGGGGTTGCAATGAAATGTATCTGTTGAACAAATGATATTCTGCATAATCTATTATGCTTGGCCAGGCCATGTCAGTCCAATTAGGCTTTAAAGGATTAATTGTTGAAAACGGTAGGGAAATATTTATAAATATATATTGTTTAAAATAGTTTTTTTCTATTTTCAATTTTAGATTCATATAATTTTCTAATTTACAAATCATTTTAATGGGACTTAGAAGTTTACTTGGATTCGAGATCACTTAAAATGAAACATTTGCAAGTTTCAAGAAGGTTTTTCTTACATAATTCAATTTTTAAAGCTAAATGAAAATATTCGTTAATTGGATGCAAGATGATTATTTTAGATAAAGAATAGAGCATAATTTGAGCAACTGTCAATTTCTTCACAAGTACATGGCAATGCACTGTATAGAAGTATTCTAACAATGTTAAACGTACTACAAAATAATAAAATGCACTTCAAAAATTACACAATGGTATTATTAATAATGCTAATCATGATTACCACTAATGAAACCATTTGATAAAACTTTGAAAAGAAATAAGAATCACATATTTAATGTGATTCATTAAATCTTTAATATATGTTTAATACAAATAATTTTCTAAATCAATACAAAAAAACACTATTAATCTCAAGAGGATACAAATTTTTCTTCTCATAACACTTTGTTTCTTCCACAAGAGGCTTTCTTTCTTCTTCAATTTTAGTTCTGCAAATACTTCACTTAGCCTCTCTATTTAATTGACTCCTTTGTCAAAAGCTTAACCCTTAAACGTCAAAAGGTGCCACTACACAAAAATTGAGAATTAGTGTTCGCAACACTAATTACAAACTCTAACACTAAATGTCAACTTGAGATATAGTGTTACAACACTAAATGCCAACATGAACACTAAATGCAGAGAATTGTAATTTTGGAATTTTACTAGCTTTACATTTAGTGGTAACAACAAAATAATATCTAGAAAATGGAGAAATAGAAAAATGTTACAAATTTTAGAAAAATTGAATAAAAAAATCATGTGATTCAAGAATTTACATAAAATTTGAAGAAATCATGTCATCAAAATATAATAAACACATAAGAGATCACACACAATTGGAGAAATCACATATAACCAAAAAATTTAAGTGAGCAAAACATAATTAATATACACAAGAAATGAACACAGACACATCATTTAGCACTTGAGTGTACATAGACACATCATTTCTTGTGTCTGTGTTCATTCAAGTGCTATAGATCATGTTCAGGGCCATGGCCGACGAAGGGCTTAAAGTCTGAAGAAATGACGCCAAAAATGCAAAAGTGGAGCTCGCTTTCGGAAGCCAAAGATGCAAAAGCGGAGCTCGCTTTTGGAGGAGGCGTCACACATCAACAGAACGACTGAATTGCCTTGAAATTTAAAAAATCACTAGAGCCTCGACAACGACAGTGCGCCACCAATTGTTGCTCTCGCAGGGTACCCGAAATCTGATGCTCCAATAGAAGCAACAACACCCCGTGCAACATCAACGCCTCCATGAGCAGCTGCCGCCCTTACTCATCCTCCAGCACACTATCCGCAGTCTCTTGCAAGAATGCGCTCCCTCCGTCTTGCAGCATGTCGTCCACGAATCGGTTTAAATCCTTGTAATACTTTGCAATGCCATCAAATAGCAAGAAAAATCGCTCCACGACGTTTTCGCAGTCCTCGCAAAACTCGTCGTCCAACATTGCCAATACCGAGCTTGCATCCACCTACTCCTCGTACACCTCCGGCGACTAAAAATACTTGAAATCAAACAGCAGCGCCGCATACTTCCCCCCGCTATCCGACCTCGACTTCCTAGTGGACTCCCTTTGCTTGGTGCACCTAATCTTCATCAAAGAATGCCGGTTGATTGCCAAGAGCGGAGACATGCTGCATTGACGAGGACAAAACAAGACGAAGAGGGAGCGGATGAGGAGATCATGCAACATGGCAAGGACATCGTGGGTGGAGTTGACTTTTCAAAAGAGGCAATTTTAGAATAAAGGCATAGAATCCAACACTCCTACCTCACAAATAGGCGGCTCATAAATAGGTTGTAATGAGCGTTACACTAATTTTCAACAAATGCACAATTAGTGTAGTGTGGTTAACAGAGGTTATTACATTAAATGTAGTGTAACACTAATTTTCAATCTTAGTGTAGTGGCCACAATATTCTACATGTATGGTGTTGTATTTGAACATGATAAGGTTCAGATATTGAAATGACCTCCAAATGAAAGATGTTATTTGAAAAATCTTCAATCGAAAGGAGTAAGCCTTGGTAAACTTCAATACATTTTTTGTATTCTATAGAGTAAGATACATGTATGTATATACAATTCCCAACTAACGTTTAAGGGTTAAAAAAAACTTGAATATATGCCAAATGAATAGATGGTTATAGGAAAAACATATTATCATCATCATCATAATATTATTGATATAAATATATAGATGGTAACAGATTTGGATTACTCTCTCCTCAACAACATTAAACCTTCACAACTTGCCGAGGCTCTTGCACTTACATTGACTGCCAAAATTGAGTACGAACACATCATATTGAAATTCAACAAACAATATAAGGAAATTGGATGTACCAAAAATGAAACCATAAATTGCATAAGATTACCAATGCAATCAGTCATACTTCTGTGAGGTCTATTATACACAAGTATGCATGTACAAAAAAATAATAAAATGAAGTTTCGTCCAAAACTTAGTTTTGCTCACACTAGCTGGAACAAGGTTAAGATTTTGTCCACCTACGCTTAGCAACTATAACAGCTGCAATGCGCTTTGGCATGCTTCTATACAAGCTCTTACACTCATTGGGAGTAATTGAAGCCCAACAATCCTCAACACGCTCCCACAATTCTAACATTCCTTTGGAGGTCTCTCATATTGGTTTAATCGACGTTTTGAAGTTGTCCACAAGTGTTCAATCGGATTCAAGTCTCGAGATTGCACCGGCCACTTCAAATAAGTGAATTCTTGCAAATTGAGCCAATGACGCATACTCTTGGATGTATATTTTGGGTCATTATCCTGTTGAAAAATAAAATTGGCAGGATCTAAATTGTATGCATGTAGTGTATGTATCAATTCTCGCTCTAAAATTTCTCTGCACAAGTAGTGATCCATTCTTCCCTCAATCCTACACATCATACGAGGGCCACTCGCAATCATGCAACCCCACATCATCACTTCCCCACCTCCAAACTTGACAATTTGTTGCACCATTCGAGCACTTCTACTCTACCCATCACGAAACCAACACCAACTACAACCATCAAAGCAAAACCGTTTGATTTTTGTTTCATCAGAGAATACTACACAATCCCTATCACCATCAGTCCAATGCCAATGACGTCTAGCAAATTCTAATCAACCTTTAATTTGAAGAAGTGTGAGCTTTGGTTTCTTTTGCTTCACTTTACATTTCAAACCTACTTTTCGTAGCACTCTCCTTACAATACTATCACTCATACCAACATGAAGCTCTTCTCTCAAGTAATTTGGAACTTTGAGTGTAGTTTCTAAGCCACCTACAATGATTTCTCCCACACAAGTCCTACATCAGCTGCACTCTACACGAGTGGCCTACCACCAAAACTGCAACTCACATCACTCAAGTCACTCAAATGTTGCTTACGAGATTGTGCAATCCAACTTTGGGATACTTGTAAGTCTCTAGCACCATTTCTAGTACTTTCACCCCTCCTCAACTTCTCTAACATAGCTTCTTCTATCTGTTTTCTATCAACAACAGAGAGAGACCTCAATGAAACCATTTTGCTCAATTAGCATACATGATGTGCACTGAATAGGGACCCAATTATAAATGTGAAGGCCAAGAACATGCCCATCCAAAAAATCAGACCCAGAAAACCACTTGTGCACATCAGAATTGTAGCATTCATTGCGTAATCCAAGTGTGAGCATAATTGAGTTTTAGAGCTAATTTACTTTGATCTATATATTTTTCAAAATTTTTACGTTGCTGGACTTGTAATTTGGTAGCCACATCATTTACTTGCATGTATACTTGAGCCGTCAACTGATTTGGCATTAAATACAGTAAATTATAAAATATGAATGGCTAAAGGTAGACTAAGCTATTTCATACTCAGTTTTGGCGTCACGTTACACGTCGAATGATACCCGCTTAATACCCAGGAGATACCCGTTAATACACAGATGGTACCCGTTTGATACCCAGGCGATACCTCGTCTTTCTCGAAGTGTGAAACTTGTGTCGATTGAAGCTTGAGAAAACGTTGTAGAAACGCTCGTTGACAGGGTTTGCGGGAACGATGCAGGGCGGGGGAGGCCGCGCCATGGCCACTGCGCGGGCGCTACGGTGCGCGAGGGCGCGAATGAGCAGCATGCCGGCGATAATGCACCAGAGTGGCGGAGCTTCCGTGGCCGAGGCGGAGGACGGGATGGTAGGGTTAGGGTTTGGTGCTCGGGAGAAGGGGCAGAGCGCGCGGAGTAGGTGGCTGGCTGCCGGTGCCTTCTCCCTCTCCTTCGCTGCGTCCACTATGAGCGTCGCGTTCGGGAAGGAGCGTGTCGCCGATCGGTTTGCGCCTAAGGACGTTGTGTTGTACCAGTACGACGCCTGCCCGTTTTGCAACAAAGTGAAAGGTAAGTGGATTGTTGAGCGATCGGATGTATGTCGTAGCTGTAGGATAATTGATTTTGAGGATTTTGTATTATGTGTGTTTGAAGCTGGTTGAGTTGTGTGCAGCTTGAATGTAGTTGAATATCTGGCAGTTCTAGACAAGATAGCGATGATTTTAAGTTCTGATAGTTGCAGATTGTCGTAATGTTTGAGCCAGAAGCGCATCGTTTTTTGTAGTTTTGAGGAAAGTAATTTTGGATGTCGTAGCTGTAGGATAATATTTTGAGGATTTTGTAATGTGTGTTTTTCCTAGGGAAATGAAGCTGGTTGAGTTGTGTGCAGATAATGTAATTGAATATCTGGCAGTTCCAGACAAGATAGCGATGATTTTAAGTTCTGATAGTTGCAGATTGTCGTAATGTTTGAGCCAGAAGCGCATCGTTTTTTGTAGTTTTGAGGAAAGTAATTTTGGATGTCGTAGCTGTAGGATAATATTTTGAGGATTTTGTAATGTGTGTTTTTCCTAGGGAAATGAAGCTGGTTGAGTTGTGTGCAGATAATGTAATTGAATATCTGGCAGTTCCAGACTAGATAGCGATGGTTTTAAGTTCTGATAGTTGCGGATTGTCGTAATGTTTGAGCAGATTAGCGCATCGACTTTTGTATTTTTGAGGAAAGTGTTTTTGATGAGTGACGGAGATTATCGATCGTTTCTCGTGACATTGTTGTTTGGCGGTGGTATTGGTTGCAGCTTTTCTAGACTATCATAATATAGCGTACAGAGTGGTTGAAGTGAATCCTAGGGGCAAGAAAGAGATAAAATGGTCTGAGTACAAGAAGGTGCCGATTTTGGTCGTGGATGGCGAACAGCTCAATGATTCCACAGGTACAGCTTATCCGAATGGCTCTGTAATTCGAGTCGGGTCGTATGATTGACGCTTCATCTCATTTCTGGTTCTGCTCTGTTTCAATTCCTAGTGGAAATTCAAAATATTTGTAGCTGTTGAATCTGGTCTTGCACGCTGTTTCTTCTCTACAGCAATATATCGGGTTGTGATTGTATCGATATTCGTCGAAGTTGACGTATGGATGCTGTTGGCGGTTTCTTTCGAAGTGTTTCTTTATGGATTTTGAGCTCGTAACGAAGACTTGTGGTTTGGGTTTCTTGCAGCAATAATTACAGAACTCACTCGAAGGACAGAGGCAGGAAATGCACAGGAGGTTGAATCCGAGGAGGAAAAGAAATGGCGCAGGTTTGTTGGATTCCTTCACATGCATTGCTTTTCCGAAACTTGCATTTATCATGCCTTTTCTTTGTTCTTTCACTTCTCCCGGGTCTTTATTCTTCATGTCGTTGCTCTTATCTGTACATTTTTTTTTTTGGGATTTTTGCACCTTTTGTCGCCCAACATTTATCGTACACCAGGAGAAGCGTTGCAGGCTTTTGACTATCTGACTACTAGTGGTGAGCATTGGCATGTGCACAGGTTTTGACGAGTGAGCATTACTGAGCTGGTTCCTTTTGGGTTTTGTTCATTTTGCAGGGAACTGTTTTCATCACATCGGGAATAATTCTACGGATATTTTGCAGATAATTTTAACATAATGGAGAGGGTTATTGGAAAGTATTTTGGAGCTGCTGCCATGTACGTTATTGGCAAACGCTTAAAGAAGCGCCATAATATTGATGATGAACGTGCTGCTCTCTATGATGCAGCTGAAGAGTGGGTGAAGGCTCTGGACGGCCGACCGTTCATGGGTAATCAGTTTTACCTTTGCCTTCTGAATGAATGTCTGAACTGTCGTGAATTTCTTACTAACCTCTTTTATCTCGGCTGTTGTATGGCACTGCAACAGGGGGTTCCAAGCCAAATCTGGCGGATCTTGCAGTTTTTGGGGTGTTGAGGCCGATCAAGCATCTCGACACAGGGAGAGATACGATGGCTTCCACAAAGAGCGGAGAATGGTATGCCCGCATGGAGGATGCCGTTGGCACTACTGCCAGATCACAAGGCGAGCCTCTCATGGGCACCATCGACAATTCAATGAAGGCTTGAAGCTCATTTTGGCAGGATATCAACCAGTGGTCCATTGCAAAACCCACGACGTTCACTAAATACTTAGTCAGGTGGAGCGGCCACCGTTTTTCCTGTTCGTGAGATGTAAGGAGCAAGCACAGCTCGGTCGAATGGCGGGTATTTTTGCTCTTCAAAGAGGAACAGCCTGGCATGTTATCGTGCATGCACTTAGAATACGACCGCTTGTGACTTGAAGATGAAGTCCAGAATCGCAAGAGAGGAGTGGCACTTCAATCTCAGCTTCTTACTTCTACGGAAAATTTCCGTATACTAAACTTCAGGAAAGAGGTATTCCTCACGTGCTCTGCAAACCTCTTTTTTTGGGGTCTATCTGAGGTATTTCGTAGCGATAATCAATTTTCTTGGATAGACTTGAACGTTAGTGTTTCTACAGCCACGCCTGCCATTCTTCTATTTTTGAAACAATAAATTGGCTTGTTCATGAGGAATCACGCTTATTAGAGAATAAACTCGGACTCTTGGATTCTGAAACGTCGGAGTATGTATAATCCAACATGTAGCACATGTAGCAAATAATGGCCTGAGTTTGCCAATTCACCGACTACATATTCTTCTAGAAACCTCGTCGTCTACTCTTTCAAATCAATGTACTAGCTTCACTCCTATTTCGTTCTTTGCAATAACTGCGTATGCGTTGTGTGAGCTTCTGCGCTCTATGATATGGGTCAATATGCTCCTGTCCAGTAACCGGCTTGGTGTTATAGTTACTGAGACGATAGAAAATCTAGATTCTGTTGCCGGTGACTTCAATCAACTCGTATCAACTCCTATACAAAGGGAGCAAAACTCCTATACTACTTCCGTGTGGGACCTGTTGTGGTCTCCTACGAATGCATTTGTGTCTAACTACTCAGTTTCTAATTCAATAATTACCAAAGTGATTGGTGGATGAGATGAGTGCATAAATGGAATACCCCATGTGTTGGGCGGGTCGGTACGTAATTAATTCAAAATGGAGGGTGTCCAATGTTTTTGGAAAATATATAATATTTGTCTAAGGTGATACCCATGTAATGCCAAGGGCATACCCTTGTAATATGTAGGCATTACTTTTGTAATACCTGGGTGATACCCATTGTGTCCAAACCACTATGTTATAAAATGATAATTGGTTTGTACAGGGTGTCCGAACCAAACCGATGCATATGGTACTCTATGAAAATTACAGGAGCCTAAAAGGTTTCACTTCAATAATTCACAAGGAAAACATAAGAAGTCATCTATCAAATAAAAAAATGAATGAGGTTCTCACTCAGAGTTCAATGTGGATATTTTTTGTTTGTATTAAAAAAATGAATGAGCTTCTCACTCAGAGTTCAATGTGGATATTTTTTGTTTGTGGATATCATTATGACATGTTGCAAGCCGGGAGTCGATCCATCCAATCTCTCTGACCTGGTACCACAAACCAAACCCACCAACTCCTGATCTCACTCGAGAGCATAATTTCTTAAACTCGCAACTTTATAATTTCTTGATCATCTTAGAAGCTCTCCCAGGATCCTTCAACAAGGCCACTGATCAGCAACTGCGGCAGTCTGTCAGAGCTTGGAAAGTTGGAACAGGCCTGGCGCACACAATATGGTAAATGCAAGTACTACTCTCAGAAGTACTGCGTAAGTTACCCTTTGTTGTGTAGATCAAACCACTGAGATGAGTGGCACTGTCATGATAATACCAAAGAATAATATTCAACCATTAGATTGCTCCCAGTGTGCTACATGTTACATCAATTAACTTGTGCTGCATGTTACATCAACTAACTAGCTGCCTTAATCATGCCCTTTTGATTAATCCTACCTTAATTGGGATGGCCTGACCTTTACGCAGAGCCAAGGAGCATGAATTGGACAGACCGAGTCTGTGAGTGGCAACGTTAACGTCATCACCCGGACGAGTTAATTAGAAAGATGATTATGTTAAACGTAATAGCTGTATTGGGAGTTTGGCTACCCGATTTTTTTGCTTGACCTGGCATGTAATTGTGGTATAACCTTCACTACAAGTTTAGGTACCAAACTTGGATAAAAGTGGTACTATTTCAATGGCGTTGGTGGCGCATCTGGGGACAACTAAGCCGTTCCCAAGGCTAGATTCCACTACAATTCTTGTTCATATTCAATTGTGGTACTGTCGTAAAGGTAGTTTTCACCAAAATCTCAATTCTCATCATCTAATCTCTCATCTTTATGAAATATCTATCTCCACTGTTATATACCATTTCATGAGATGATGAGTGGATGTGAGCTTTTGCTCCGTGATCTGGCACGCTCCTACTTGCAAATGATACAAATGAGGCCGTTTTTCGACACTTTTTGGTGAAGACAACCCCATTCGTACCAATGAATAAGTTCACTAATTTTAGTGTGATTATTATGGTAAGTAATTTGTTGTTGCCTAGGATACCGATTCTCATGGTCTACGTCCTCCTGAGCATTTACGGATACGTTATAGATGGATGCCTTGATGAGGCGGCCAGGCTTGGTACGTCCGGCATACAGGAAAAGGTAAGGATAATTGCTAGAGAATGGACGGCGTGGGTGGGAACTGCAGCGAGCAGCGGGTCGGTCGGGGCGTTACAGAAGAAGCTAGGGGCGAGTAACGAAGCGTCGGCAGCAGCTGAGCTGAGAGGAGGACCCTAGACTCCTTACTTACTGTCTGTGGATCCAGCGCCCAATAAGTTGAATCAGGACCAGCTCTTCACATTTCATATCCTGCTTTCGTACCTCCATGCAGCATGACAAAGATCTCATGTGAGCCCTCCAATCACACCACCACCTCTGCCAAGGTTGAGTGGAGTACTGGTACCACTACTACTACTACTACAACTTCATGGGGCCAGGATCAGATGGGAGGAGCCAAGTTTATATCCAGTTGTTGACTTTTCAACGGCCATATGGCTGCTTTCCCACCCCCTTCACATCACAAGTTCTAACTCATGATCCTCTCTTCTTCCGATTCACACCCTTGGACCGTCAAATATGAACAACCATTTGTGTGTGCCCCTTGTCTTCAACGGAGCATGGGTAGTCCCTAGTTAAGTTTTCATTTGAGACCTCAGTTGAGCCCCCATGGTCCTCTCACGTGGCTTCATGGGGACTGCTAAAATTGCCCACGTGGCTTCACTTGGCGAGGATTGTCCTTTTCATTTCTATAGAGGGACTAGTGAACCGCCTTTTCCCCAACGAAGCAGCGGTGATTTGGAGTTTACTTACTCAAAAGTTTGAGTTCACTCACATGTAAAGGTTCCATGTAGCTTCATCTAGCTTCTCTTGGGTTTATTTCTTGTAAGAAAAAGACAGGTGTACTTGCCTATTGCCCCAACAAGTAAATCAAACTAAACTTTTCTTAAAGTAAAAATATATATTGGAAATATCATTGTCCAGTGTGGCTATACTAAGACTGCCAAATTGTGCATATGGCTTCACCTAACAACCCATGTGGCTTCACTATGGTGAGGCTACGACACTTATTAAGAGGGATAACCTACTCGCTATCAACATGGCTTATTGCTTAACTAATACATGAATAGTGACTACCTAATTTGCCGTGGGTAACCTTTAAAGGACCAAGTATTTGTTTGAGGAACAATTAAAATCTGGATAGGTTCCTATATAATATATATATGATTTTGAAAATTATTTATTGAAGTTATTTATTGAAATTATTTATTGAAATTATTTATGTATTTAATTTGAAAAGCTTCATGGGGGTATTTTATTTTTGGATTTACAGGAAGAAACTTGTGGTGCTTCAAACAACAAAAGTTGAATTTTAGGGTAGTTGAACAAGGTAATATAGAGACCTGAAGAGTGCTGTTCTTTGAGATGGTCAGGAGTGAAGGAAAGTTCTATGCATCCAACATTGTTATTAACAAACAAATAAATTGAAAATGAACATGATCTTTAAGATAAATTTCACGTAGACAATTGCAATATCTTAGCAATATTTTCTCAAGCTGATATATTACTACATTAATTATATTCATGATGAAAAGAGACCCGCTCATTTTCAAAACTAAAGTGTATTCCTTCCCAACCCTTTAAGGGCAAAGGTGGAAGTTTGACCCCTCCTTCTAAGAGTGTTTTTTTGCAACTTTGCTAATTTTTAACTTTAAACGGCTTACCTTACCTCTAAATTTGGTGTCTTAATCCTTCAAGGACGATAGTGGTCTCTGCAGACTCACAAACTCACCAGAGAGACTTGTAGAGGTCATTGTCGTCCTTGTATAGACGCAATGTATACTCATGTCCCTAAAATCGTCTATGGTAAGATGCATGATGCCTTTGGTGGGTCGTGAAAACTCATCCATACCGCATGTGGATGGCCCACTTGTAAAAATGAACAACCACAAATTGGGAGAGTGCTTTCTATAGTGGAAATATCGCCCAACCCGCACCAAATCTCCTTTTCCTACAAATCCGTCAGGAACCAAACTACACCTCAGGGTCTCATTGCATTCATCAAAAGCGCACAAATCCATACAAGTTTTCACAATTTACAAATCAGATAGTGATGAGCTACTATAATGGTAAAGATATTCGCAGATTACTTCAAAAGTGACCACCTATGGACCTCTTGTCCTTAACCCTTTAACGTCATAAGGTGTATGTAGTGGCCACAATATTCTACATATATGGTGTCGTATTTGAGCCTTATCATGTTCAAATACGACACCATACGTGTAGAATACGGTGGCCACCATGGGCACCTTCTGACTAGGATTAAGGCTTAAGGTCTTGCAGATGTTGACGAGGTCATGGTTCCAAGGCAGGCGCTTTGAAGAAAACCACGCTACTCAGAGCAACATTTGCAAGAGATGCTACGAACTTTTCAACCAAGTTTCTTGTGTTTACAACGACATTTCAAACGTGGTTTTTCTTCGTACTACTGTTCTCCTCTAGGTTTGTCGGAGGAATATTGTTGGAGTTCCCTCTGCAGGAACTGAAGGGGAGTGCAATACCTAGGTTGATATTATTATCCTCCCAGCTACTCAATTGAGTGTCTCCTGGAGCTAGGACCAGACTAGTTGTGAGGAATCTTTAGAGAGTAAAAAGGGTGATACAACTTATGCAGCCTGGAGCGACAACAGGTGAGGTTGTCGTTGAAGTTACGCCGTGACTAGTTCAAGTTTATTTCTTCTGTCGCCGAACGCGAGAAGATGAGCTTCTTACAAGCCGCCTGATTCGTAACGGCACCTTTGAACTAGTTTTGCATGCTCAAGGTACGTCTATGTTACGTTAACAATATTCTGCTCTTTCAGACGGCCTTGTCACCAATTTGCCAGGTCTTCTTTTTATGATCATGCGTCCGTTCCCTTGCATGTCCTTTTGATAAGCCTCATGTCCGCTGCGTTTGTAAATATTTGAGTATATTCCAACATATTAACCCTTTAACCCTTAAACGTCAGTGGGGGCCATATACACAGTCACGTATTTTAAACTTAACATACACAAATGTACACAAATACAAACTTTTGTAACTACCGTATACATCAGTTCTTACACCCTACATGTCAAATACATAGAAATCATCATGGTTGTTCCGGGCCTCCGGTGTCCATCTGTCCCATTGTCCGTCCGATAAACGTTGCTGCCCATCCGGATATTCGTAGAATATTCGAGAATATTTGGATAGGTTTGGAGAATACTCTATGGATATTCGAAGAATATTCTAGGCATATGTCCGATAAGGGTGATGTTTGTCTTGTCCGACTATCCGTCCGTCCGCTGTCATTGGCCCCCCTTCCATCTATGTAGACAACTCTGGAAATCATGTTGCAACCCAAATGTGGCTTTATGACCTTTAAGGGTTATCCTCTAAATGTCGGTCGTATATTTAAGCACATATTTTACTCTGAAGGATATTAAAAATGTATTAAAGTTTAGCAAAACTTACACCTTTGGATTGAAGATTCTTCAACTAACATATTTCACTTGGAGGTCATTTCAATATGACACCATATTGTACAATGTAGAATACTGTGGCCACCAGTGGCACCTTCTCACGTTTAAGGTTAAAGATGACGGCCTATTCGTATGTGACCTATACACCTTTCCCTCAAAGTGTGAATGGTTTGATGCATAATCCCTATAGTGGATTGTAGAAAATCCGACCAACGGTGGATGTCTTGCTAATTTTCAATATATATTATTAATATTTTGAGAGTAAAATATGTGACTGTACATATGGTCCCCATCAAACCTTTAAGGGTTGATGAGTTAAAAAAATTATTGGACAATTAATAGGATATGTAACGTTTGTAACCCTATAGAAAAAGAACAATCCTCTAACCTTTATCCTATGGGTAGAAATGTTGATACTGAGTGGAGAAACAAGCAAACACTTTAGTCATACCAATCTCCTCCGAAGACCATGGTTGTTCCGGCGTCTGTTTGATAGAAAATATTCCAAAATATTCTAAAATATTTGGAATATTCCTACATGTTTGAGGGATATTCTCTGAAATATTCTAGGCATCTATCTGTAAGGGGGTTGTCCGTTTTGTCCGTTTGTCCGGCTGTCCGTCCGTCTGCTGACTTTGGGCCCCTGTCTGTCTATGTAGACAACTCTGCCAAAGACCAAAGTTCATCTTTCTTTTTGATAAAAGAGCAGCACCAAAACTTTAAAACACTTGTGTGCGCTTAAAATGCAAGCATTCTTTGATTTGCAATTGGAGAAGTCCCACTGTTGAAAGAGTAGTACAAGCAAGCCTTGATCAAACAAGAACCACTACCCTGCACTTTACTTTCATAACATTTTGTATTGTAAAAGTGGTATTAGATGACCAATGAGTATACCAAACTCTCTAATATACTCTTCTTATTTGGTATACTCAATGATCATCTCATTTCATCTTTCAAGTAATGATTTATTAGCTATTGACTTTCCCCCTATGAGATGGCAAATTTGGGGCAAACTGAGTTGTTTCCATGATTTAGTTTCTCCCATATGTCATTTTTAGCTAAATCTGAACATAAGAAGAAGAGATCTTTTGATGAGCTTATTCTTTTTTGTAGGATCCGTGTCTTTTTTCTCTGTTTTTTCATTTACTCCCCCACTGTTGTGTTTTGGACTGTGGTTCTTTTTTTCCTCGGGAAACTCCATTCTTTCTTATTGTAGAGTAACTTTAGAACAAACTTGGTATGATATTTTAGTATTTTGATCACATCAAGAGTGTTTCCCTCTTATATTTTATGCTAGAAAGCACCCAAAAAAAGGTTGGAGTGCAGAAGGACTTTAGAAGAAGAAATGGAAGAACCGAAATGAAAAAATAAAATTGGATATGTATATTCTTAAATATAATGTATTTATAACTAGTACTAGAGAAACCTTTTGGACCTGAATGCAAATTTACTAAGCAAATTATAGTTGAGTCTCACTAGTAAATAATTTATTTTTTTGAATGAGCCATGCCAATTCCTTTACTAACATACAGTATATCTTCCCTAAATATCACTAAATTCATTGTCATTAGCCTCTTCCAATTTGATTGGAGAGATTCAAAGCTCGTACAAGAATAATTCTTTTCATTTGAAAATGGGAGGTCATCCCAATGTTGGTTATATAATATCACGTTACAAAAACACTTATACAAGATGAATGTAGTGTGTATTACGGTTAAAAATTAAACCCCATCCAAGCTATGGATGAATGAGGGAATATTTTTGCAATGTTGTATACAGTATAATTTGCTAATGTCAAGTGAGGAAATTTAAACACATAATTGCAAGTAATTCAAAATTCACAAATATTCTTCAAAATAAATTGCATATTCTTTGAGTAGACTCGAATATATTTGAATATGCTCAAATATTTGTAACTTTAATGGATACTAGGCTTATCATACGGACTTATGGATGGACAGATGTATGTCACACGGACATGTGGACGGATATACATACGGAGATGGTCACATGTCCGTAAAGACAGTTCTGCTTCCCAAAGGTGAAGTTTTCTCTGATGTGAATGAGTATTGTGGCCCTACACAACCATCCTGAATTATGGATACCTTGAGTATGTGCAACAGCAGTGGACCCATGGGCATCATTTCCCAAATATTGTATCATTCATGTTGTTTGAGAGCTCCTCTAGTTCAAATTTCAAGAAGTATGGCTCTTTGAGAACCTTTCAAGAATTACACAAAAATTGGTGTTTTAGAAGAGTGAACTCTCTATCTTTATAAATTATTGCTTGCTTGAGTCCAAAGGAGTCAAGGACTCCATTACCACATGTCTCTATTCAGAAGATGTTACAATAAAAGAACCAATTTCAAATTTTTGTACCCTACATTCATATCTCAATTTTAATTTTTGAGGATGTGGTTTGATTCTCAGGTTTTTTAGTATTGGAGAAGGTAAGGTTGGCGTGTAGATATGGAGTGTGCAGTATCCCAATGCATGGGACAGCATACATCACAATTAAAAAAAAATGTGAGTCTAATTTCAGGCAAAAATAATGAGGCATATATAATATCTACGAATTTAACCCCTGAAGGATCAAGTGTTCGTTTGGGGACACAATTTTTCACTTTGGCTGCAATTATCTTTTGATCTCTACAGTAAAAATTCACCAAAAAATTACCACATCACCTCATATACGTGTAGAAGAAGATCCTTTGGTTACATTCTCAAAAGGTTTCTCTTGGTAATTTTTAATCAATGAATTTAGAGATTCCTCTAAAATGTCTTGCTCCTTCAAGGCTTAACCCTTTAGCGCCCAGAAAGCCCGATATGGGACTCCGGAGGTGCTGAAACTCAAATTGCATGAAATCCATGGGGAATTAGGCTTTGAGATACGAGGTTCAGATTTGTGCACTCATTACACAAACACTCTCCAACAATCAGATCATGATTTGGATTTATAGAACTCTTGGAAAAGCTAGGAATACAACACAAAATACACCAAATACACTCAAATACAGTGAATACAGTGAATACCATGCCACATATTATGTTGTATTTCACACACATGCACATTGATTTTGGTCTTAAATTTTGATTGAACTTTGTCTTTGAGACATTCTTCATTGTTTTGTGATTGTCGATCTCTCTTCACATACAAATCTACCGTTTTGATTCGTATAAGGTTGGAACATTTTTGTATACAATCAAGTAGAAAAAAGCAAAAAAATCACCAATAATTGTGTATAGATATTTTCCTCGCATATGATATGTCAATGCCAAGCTATCAACCTAGTGCACATTTGAACCGCTCTAATTCAAAGTAAAAAAAATTCTTGCAAGAATCTGTTGATGGTTAAAGTAGTGCATCCTCCAAAATCCACAGTTTTCACTACCAATATACGGTAACTTTAAACACTATAATCTATTCCATCAACCGTTGGATGTTGTGCAAATTTTCCCCAAAGTTCATGACATGGGTTAAGTTCAATTTTGTAAGGTTAGACATCAAAATTAAGCATTGTATTTCCATCAAATCCGGCGCAAAAAAATAAATCAGCAGAAATCTTGGTTTTCCCAGAAACTTCCCTGGGCGGTAAAGGGTTAAGCAATTCATGTTCAGTACAATCCTCACAACTGTGTTCTCAAAAAGCGGTTTGGGAATGAGTAACTTCCGTGATTTGAGATAAGCCGTGTGAGATGTATCAACCGGCCCAACAAAAAAAAGTCTCTACTTCTACATAAATTTATTTGCAAATCCAATGGGTAAAGTAGTAAGAATCTCAGTGGCATGGCCTGGATTTTGAACATATCACCTACGCGGTCTGCCATGAGGGAGATGAAAAGGATGTGTACCTACACTGAGCACATCATACATAAAAATCCCCTCAGAAAGGTCAAAAAGTACTCTGGGAAAAGGCCAGAGGGTGGGCCCTTTCAAAACAGAGCACTTGTCCTTGGCCTGCACAGCTCTAATCAAGTTACCCATTTGGGTCAATTACGAAATAACCCCTGGCCTACTGTGGTACCACAAACTGCATTTTCCTCATCCGAAACCAACAAAATCTTACTCCATCTCAAGAAACATTCAAGTTTTCAACCAACTCTGACAGCCCTTGTCCATGAATTAAACTTCCAAACTTTAAACTTACCAGCAGCCTGTTAAGTGCCATTATGGAGACATGGAGTTTTGCTTGACTCCACTCACTTTACATACTGCAGACCGAAGTAGTACAAGTTTCTACACTAATTGGAATATTTACATGCACATACCTGCTTAAAAATGAATAGTACCCAATTAGAAATTTAGAACTTGACTTTGATGTAAATTAATTCAGGTGGATCTCAGTAATACAATTCACACTATATAAGGTGAATGGTGTAGCACAAATGAGGTTGTTTTGGACATTCTAAATTTGATGCTTTTTGGCGAAGCTTTCAAATAAACTGTCAAAAAAGGAGTCAAACACTTGCCAGGGCTTTTTTTTTGGACCCGTGTCCCTCCTGCTGGTTGCACTGCAGAGGCCAGTTTTTGGAGGGACGAAGCCAGAGAGGTCAGATTTCTGACAATCTGGCAACATTTCGCCAAAAAAAAAAGCCCTGACACTTGCATGTAGTATAAAAACTTAAAAGTGTCAAATTTAGAGCTTTGAAGTGTCCATGTAGAGGAGTGTAACTTTGGCAATCTACGAAGCTCTTGAGTCTACTAAGTCCAATCAAATTAATTCAACTTCACGGTCTTCACCTTTAATGTAAGTTCTAACCCCAAAATCAATCTAAAATAAAATTTACATTCATCCAAGTCAAACTCAACAAGATGATTTGCACCGAGAATACCAAGCAATGATATTTTACCACTATTTAGTCTCCACGCCTCCCTTCACAACAACATCTACATTAGAACAACCCAGATTATGTTGTAGAGGGCGCTATCTATTCTTGTGGTAGATAAGAGGGATGCACTTGATAGATGATGGTAAATTTTGGTAAGACAAACAGGGCTGCCGCCGCTGCTGTTGTAGAGGGAGGTGACTGTACTCACAGATACTCTCAAAGTAAGTTCCATCATACCAACAGCTGATCATCTTCTTTTCAGGTCTGAGAGGCAATGAAAACAACAACAACAAAAAAAAAGAAAAAAAAAAAGGCAGGGGCAGTAACAACATACAAGTGGTCGGTCCATTATCCCGCGGTGTCCTGCTTCCCTGTCCCAAGCTGAACGTGGCCATCAGTGGTCCAGCACAAACCCCAAACCCTCACTCAACTTCTCACCTTCATATTATCGCTTATTTAAGCCCGGCCTCGTGTCTCGCATCCTCCACCTTCTTATCACATATCACACACCACTTGGAACCTCCAGTTGTAGTCCAACTTTTGGGTGTGTTTGATCAGTGGTACTGCTGTGAGAGTGTATTTGGCAAAGCCTACCAGCTTTGGAAATGATGGATGGTGCTCCAAGTTGTGCAGATCACAGCAGCGCCTCTAGTGGTCCGCTTCTCCGCAAATCCATCTCCTTCTTTGCGTCCTTGAGCTCGGACAGGCTTTCCCCCAACTTGGACGTCCGAGACCGCGCTGCACAGGTCGCCATGTAAGCGTCTCGTTTTGTAAGTTTCTCTGATCTCAACAAGTGTTTGGACTGAGAGTTTGAGATTCAGAAGAGATCAATTACTCACCACTTGGGGAGTGAACAATGAGAATTTTGAGTTTAGACTGCGTGTTTATGTTTACACCAGGCTGGAGAAGTTACTGCAACATTAGTGAGAAACTCTCTGTTTAGTAGGCTTCTTAAAGTTGAGGGAACCATTCCTCCATTTAGTACTAACCATACTACACAGTTTGTTGGGTGATGAGAAAAGGAAGTTGTGTCTGTTTGCATGAGTTGAGTTTGATGGTGTTTCTTTGCCTTGTTCAGGACGCTGAGCCTCGAGAACTCCAATCCTTCAATTTAAGATTGCAACCCTCCTTCAGTTTTAAGCCACTGGGTCACCGAGTTCATCATTTAGAAAACAGGATGATAATACTAGTACATATTTCCTAAATTTGGTGTTATATTTCGAGTCCACAACGACCTGTGGCGCGTATCTAGTGTAAACATACTTTTGGTGTAGGATTGCAGACTTGCAGTCAGTAGATCAGAGCGCAGATAATAATTTTACTGATTAAGTAGGATCTTCATCAGGCAGGTAAAGTAAGTAACCTCCGGCGAAGTTTGGTTTCGCTATTTCACTCGACGTCGGCAGCCATGATCTCTCTAGTCTCTCCCCGGCCTCCTCAGCTGCAGGGTCGGACGATCGAATTCCTCTGCGCTAGCTGCACGAGTTGGAAGCTCCCATCAATTCCAGTCCAAATGTTTCATCACAGCTCTAGCGCCTTGTGTGCTCGCCCATATAGTTCTGCGTTTCAGAATATTAAAAGTACCCGATTCATGCAGTTAAGTGTCTCTTTGCAGTACTAGCTTGGATGTAAAATTTTGTGTGAGTTGATCATACTGAACCAGGAGGCTGAACAGTACGTGTTTGGCTATCTTTAAGTAACTGTAGTTGGTCAATTGCGTTGAGGTAGTACTCATCTTTTGAGTGATTTCCTTCATGTTTTGACCCTAGGGCAGCTTTCTAATCTAACCTGTACCATAACTAGAAACTTAGTCTTTTGCAACCAGTCACAAAAGAACGCCAAGTTGCTATCAACTTTTGCAATCGCTTGTTATCTAGCTGCAATAACTCTAGAGTTTGAGATCCAAAACCACCAGTTTTTATTTTAAGTTTAGAGAGAGCTTCCTAGGTGCCAAAGTTAGTGATTAACTCGGCTTGTGACCAGTTGTAAAGATGGTCATAGATTTCCACTAGTGGCCCTGTAGCTTCGAGCCCCCTCTCAAATTTCAAGCTAATCTCACGAGGAAAAAGTAGTCATCGAGGTCTGATCATGCACACCATGTTGGAGTAATAATATCAATGTAGGATCAGGAGTGGTCAAGCACACTGATCTCATGATCATGTACTGAGTTGTGAGAAAAAAAGCTCCTTGCATCACCACTAGAAACGCTTGAAGAGAACCACGTCATTTCGAACAACTTTTGCAAGAGAAGCCACGTTTGGAGTGTGGTTTCAACCAATTTTTTGTATTTATAACTTGTAACTGATTTCTAACGTAATTTCCTTTGTACTGTTCTTCCTAGTCGATGAATGGTCTGGGGAGTCCACTATGTTCACATCTCCATATTGAATTTTCATATCATTTTCATATCGTCACAAAATTCTGCAGACGACAAAGTCTAACATCACATTTCGAAGATGCCACAGTGTGTGAAATGCCGCCAAAGCTACGAATATCTCAATGACGAGGTTCCAAATGGAGATCTTCATTACTATGCTTGCTGAACGGAGGTTCAAAATGGATTCAAAATACTCTTCATATTCATGCTTAGAGAGGGCTTCTTAAAGAGAATAAGTCTATCAAGGTTGTCTACCTGAAGAAAACCACGTCATTTTGAACAAAGTTTGGAAAAGAAGCCATGTTCCGAGTGTGATTTCTACCGAATTTCTAGCATTTATAACAACGTTTCTAACGTAATTTTCTTAATACCATTCTACTAGTGCTGCTTCATGTTCTAATATCACAGGATGGAAGTTATTGAGCCTGACTCATTGAGGTGTCAACTTCAAACTCTAATGTCTGAATCAGTGGCACTGGAGACTTCATATGCCGTGAGCACACCTCGAGGCTCACGGGAAAATAGAAATCCATTGGTATGTATCAACATCAACAACGACGTACTGTATAAACATCATATTCAGTAAATTGGAAAAATTTCAAGTCTTACAATCAGTTCAACTTGAGCTGATTTTGGACTATTTCGCTCTCAAATGTATCACACACACATATTTTAGGGAGCTTGTGATCATGGTTGTCATACCAGACGGACGTCCGGTTCGCTCGTCCGCCTGCTTGCCCCGTCCGATAAAGGTCCCCACCCGCCCGATAGGGTCAAACATAGTTGACTCTCTTGAAAGGTAAAAATTAGCGACATGGCTTACCCTACGTTAACCCGTCTGCCACGTTGGCGCCACCTCCTTGCCGTGTTGGTGCCACCTGGCTGCCACGGAGGATGCAAGGTGGGGAAGTTAAGTGATCAGGGCGGGAACGTTAAGTAATCACGGCGGGGACGTCAAGTGATCAAGGCAGAGGCATTAATTGTGCAGAGCATCTTACATACAATTTACATCTTACACACAATTTATATCACATACAATTGCCATGAGGGGAAATACGAGATGATGTCGACTTACATACACTATTGTATTATACGTCAATTTATTTATATAAGAAAATGGACGGCATTGTCAAGTACATGTACTATGTTTCTAAGGATGATTTACCTTCCGGGTAAGCTCTAGATGCTAGAGTTCAAAAAACAAAAACTGGATTACAAAAAAGTTCAAAACAAAAAAAAAAAAAAAAAAAAAAAAACCAAAAACCTGTGTTCAAAAACAAGATGACGACAAGGTCCAACGGCGGGGAGCCTTTGTCAATAAATCTAGGACCTCAAACACAGATGCCTTGCATCACAAGGCAACATATTTAATCCCAAATTTGTTAAATTCTTCCAATTTATTGAATATGACGTTTATATGTCCAAGCACATGATGTGCCTTTGCTTCAATTGTTGCCGGATAATTTGTGCAGGGTTGTATATATGGACGGACAAGGCCCTTCACTTGTCTCAAACACTATATTAATAAGATGGCATGAGATGACCATTGAATATACCAAATAATGAGTTAGTGATTATTTGGTATACTTGTTGGTTGATTTATACCATGATTCTTTCTAATAGTGTAATAGACGTGACGGAAGTGACAAACTATTGGTATTTTCTTTTTATTGAACATATTCTTGATATATATTCTGTGAAAGTTTTTTAATACGTTTGAACACCATATTCATTAAATTGGGAAATTTGCAAGACTTTGAAAGGTATGAATAGTTTTCCAAATAGTAGTTATTTGTGCACTTTTTGGTCAACTGAAGCTAAATATGCTTCTCTGTTTCTTTGACTTCCATATAATTTTAAAGATAATTGTACATACTCAACAAATTGCATTTTACAAATTCACTAAACATTTTCATTTTTAGGTCAACTCAAACTTCAAATATTATTTTGAGAGACTTATAATCTCCCAATTTATTGAATATGGTGTTTTTGGTTTTGCTCAAACTTTTACAAATTACAACCCTATCGGACACATGTTCATCAAGACAATTTTAAATTCCAATGAGTCAACTTGGATTCAATTTAATGGATCAAAGAAAGAATTTTTTCTTGGATCAAAGAAAGAAGTGAAATGGCCCTACTAGAACGGCTCATGGCCATATTCGTTAAATTGAGACATTTCACGATGTTTCAAATGAGTGACTTCAAACATCCACAAATTTATGATCTTTGATTCTTTGGACAGTAAAGTTTTAAAAATGTTGTCCAATTACCATAATTTATCTAGTTCAATTGAACAAGAATGAGAAATATACACCTTCTTTGTTTTATTCTTGATAATTAGTATTAGTTCTGAATGACTGAAATGAACTCATATTTATGGTTATTTATAGGATGTATATTGATGTATATGTTTTTTTGGTAGCAGAAAAACTACATATTATCAGTGTATCTTATGAAAACTTTGAAAAATCGTATGTTTCCATGCAAGAATGGAGATCATAAAAACCACTACCCTTTGACCTTTAAATTTTTATGAATCATTTTTTGAACTATTTGTTGGTTAACCCCTAAAGGACCACGACCACTTTCGCTCTAAAACCAGTCCAAAACTGCCACTGCCAAAAAGAGACATAAAAATCACATTCTAAAGTGAATTTTGGATTTTCAACCGTAAGATCTTAAAAAAGACTTCTATATAAACATGCCGTACAATTTTGGTTGCAATCCACCGCGTGGATTGATAGATTTTAGTGTTTAAAGTCAAAACAATGGATCATTTTCTTCCCTGCATTGAGTAAATCAGCGGACTTTGACTTCACTTTGTATCAAATTTTTGCATTGTACAAGGTCTAAATCTTTTATCATTGTCTTAAGCATGATGTTATTTCCCAATGCACCAATTTTTAGAGGTAATTTAGGGGTGTAGCATATTCAAAACAAGTGTGCAAGGAGTGGAGGTTCAAAAATTGCCATTTCACATTTTATTTTTTTGTGAACTACGTACGTATTCAAGTGATAATCCAAACGATCAAGAAGAAGGTGTTCACCACATATTTTTTTTGAAAAAATAAAAAGTGAAAAATATGAAGATCTCTAGGTTTTATGTAGAAAAGATGAAGTTTTTTTCCCCGTTGCCCGACAATGTGTGAAAATGTTTGACTTGATGCTGTATTTAACTATTTCTGGACTTTGCAAAGTCCAGAAATAAGGAAGAAGGATTTTAGTCTCGTAAAATAGTCGCACCAAAGAATATGAAAGGGATACCCAGTTAATTTATTTTAATCATTCAGCCGGATATCTCCGGATGGTTTCAGTGATACATGACTAATCGAATATAGTGATAAAACAAGCGTGAAATTTCGTTCGTCGTAATCGACAAAATGATAACAACTTCCAAGCTAACACGTTTATAAAACAACCATGTAATATAGTGTACTGTACATTTCTGTGGTAATATCGTGTAGAAGATGAGTACAGTGCATTTCAGAGCTTGAAGCATTGACATGCAAGGAATGCCGTTCAGACATCCGGAGATATCCGGTCGAAAGCAAAGTACTAAAAATATAATTGCTAGGCTGCTCAAAAACGACAATGCTACTCTGGAATGAAGTCTCTTTACAAAAGCGTTTGATACAAGACCAAATGTAGGAAAAAGCAGTGACTGGTCTGAGCAAAATTCGTGGATCTAACAACAAATTCTATCCTTGGACAACCTCTCTGAAGAGCTCTAAAGATCCTTCCAGTGAGCCGGTGCGTACATATCCGAATCGACATCAGACCCTGTGTCACACCCAGTTTGAAATGGGCTGCAGCCGCCATCCGAAGAAGATTCCTCCTCGTCTTCATACCAGGGGTCGTCCTCCACCTCTTCTTCAACCGAAGCAGCTCTATCAAGGGTCTCTTCCACATCGGAGTCGATCTGCTTCTCGTCCTCCGCATCACAGTCGATGCCGTAGTCCTCCTCTTGAACAAACTTGCTCTCAGCGTCATCCTCCAATTCGTCTAGAACACGCCGATCGGAACAAATCTCCCTTCTGTACTCGACTTGTAAGAAAAGCAGTCTTCCCTTCTCCGAACCCTGAGCCTCGCTCACCATCCTTCGTGAAACTCTCCTATCTACCGAATCAGAGACATCCCTCTCCCTCTTTCTACTTCCGAAGGCCATCTCCTCTCTCTCCACCGTGGCTATGGCCTAAGAAGACTTATGGTTGAAAGACAAAACATATGGATTACTGCAGCCCTGAACCCACTCTTATACAATCCTCCCCACCCACCCACTAACTACACTTCTCGAGCGTAGGTACATTGATTTAAGTCGCCATAACACCGAGACTGATGGACTTAATGGCAGATGCCAAATTCATGAACGAACAACATGGTAGGCCACGCGTCAAACGTCCTGTGATAATGAGATGTGAGAAGTACAATCTCCGCCGCCAACCATCAGCATCACTTCAATCAAATGATGGAACTCGGATGACTGATATTAACTGTGTAATTGACCGCCCACTTTCATATTAGCAGTGGCATGACATAAATCAAAGATGGAACCAGCCAGGAGAATGCCAAAAAGGTTTCTGTCATTTTGAAACAAGTTCCATTGATGGAGAAATTGCAGTATCGTAGTCACAGAAGATCTCCGGATATGATTCAATAATATTCAGAACACCTAGGGAAGCTCAAAATTGGGAAATGTGGACCCCATTGTTAAGAATGGTAGATGTGAATCTCGTATCCGGAGATCTCCGGCTAGATCTCACCCACTTGAACAAGGCAATACATAAACATTCGTCCGACCACGAAATTTGTCTTCCATAGCCGGAGATCTCCGGTAAGCGTCCTACGAGATATGCAGGTCTGAAAATATTCCGGTGGAATACACCAGTCAATAATAATTGTGTCACTACTCAATGAATCTTAATAACAGTGAATGGAAGAGCTCAAATCAGGTTCTCTTCTCGAAAAGTGGCGAGAGCTGATAGGAGGGATGTCGAAGTCTGGACCAGAAAATAATAGTCTTCACAGCCGGAGATCTCCGGTGCTCCTCCGTGAGGACGAAGAGACTCGACGAGATTTTTCAGAAACAGAATTTCACAGAACAGAATTTTAGGTAACGGGACTGATCACCGTATCAAGGGTCAGCGGCATTCGCTTTCTCTAAGTTCACAAGCGCTGCTTCCTTCATTTTACGTGGAATGGATCTCGTGAGTTGGTTAACTTTGCTAGACCAAGTCGCAAACAAAACAGAACTCACATGACACCATACAGGCTTCTCTTGGTCCGGAACCCAAGTGGCTTCCCAACAGTCCTGGTACTTCCGTTTCAGATTCTTCTGCTTGTTATGAGGCTCCCAATACTTAACGAGGAATTTTCCGTGGTTGACATTACCCTCATCCCTGACGACGTCCGAAACTGCTCTACCCTGCCAGACAGGATAGATGTCTGGATCACTAGGTCTAACTAAAATCCAGGACCCGAGACGAATATCACGCCAAGGATTAAATGTGGACTTTGGGGCTTCATTGGCGGGTCCACAGTAAGGCTCGAGAACCTCATCTTCGGGGGTGACATCCAATGGTTGTGGAAGCGATCCTAGCGGATTTCCACCTCCCTCATGAGCGCCTCTCCAATCATGGGCAGGCCAGAATCCCTCTTCGAGCTCGGAGGGCGTCTGTGGAAGTGGCTTGTCAAGCTCGTCGATCACGTCCCTCCAGTACTGCAGGTATGGGCGGATGGAGTCTACGTAACCTGCGCACTTTGACATTCCAGACGCCCAGTAGTCCACGTACTTCCGAAGCCCCGTCTTAATGAAGTTTTTGTTCTCCGTCGCTTTTCGGGCCTTGTCTCTGGCAACATCTTGGTTTCCGACCGGGTTCTGCTCCTCATTACCCCATATGGGCTTGAAAGGGACGGGCTTCGGAGAGCCTGTTGGAAGCATGGGACGCCCGCTGTCATCTACCTTCCAGAGTTTTATCGGCTCTCTGTTCATCGGCAACCACTCTCCGTCAACGGCAGACTTCTTGAACTTCATGACCGGAACACCATCATTGTCAACGTAGAACTTGAAAAGATGCATATCACTAAGTCCCACCAGACGTGCCGCCCCTCTGCATAAGAAGCCATCGACGTAAGATTTAAAGTCGGCCACCTCTTGGATAACTTCCGGCATGAAGGCTAGTTTCTGTGACTTCATGAATGCCTTCATCAAATCCGCTAGAATATATGTACTGCTTTTCTTCAGTTCTTTCGATAGATGACTAAAGTAAGCATCAATATCTTCATGCGTATGTCCGACAACCAAGAAGCCAACCTGTATCTCCTTGAAAACACCTCGAGCAGTTAGCAGTGATAAGAATGCCATCAAGTATTGGTTCTTGTTGTCCTTCGCTGAGTTGTCGAGCTGCAGAAACAATTTCGGTGGCAACGGTTTCGGTCCCTTAAAAGCACTGGGCTCCACGGGCTCTAAAGCGTCGACACACCTACTCTTTCCCCTCATGAGAGCCGCGAACATCGAGTTTGGAGGAGGGTGCTCGAAGAGCGCACGCGTCTCATGCAATGGTGCTCCCTCAAGCCGCCTAAAAAGTTTTGCCAGAGAGGATATGGTGGCGTTCGAATCTTCCGGCCATAAAGCATGAGCATAGTGAGCATACGCTCCGTCGACATGACCGTGAGCCACCATTCCGGTGACATTCATGGGAAGCTGTCCGAGACCAGATGTCGCCTTAGTAGTCCTCCACATGCGTGGAAGGGCCGTCTTCGCAGTGTCCATCTTGTCGTGAATGACACAGAGAAAGGTCAGCGGCTTCGCCTTCGACTCCTCCCTCCATGTCGCGTAAAGCTTCCGGCATGATTGTTGGTGATTCAAGTGAGCTTGCCTGTTGCTATAGAAGAGCTCGTATGCGGGCGTACCCTTAGGAGTTGTCAGTAAGAACTGATTGAACTCATCGCAAGTACTGCATTTTGCGAAGGTGCTTCCAGACGGCTTAATAGCAACATTCCCGAAGAATTCCTTCCTTACCCTACTAACTGTGGACTGACTTACAGGAGGGAGACCATAGGAGTCGTTTGTCTGCAAAATGAAAATTTAACCTAGTGAGAGGAAAAATTTAGAAGTACAATCCAACAGACGGTGCGAAGTACAGAGAAAATCAATTGAAGGTCAATGCAGAACAACGATGACCCAGCCGGAGATCTCCGGTTAAGATACTTGGACATCGGTCGACGGAGCAAGGAGAGTACAAATACATTGCAATATGCGGGGACTGATAACGTACATCATTGACGCTGGCTCGAATTTGCTTCCAGTTGTTTCCCGCAGGAAGATACTTGAGAGTGTCAATCCGACCATTCCCGACACTCCGCATTTGGTGAGGCATTTGATCCGCGTTGTCATTAATAATCGACGTCATTGAGCCCATCGCCTGTATAGTGGCAAGCCGTGGGCGCTTGATGCCCTTGTTACCGTGAGTTGCATTAATGATTCCTCTACTGAAATGTGCGATGTACGTGTGAAACGTGGACTTCCGAATTCCATGGATCGTGTACCATGCAACGGAGCAGACCTCCGTTCCCAAGAGCGTGACGTACTTTCTCTTCCGGTCCCCATCAATGGAGTGGAACTGCCCACCTACCGAGATCGCATACTCCTTTCTATCTTCAAAGGATTTGTCATAGAATTTCTGTCTAACAGAAAGAGTCTGGGATTGTTGAAAATACTGGCAGCATCGTTTGGGACAGCACCTTTCCGAGCTGACTTTGCGAATTTCGTCGTCGGTAGTCCTCTTGGTGTACAAGGATTCCTTCTTGTTAAGGTCTTGCTGTCGGGAAATGAAGCGGTAAGGCTCCTTCGCACGACCCCCCAAATGAGCGCCAGAATCTGGTTCTAAGGGCAGGGATGCGAAATGATCAATTGTGCATTTCAAAGAACGACCGGAAGGAAAACAACATTCAAGAATGGGCCACGACTCATGACTCATAATTCTCTCCGTGTCTCCCACAAAAACATCAAGGACAGTTACACCAATATTATCTTCTCCCAAACATCCACTTCGGAAATGATCTGCTGGGAAAGCGGCCATGATTCTCCCAGAGCAGAGCACCAAACCATCTTCGTCCAACCGCTGCACTTCAAGTCCAACCCATCGCTCTCGTGGTACGAATGGGGACTCGTTGGACCGGAGATCTCCGGTTGGAATCATGACATCCGCCCTTCTCCATAAAACGGTCCGCCGGAGTGTGTGAATAAGTGAATCGTATCCGCGTTGCAAAGGAATGAGTGGTAATTCTTCCGCCGCGGGGCATATGGCCGTTGGTCTAAGTAATACGAACTCACTAGATCCGACTGGTATGTCAACTCCAAGCCATTGACCCATGGGGTGAACCTCAACAATGGACGCTTCTCCAATTTTGCCTGAACCTGGCCTCATAAGGTTCACGGACATTCCTGACCACAGGACCTCCGATCTTCCTGTAGACTCCTGAGATGGATCATCTTCTTCCGTGAAATTCCCATGTCCAGAATCGGAGCAATGAGCTGCGACCATGGCAAGGTCTTCCGAGTCACTCTCCCACCAATCTGAGTCAGACATAGTCCCGTTCTGCATCGGTGGAATCTCGGTTGGTGGCTGATGTCCTGAACGAGAAATTGTGTGTATGTAGAGTCGATTTGGATGACCAACCTCAATATCCTCGTCAGGGATAGCCGGAGATCTCCGGCAGAGTGGAGAATGATCAAGAACGACGACTTCTTGTATGATTTAGAGAGAGAACAAAACAGAAGTAGCCGGAGATCTCCGGGAATCCTGCTCTCGATGATTCTGACAGCCACTGGAATCAAGGGGTGAAACCGTGGTTACCGGGCGAGATTGGCAGAATCTAGAATAGCACGGCATGAACAGCCGGAGATCTCCGGTTGAGTTTTTTGGCCTTGATCGAATCAACAGCCGTACGGAATATTCGCGGGTATGGCGGTGTGATACAGTTGCAGAACCCGGTAAACAGTTCGGATTCACACGCCAAGCAATTACGTCATCTATATACTCGAGTCGAATATATTTACTGCTTCAGGGCTATGACTGTATCTTCGGAGACGAATTAGTTTAAAAATCTCTACTCGAGAGCTCCCGATCGACTCAGAGGACAGAATGCAACACAATCTTCACCAATCCTCACAGACAGACAGCGAATACGGAATTATACGAGGGAACATACTGAACATTCCTGGAAAAATGTCGATTCGTTTCCCTACAGTTATCTAGCACGATGTCGCGCAAGCGAACACTGTCACTGACTCGCTTAGCTCCCATAGTATCTCAAACATCCTGAGCAAAAAAGGAGGAGAGCTGAGTTGAAGGATACTCTTATCCACCTTTCCATCACCTCGTGGAGGGAAAATTCAAGCGCTCAAATTTGAAACGAATCTTGGGCATGCATGCTCCTTCAAACTAACTGCTGTACACCATCATGATTGTGCGCATTCTTCGACGTGCCCACGACCGAGGCCACATTCCACTCATGATAATGAAAGGCTCGTACTCATGAAATGACCGTATTGTAAGGATACCATCTAGTTCCCAGAGTGCTGCAAATTTGAAAACGGATGATGAAGTATGCCCCATGATGTATCTTTGAATATACTAGGGCCGTATCACGTCTTAGACTAAATCACAGTAAAATGTAATCGTACAGGACTTCTCGTACTCACCTTTGTTAATTAAATTATACCCTACCCAAAGAAAGGAGACGGCCCTCTGCTGCCTACTAGTATTGTTCATCAGGCAATACAAGACTCAAGTAGAACATCGGCGTTCGTTACCAATTAGAATAATCTCCAATATTGCCTAGTTCGACAGAAGTTATATGGATGCTTGAGAAGAAACGTGCACAAATAACTGAGCAGATGCTTTTAGAAGTACAGCAACCCGGTCCTATGAATTCGGGTACAGCTTCCGTGTTCAGGCTGGATTGTGCATCAGGGTTTTAGGGTTTAGGGTTTAGGGTTTAGGGTTTTAGGGTTTAGGGTTTAGGGGTTTAGGGTTTAGGGTTTAGGTTTTAATGTGTCCGGTTTAGGGTTTAGGGTTAGGGTTTAGGGTTTAGGTTTTAGGATTCATGGTTGTCACGGTGTAGGGTTTAGGGTTCACGATTTCTAGTTCACTGTTTTAGGGTTTAGGGTTCACGATTTCTAGTTCACGGTTTTAGGGTTTAGGGTTAAGGATTCAGGGTTCACGGTTCACCGTGGAGGGGTCTGAGTTCATGAAGGTTGAGGGCTTATATCACCTATAAATGTATAAATTAAAAATATTTTATAACTATGAACTATAACCTTAAGTTTATCCATAACCATAACTTTTAAAAAAAACCTGGATACTATAGAGTGTAAGGAAATTTAGCGAGAATTGAACAATAACTATTTATTTTGATACATTATAATTTAGTTAGAGAGAGAATAAAGAAGAGAAGGAGGGTAATGGATTTAATTTTAGAGTAGACTAGCTGTTGGCGCTTGCTTTGCAATGCATTAGCCCAACCATTTTTATGTATTTATAATATTAAAAAGTATTAAAAAGTAAAAGGTGGAATGGTTCACTATATTGTTGACAACACAGTTGATTGTAGCGTTTTTGTAGTTCACTGCATGGTTGACTACATGATAGTTCACTCCGTGGTTTACTGCACAAATTATGATTTTAGTAGTATGACTAGGAGTTGGCTCTTGGTTTGCAACACATTAAATCAACCATTTTCATGTAGTTTTTATATCACAAAGTATTTAAGAAAAAAGGTAACAACAATCTACATAAAATATGAATATATCTTTGAAACCTATGCATTAATTTGAATAATGTAATAGAATGGGATAGAAAAAAAAATACTACTACAATAGTTCAATATTATTAACTAAGGATGGAGATTGAGATAAAATAGGGAGAGTAAAACTAAAATAAATAAATAAACAAGTATGAGGGAGAGTTAGGGAGGGAGGGAGAGACTTGAGGGATTTATTTTTAGAGTAGTTTATATTTTTAGAATATGTAATAAGGGGAATCTAAAAAGAAAATCAAATGTAAAAAAGAGATGGGGAGGGAGAGTAAGGGCGAGGAAGAGTAAAATAGGGAGAGTAAGGGATTCTTTTAGAGTAGTAAGTTAATTATAGAATGTGTAAGTATTGGAATCACGAGGAGTCTAAAAAATATTAGAATCAAGATTAAAAAAGAGATGGAGATGGAGAAGGAGGGGAGAGTAAAACAAAAATAAGAAAAACAAGTGAGGGAAAGAATAGGATAGTAAAAAAATACTATTCCAATAGTTCAATATTATTAACTAAGGATGGAGATTGAGATAAAATAGGGAGAGTAAAACTAAAATAAATAAATAAACAAGTATGAGGGAGAGTTAGGGAGGGAGGAAGAGACTTGAGGGATTTATTTTTAGAGTAGTTTATATTTTTAGAATATGTAATAAGGGGAATCTAAAAAGAAAATCAAATGTAAAAAAGAGATGGGGAGGGAGAGTAAGGGCGAGGAAGAGTAAAATAGGGAGAGTAAGGGATTCTTTTAGAGTAGTAAGTTAATTATAGAATGTGTAAGTATTGGAATCACGAGGAGTCTAAAAAATATTAGAATCAAGATTAAAAAAGAGATGGAGATGGAGAAGGAGGGGAGAGTAAAACAAAAATAAGAAAAACAAGTGAGGGTAAGAAGGGAGGGAGAGTAACGGAAAGGGAGATTCAGCTTTTCCACTAATGTCGTTTTAAATTCAAGTATAATTATTACTCTAATACCCGGTGAACCCGAGTATCTATTATAGTCATATCTAATACCCATGAAACCGGGTATCAATACGTCTTCTCACGCATGCTCACGACATTGACAATGTCATGATTGTGAAATGGACACGTTGTACATGTACGTCTTTTCAGCTGATTTTTAACTTCACCCACTGTCATCATGAGCCGTCACACCCTTGAGCCGTCCAGCTTGTCCTCTTTGGGTTTTGGGAACTCCAAGAATGAACCATTTCTTGATTTTTTTGGCTTTTGTCTTCGTAATGTCGAAGGTAGTGAGCGGAAGTGGCGGGAGGGGTTTTCTTTCTTGGTTTGCGGAGTGGGCGTCGACGCATTAGGTTAGTTTCGTATGCGCTGTGAGAGGCCGTTGGTGTGCGAGGTGAGTGTTGATTTATGTGAGGGACATTGAGCGTGCCGTGGAGAGGTTGTTAACTGGATATGGACTGAAGGTCAGAGAGTAGGACTGAAAGAGAGCGAATGCGTTAGGAAGAAATTTGAAGAGCGCCCAGGTTCAGTAGCCAAGAGTGAACGACGTTGCGGTTGAGGGTGGCGTCAACACGAACGACCACGACGTACGGGTGCGCCGATTCGGCAAGTGAAGAGGTATGTAAAGTCTAAAAAATGGCTTTCAGTGAAATTTCAGTTGAATTTGCACAGGACTTCATAGAATCGTCACTGGAGCAGGTGTAGGGTTCGGTAAGCTTCATTAGGGTTCTAGAGAGTCGAATAGTACTGATGTTGATAATCGTTTGAGCGAAATAGAAGGGTTTAGGGTTTAGGGTTCTAGTTTTCTGTGCATTCAGTTTCAAAGGGCCGTAATTGAGCAATTTATGCAGTGTTGAAATTTGTTCCACCGAATTCCTGTATGTCAGAACTGGACCATACATTCTAGGGCATTTGAGAGATTGTATAGTTTGTCGTTCTGAGTTGTTGAATGCTTATGTACTGCAGAGTTGTGTATACGCTTTAATCCAGAGCAGTTACTGGAGGAGATTGCGAAATGACGACTATAGCAGGGACGTGGAATGAGACTGCGTGGGATGGAAACCGGTAAGTATACACAATTGAACTGTTTATGCTCAGTCCGGGCACACTTGAATGATTTTGAAAAACCTCAAAAAATGCGTACTAGAATTCCGATGTCTGTTTGGCTATAGTCGATTGGTTTTTTGTTGTCCCGTGAACATATTTGTATATCTATTCATGAATATGCAAATGATTTTGGAATTCCATGAATGTTTGAATGTGTTGTTCCTCACTGAGTCTGTCGAGTCTGGTTCGATTCAATGTATATAGTTTAATCCATGTAGAGTCGTCATATTTGGCGTTCCATCGAAACATTATCGGATTCTTCTTCTAGTGTGTAAGGTCGAGTTATAACAGAATTGTGTGAGCTCATTTGATAAATGTATTTATGTTCTCAATTATGTAACTTGTTATTTAAGTATGTCAAACTTCAAGAGTTATACGTCAAACCTCTCTGTAAATGAATGTAAATATTCGAGTCCTGATATGATCCGATTAGTGCTTCGAAGTGCCGTACGTGCTTCTGCCGGAGATCTCCGGCTGAAAATACGGAGTTCCAGTAATCAGCCGGAGATCTCCGGATGATGTAGCGATCAGATGAATATGTAAACCCTATACAGGCGTTAGTTATTCTCGAAAGCAGCCGGAGATCTCCGGACGTATCGAAACAGTGGAAATTCACGTTGAGGGGTCATTAACCGGAGATCTCCGGTTCAGGTCAGAAATAGACCCGTCAGAGCAGCCAGGATTCGTTCCTTGTCGGATGCACTCGACTTCCCCAAATCAGCCGGAGATCTCCGGGAACTGTCCCCTGCTGGCATTGTGATACAGATTTGGAAGCACGATTCATGGTTTCAACATCTAGGAACTTGTCAGGTGATTATGTTTCGGATTCTTGTTATTGACCAGACAATTGCATCGATTCTAAACTGCCTGCTTGTTCTTTCAAAATCATCTTGCAGGGATTCGTGGACATCCACACTTCCGACTGAATGTCGACCCGGGAAACTTGGGGCATTTGTAGAGTATTGGCTCCCTGAGTTTGTCTACAGAGGGATACACAATGTCGGCTACGTATACAATTGCCGAAAGAGCATAACCGAGTGGGGCATCAAGCTCATAAAAAACCCTGACGGTGCCTGGGAATTCGTCCCTCAACTTCGGATTGGCAAACGGGGTCACCCCGACATTGGACTCCAGGTTCTCGAGTTGCAGGGTCTTGATGACGAGGTCAGTCTCGTTATCGTCCAGGAGAACGCGGACTCCTCCACCGAGCCACATATATATGGCTTGATCCTAGAATCATCTAAGATTTCGGATGAGATGGTGGAGACCTGCCAGAGTGAGAACTTTTTATTTGCCCCTCCAACGGGTGATACGTGGTATCCGGAGTACGTGAATGAGCAGTGGAAGTGGATGGCTGAAGCACAAGAGAAGTCCCGAATGCCCGTTCCTGACGCAACTCCCAATCTGTCTCTGACACCAGCATCGACCTTGGCAAGAAAACGCAAGACCACCTTGAAGACTTCGACCCCAGGTTCTTCATCGCGGGCGGAGAAGGGGAAGAAAGCGAAGGCCGATGAGCCTGCCCTCGCGATCGAAAGGTGCCTGAACTTCACACAGGCTGACCTCACCAAAATGAAGCGGACTGAAGTGGAAGAAATTGGTAAGGTACTCGACGACGCGTTCAAAAACGTTTACATACACAATAATAAGCCTTTGACAGTAGAAGACCCTGACACGAAGAAGGATGTCGTGAAGCTCGTTCATTTTGATAAGCTGCACCGGGCCCCCCCTGGAGGATTAGTATACAGGGGCATCCAGAAAGAACGGCTTGAAGGAATTATCAACGCAGTTCGCGCGTCTTCGAAGGCCACGGCACCTGAGATTCACATTCGAGTCCTGCCACTGAAGAAGAAACCTGAAGGAAGTAAGGTAGAGTTTTTCGCGACCAAGCCGACGAAGGAGGACTGCCTGAGGGACTCGACACACTTTTACATTATCGGAGGTCAGCATACTGTGGCGGCGCACAAGGTTCTGTCACACGAATTGCCAGCAACGTGGACGCTCGAAGAGATCTCCCACTTCTCTATCATCCCGGTTTGGACAAAACCGGACCCCAAAGACATGACCCTGCTACAGCTCTCGCGCGCTCTTAACCAAGATCTGACGGGTTTGCGGAAGGAGCAGAGTTTCACTGAGCAGCTGCAGACGTGCAGAGTGAAGTGGTTTGAGTTCGGTAAACCAGCCCCCCAACTATATGGTCGTCCTCAATCTGACGCATTCTCGGTAAATATACATTCTCAACCTGAAAATATTTTTTACTCCGTGGATGTGCTCTATCCTCACAGCAACCAAACCAATCATCCGGAGATCTCCGGCTGCTTACACCCTGTAATTGTTTTCATTGCAGACGTTCCAACGGTAAGTGGTGCCAACGGTTTTTACACACCTCGGTAAAACAGACCCCAAAGACGCGAAGGTCCCACTTCTATTCGAGATGGATGATGCGGTGGTCCAGAAGTGGATCCGAATCGACAGGCTGTTCGTCGCTGGAGTCTTACCAGACTCCAACGGGAAGACGGGGGACCCAGCTAAGCTGAAGCGGAAACCTCTGGTGCAGAACGACTTCAAGCCTCTTTACAAAATGCGCGCTGAAGACCTAGACTACCTCGCGGAATTAGTGCTCGAGAAGAAGGTCTGTGTGAAGTCCTCCAAAGCGGCAAACCAGGGTACTATGAAAGGGCAGGCGGAGACTCTCGAAAACGCGGCGAACAGAGAGAAGAGAGTCCGTGCAATGAAGAATGAACTGATGCTTAAATACAAGTCGCACCCCCTTCCCTCGAAGTCTGCTGACTTCGTCCCATACACGAAGGAGCAGTGGGACGCATTTGCCGAAGAGAGGAATATTGGAAGGGTCCAGCTCGAGTCCTGGGTCGACGCCGCTAATCACTCTGCCAAGGGTAAAGCTTGGCTTGAGGGTCGACTGAAGGCGATAAACAAGGATACCGACCCCACTCCAGACTTCCTCGTGTCCATTTGGAGTCAACACATCATTGAAGATGCTGCCGAGGCCATACCCACGGATGATACGTCCCTGTTCGACTCCAAATACACCTGCAGGGTTATGCCTGACAGAGGGGGCGAGATCGCCGAAGTACTTATTATGCCGGACATTCAGCAGTGGCGTAACGTCACTGACCCTCACTTTTACTTCTTTTTCCTTTACTGCGTTAAAGACGACATATGCCGTGCACAGGTGCTCGATGTGTTTGACTTCAGAACCATTTTCGACCATCTCGAAGTGGACACGAAGGACGGGCGGACGAGGGTCAGATCACCGTCGGTTCTTATCACTGACGTTGCAGGATTCGTTGAATTAAAGAGGTACATCAGTCTTCGGCAGAGAGAGGCCAGAGGCAAGGTAAAATTGTGGGCAACGCATGTCGTCTACTACTTCCCACACCCTGGTGATGGATTTCCGGTTCCAGTAATTGGGGTCGAGGAGACAGTATACTGCGTATTCCTGTATGAATACGATTCAAGCGAGACGCCTGCTCAGTCATTCAAGAGGCTCTTCAAAGGCCACCCCGAAAAAATGCCGGCCTTCTTTTCAGCCGCTCAACATAAAGAAACCATCCAGCGCTGGAAGCAAACCGGTGTTCCACAGCTGAGGATCTCGGTCCTCGATTCGCTGTTCACGGGATACATCAGAGAGGGTATGGTGGTCGTCAATGTTCATGGAGGACCACATATTACATACCTCGGCTTGGTAAGCAAGACATCCTTCCCATGCAATCCAATGTCTAAGATTTCCGGTCCGCATACAGTTATATGAACTGGATATCGCCGTCCTAATTTTTTTTTGGTTTGCAGACTCACGACGCGCGGGTCCTCGAGATTGTGAACAGCGAAGATGCCAAAGTAAATGCCGAATCATGCGCAGAACAAATATTCAAATTCCACTTGAATATCTTAGCTGACGTTACCGACACCGATCCTGAGGAGTTACTGGAGACTGACATCACTGGGTCGACCCAAGCCGCTGGAGTTCAAACACGGGCTATGTCGAGGATAAATTACACCGGCGAGGTATAACGCCTACGGATACTACCTGACCCGGAGATCTCCGGATGTTTATTCCATTCGGATGCCCTCCATTCCTTAGGACTCGTCTTTATCATTGCCATGTTTATTTTTAGTTCCCCCGGTAGACTCGGACTACTTAGAACCGGAGATCTCCGGGTGTATGATACCGTTTTATTTCGTATTGCGTCTTAATGTAGTCCACACTGACTTCGTCAATGTGACGCAGACGACTGATGCCACGATGCTTGATGTTGATGTGCGGAATGAACCAAGTTCATCAGCGGTTCCCAATTTTAGACTCGAGTCCTTGGCTACAGCCGCTCGGATCATCGGTGCGGGCACCCCAATCGACCCATTGCAGGTAAACGTTGATGAACCACATCTTGCTGTCGGGCGTGCCTCGCCTAGTTCAACAAGCGACTCTACTCTGGACGGTAGGCGGCGTCCCTCTCAAATGGAAACCAGTTCGCATTCCAATAGGCAACGTTCTCCTCCGCCAGATCTGGACGATGACACGGCAATGTCCGATCGCCTGGAGTTCGACCACACCCACAGAGAACCCGGAGATCTCCCGCTGGACAACCCTTCCACGACGCGTCCTGAAGTGGAGGTTGTGTCCAAGACTGCCGAGGACCTGACTTTGCGTGACACTGATCACACGATGGATGAGGCATCGGCGCAACAAACATTGCGTGAATTACAGGTTATGAGCCCTCCGCGCAGCCCTCCACGGAGCCACGGGCAGCTGGCTCAAAAAGAGAAGAAGAAGGCAATCGCGAAGAATCCTGTGCCGAAAGTTCCTCCTCCTCCGCCTACAGTTCGGACAAGGGCCCAGAAAGATAAGGTGAACAGTTACTTGTCCATCAAACCTTCTTGATTGTTCTCAAGACAGTGCACTCTCTTCAGACCGTGTTCTTACCACTACATTACTGGTATTCAGGTGTCGGCCGGATCAACACAGTCGAAGGATGTCGGTGGCAGAAGCCTCGCACAGACTGCTGAAGTCGCTGGTGTAGCTCAGACTTCTAGGGATACTACACCTACTGTCCCAGGTGCCTAATATGGACATTCATACTTACGTGCCATCATCTATATAGTGCTCATTCTTTCATCCAGCATTTCTGGGTTCTGAGTGCGGAACACCTTTATATGTATCTTTGCAATTTCTCTAAGCTGTACAAGTTCCTCATCTCAGCCGACGTACTCGTATTTTGGGTTCAGGTCTGAAGAAGTTTACGACGATCATCCGAGAGCCTCCAATCGAGGATCAGGTAACACAACAACGGATTTATCATGTCGTGTTTGACTTAAATGGAGTTCTTGTGCACAGGGGGGAATTTAAACAGGGACAACCGAGAGACATCAAAGTAAGGCCTGGTTCCACTGAAATCCTGAACTTCGTGGGAGAGAAGGCTACTGTCTCATTCTGGAGCAGTGTACTGGAAAAGAATATTGTGGATATCATCAAGGAGTTGCGCAAGAAAGGTGCTACCATTCCGGAAGGCGCCAGAATCCTGACACAGGCCGATTGCACAAAAACATCATATATGCTTCCATCTCATCCAAAGAAGCCAATTTTCCTAAAGGACCTGACAGTTTATAATAGCAAAGCGTCGCCCGCATCTCCTAAGGATGTCTTGCTTGTGGACGATACCCCACTAAAGAACATCCTTAACGATCCCTTCAGCGCAGTTCATCCGCCATCATGGACTGGGAATTCGGGTGAAGCCTGGTTGACCACCATGTTTCTCCCATGGCTCTCCGGACTACTAGCGTCAAATGAGGATGTTCCCGACTTTGTTAGACGGAATCAATTGAAGTTTGCCAGTGATCCAGTAGACAAAAATTCCACTCAGGCTCGCTCCGTGGTGAAGGGCATAATTTCGGCGCCTTAGAACAATGAAATATACTGGATAGTATTAACTCTATGCTTTGTAAATGTTTCGTCATGAATGTCTGTCGGATTTTGACCTTTCAATTTTGAAGACTAATGTTCTTGTCAGTAACGTTATTTGTTGAGGTCCTTCATTTTATTTGTTATTGTTGGTGTCTCGCCCCCAAACTTCACCCTTAATATCTATGAACTCTATTAAGTTCATATCTATGAAGTTAATATCTATGAACTCTTGGTCTGACCATTTCCACTGCAGAACGTTGGTCTGGGAGGGGCACCCGGAGATCTCCGGTCCAGGATGTGACTTCAGTTCCTCCTACCATATTTTCTCTTCTTTTCAATGTTCAATTTCTAATTCTATGGTCGTGCCATCTATTTCGCAGGTCATAATCATATCTCTCCGTGGTCCTCTCTGCTCGGACGAGGTCCTTGACTCGGCCAAGTCCCGATCCGCGCAGCTGCCTTCCTTTGATGACACCGCAGATGTTATTCGAATACTACTGCGGTATTTCAATGTCGGGATCTGGTCTCCTATGCGTCCAGATAGGCTCATGGAGGCGGCCCAAGTGTTATTGCCCCCAGACATCTTATCAGATATTCTTTTTTGCTATGCCAGCAAACAGACTCGAAGGCCCAGCTATGTTAGGTTTCTCCACATCTTTAAGAAGGCCTCATTTAATCCTAGAACAAGGCATTATTTGTGGCCAAAATCTGTTGTTGTTGCAGATCTAGATCCATTCAAGAATCCTAGAAAGGCTATAGTTCATTATCTAACATATGGGAGACACCATACAGGACGGGTAGAGGGCATCTGTAAAGCACTAAAATTAGAATAGTTGATTCGATTCTCCGTAGATTACACGCGCCTCTTATCAACGGCTACCCTTCATATTTTGTATGACACTTTCTTATAATGAAACAGTTTAGTACTGGACTCTTACTCTGATTTCATCCGGAGATATCCGGTTGCATGTTCTATCAATTGCGAGTAATTTCTGTCCGCATCTCTGTCCCATTTTTTCCTTCCACATGTTTCCCAACCACACATTTGTGATGTACCGTATGTCCATTAATTTCTGTTTTCAGGACTCGGTTCTTCTTCTGGTTTCCACTTTGATATTCACCCGGAGATATCCGGCTGCATGTTCCGGACTCACGTATTGTCTAAATTCAAATTTGGTCGCTCTAGCCATTTCTTCCTTCATAAGTGTCATTGGTGATGCATTTAATGCTTGGAAAGTACACGAAACTCCTCGGCTTTTACGCTTCACTCTCATTTATGAGGCACATCTCCGGATCTTTCTTTTAGTCCTTAGTCCAGAATTCACCTCATAGTCCAGAAATAGTTAAATACAGCATCTTGGAATAAAAATGCCTTTTTACACTAAAGATAAGATTTTTTTTGAAAATTTCCAGAGAAGGAAATATTCTTTATATGTGTGAAAAATCTCAATGTCAATAGAAACTTTTGTCAAAAATTTTGGAGGTGCCTAGTGTCCCCACTTTTGGCTTTAAGTGGTACTAACTTTCAAACCACAAATCCAAAAAATAAAATAAAAATATGTCCACGAAGCTCTTATCAGAGGCAATCTAGAATAAAAATTTCAAAGAAAAAGGATTTTTTTTCAAATGTTAGGAACCTGCCCAAAATCAAAAATCCCCTCGAAGGAGACTCTGGTCCTTTAGGGGTTAAAATGTTTTGAAAAGTATTCATTCCTTCATTCAATTTTAGGACTTTTGTAGAATTTTACAATTTAATCCCTCAAGAATTATATGAAAAATATGTCCAACAATACAATGATGCAACCAAAGGTCAACGTGGCTCAAAATGTGTCGACAATCTGCAGTATTATGCATATTTATTGCAGCATCTCAACAATGAAACATCTATTCTGCAATTTGGAAGACCTTTGCAGCAACTCATGATTGATGTGTATACATATATTGAACAAAATCGTTTGAAATACATGCGTGAAAATAAGGCAAATTTATACTACAAGCTATACAACAGACTCCAAAACGCATTGCCTGCAGGTGACCATGTCGTTGGATACGAAGTCAAGTTGAGGATGATTTTGCCTTTGTCCTTTCAAGGAAGTCAAGGAGCAATGGCCCAGCTAAACTAGGATGCAATGACCTTGGTACACAATTTTAGCAAGCCTAATCTTTTCACTACGTTTCATTACGTTTACATGCATTCCAAAATGAAAAGAATAAATAGAAATGCATTTTAAATTACAGATGTATTTCCTTTTAGACAAGTTGCAAAAGATTGTCCGGGCTTAGTGAGTCTAGTGCTTAATTTGAAGTTTGATAAGCTTTTGGAGGACATAAAAAGGAGTCTTTGGTAAATACGTTGTTTTAAAAATTTGGGTGATGAAATTTCAAAAAAGATGATTATCCCATACGTGCAGGTTATTAATTTTAGACAATACCTCTAAATTGCACACTCACAAAGATTACAATTCCATAGTGTCAGCTAAGATACATGGTCTGGAACATCATCTTGAAGCACAAGATATGGTGACCTGATGCTTGGTTTACAACCCATGCAGCAAGAAAAAGCCAAATTGAAATGCTCCGTGCATGGAGAATGAAAAGTGCAAAAAAAATATATCTTTGCAAATATAACGATGAGATGCTTTGCAATAAGGATAGATACCCTCTCTACGTAGACGGAGTTTCTATAAATATATACACTTAGCAAAAGGAAGGATTCTTGATAATAGGTGGATCATACCTGACAATGTCTATCTTGCAACAATATACAATGCACATAATAACATATTTTTTACCCCACACGTATCACATACATTTGAATCTACTGACTTATTTTCTCTATTTTTCTGGCAAATAGATTTTTGTGTTGTTTTTGTCAAGTACGTTGATAAGTATGTATATAGAGGGCCCCATCAAGCGATTAGTGCCCTTTGAACCGCACAGAAATAGTGGTGACCAAAATCAACTGTGCAATGAGATCCAATGGTATTTTGATGCACAGTACGTATCTGCATAAGAAGGTTCCTTGAGACTTTTTTCATTTAAAATGGATGATAGACTACCGCCCATTATGCAACTTGTTGTTCACGAGCATAACCATCAAGAGGTCATTTTGAACCACAATATTGCTATTTTTAGACAATTTTTATAGAACGGAAGTAAAAACTATATTGACATAATATTTTCAAGCTAGTAATGAATAATCAAGAGCCAAAGAAGTTACATATGTAGACATTCTAGCAGAATTTGTGTGGAATAACACCACAAAGAAATAGACAATACACAAATGAGGGTTTGTAGTTGATTGTCTTTACTTTGTCAATCCTGCTTCCGATGAGAGCTATTTTGCTCGACTCTACTAAGGTGGAGGCACCCAATTCCAATCACTTAAGCTAGTTTAGGACTCAAATGACATTGTATGTCAAAAACATTTATTCAAAGATGCGGAATTAGGAATGAAACTCAACAAATGTTTTTTCAAATTTAATCTCAAAGATTTGGAATTGATATTGATTTTGAAAGTCCAAAACCCACTAGAGTCCATAATCACACTCTAAAGTAGGTGAGATTTGGTGCCCTCCTTTGCCTAATGCCAATAAATAAGGGCCCCTTTACACTTGGTGGCCAAGTCGAGTGGTCGTCAATTTCCACCAATGAGATTGCTAGAATGGCCGAAGTCCAGACTTCGGGCCTTCACACTTATGCCCAAACTCCAAAGGCCGTCGTCCTACATGGCAACACTTTTGGGCTGTTTTGGCGCCAAAGCGACGGCCTCTCGAGCAAAACTTGGGTCGTCCATTATAGCGGACCCAAACTACAATCGAGAGTCCATCAAATTTTTAATCAAATAATAAAAAACTAATAAGATTTGGGCTGTAAGATGAAAGAGGCTGAATGTTTTGGCTGATTTTTTTTATTTTTTGGCTAATTTGTTTGGCACGTTTTTATTGGCTGATTCTTTTAGGCTGATTTTTTTGAGCGTAATGATATGGGGTTTGGACTTTGGACTTGGCCTTTGGGGCTTTACACCATGAGCGGCCAAACCTTCAATCTATATTATTTAATGTATTTTTTTGGCAAAAAAGTTTGGCCTCTCACAATAGTTTGGCCACTCATTTTGACGGACGGTCACTCGACTTGGGCATAGTGTGAAGCGACCCTAAGATTGAGTAAACGAGAGAAGACATGGATAACCAACTCATGGAGGTACCCAATGCCGATTGGCCTTGTTCGACTTTTGAAGCAAGGCCACCAATGAGAGCTCAATTGAGGTGAAGCAACCAAAAATTGCACACTTCATGACCCGATGCCGATAATGACTAGGGTTTTCAGATTTTGAGTTATCGATTTTGGATCCCTTCATGCACCATTTCATGCATACTCTAGTGATGAGAATTGGATGGCTGATTGGAATTGGGTGCCTCTACCTTAACCAAGTTCAAAGCAACAACTCCATTTGAACACCTTCCTATGGTTAACAGGCATGTTCATGATACTTTCCAAGTTGCATGCGTTGCACTTGGATTATGTGACTCTTAGGAAGACTTGAATCTTTGCATAAACGAGTGGGTGGAATGCAACGTGGTGTTTAATTACGTGTCTTTTTGTGACAATGCTCACTTTTGGTATTCCTGGAGATCCATCTGTTATTTGGAACACCTATAGAGCTAGAGTCTATGATACCCTAGGGGCATTTTGCGATGGCATGGGAACTAGAATTCAAGTGTTGAAGAAGTGGAAAAATTAGACTTCCATTATTTGCGTAAGTCGCTTAGACCGTCTGGGACAGGTAAGACAAACACTAAAAACTTGGTTCCAAAGACTGCAAGGTCACATAAGGATATTGCACTTGTTATTGCCGCTTCAGACATTTTTGAACTCTACTTAAAGAGGCCGCACCACCCATTCCGATTTCAAGATACTAATTGCGCTTAATCATACATCTACATGCCAAATCACTAAGCAATCCGATTTAGCATAATTAATTTATTGGACAAGGTTAATCCTTTGGAATGAAGATTCAATGAATATCAAACATGCATTTAAAGTTGATAACCATACGTTGCACGATCTGATGGATAAAGATGTGATTTTTGGTGGGATTATACTTGTCATATTGGGTGATTTTCATTGGGTTCCTCCTATAATATTAAAAAAAATTCAAGCAGACATTGTAACTTTTTCCATCAACAAATCATGGCTATAGAGGTCTATTAAATTTTTTTGCCTGCGACAAAACATGCAAGTAGGTGGAGCACACATTATCTATAATGGTCATGGCAATAGCACTATTTTAAAATGGCTACTCTGTATCGGTGACAAACAATATTCGAATGGTCAGTGAAAAATAGATATACTAGCCAAAATGTTTATTCTACACTCATGCAACACTCAAAATTTGATTGATGATATTTATCCCGGAACAAGGATGGAAGTGTCAACAGAAGAATATTTGAATGAACATTGTCATGAAGGTTTGTTGTGCATTTAGCAAGCACAAGGCTTCTCTCAATAGTAATTACTCTGATTTTTGTAGACCTATCTTCATTCAACCTTCCTACCTCAACACTCCTTCAAAATCTTGGATACTTTGACTAGTGTAAATCCTAGCTTATAGATGATATAAACTTCAGAATTTGATACAACATCAACAACATAACAAAGAAGTTACTTTTAAAATATTATTGCACCTCTAAAATCTAATGAGAAGCGTTCAAAGTTATCGCTTTAGACACTCCAGACTCTCAAACACTCCAATACTTGGAAGAAGCAACTATTTTTAGAAATATTATCTGCCAAATTTGACCCTCATGTACAGTACTCTTGACGCCAAGGGTTTGCCACAACATTAACATTCAATCAAAGTTGGTGCTCCTACTATGCTTTTGCTCAATCTAGATCCAATTGTTCAGTAATGCAATAGGACATGTTTGATTGTCTAACAATTTACACCTAGAGTTGTTAAGGCTAAGATTATTACAAATAAAGTTGTCAAAAACATTACAATTATCTCACAAATTTATTTTTTGTAGAAAACATTGAATTGCCTTTTTCACTTCCCAGGCGGCAATTTTTAATTTCCACTTTTTGTCTTGCATATGTCATTTGTATGAACAAGGCTCAAGGGCATACACTTGCAGACGTCAAACTACATCTTTTAGAAGATGTGTTTTTACATGGTTAACTATATGTTGCTTTTTCCTGTGAAATTCTATTGATCAATGTTAAAGTGCTTTCACCAAACATTGAATATGGTCAAAAGGCTTAATGCGTAATGTTTACAACAAGGGCCTTTTGTAAGACCATTGCATCTAAAATTGAATTTGGTTGTAATCTGGAAGAAAATAAATATTTGTCTTTTGTTTGTTATTCATTGCACTAAATAGTTGCTTCAATGCTATTATGTTACTAAAATGGTCATGTGTAATATGACGAGGTTGAGATTTTTTGTTGTGCAAAAATGAGTTAATTCCTTTTTTTCAAGATTGCCTGGATAGCATTCTCAAATATCAAAAGGTTGAAATCCTTTGCTTCAAAGTAGGAATGGCTATATGGGAAACCACATTCACAACGTGCAACTATTGCAAACAAAATGCTTTCCAATTTCTACAACCAATTTTTTTAAATTGTTATATCTTCCTTGTACACAACACAATATTGTGTCTAGTGTTTAGATAATATAAAATTTGATTACCAAATATCACCTTAAATATTTTAATTAAAATTAAAATTTTGAAAATCCTCAGCTAAAATTTAGGATTAGCTTTAAATACATGGAAAGAGTTTCAAAACAACTTTTGTATGGTGGTTTGAATATGAATGATGTTAAAATTTTAGAATTATACATATTTTAAAAGAAAAAATCTTTTTTTGTACAAAAATGCTCATAAGAAATAAATATTGTATAAGAGTATATATAGAAAGGAGATCACTTTGGAACTATAAAGATAATTAAATTTTTTTAAACTTCAAAAACCTTGATTTAAAATTTTTAAATTAGTCTTATTATTAGAAAATTACATGATTTAATCTTTAATTTTTGTGGTTTCCTCATATTCATCTAAGTTCACATTTCTTGAATATTCTTATTATAAGTTTGTAAATTATATAGAATAAAGTAGTAGTAGCTTCTAAATTTATAAATTCAAACAATATTACAGCTTTTCTTTTAGCCTAGAAATGTAAACATTTCAAAAATCAAATAAATTTAACACAAGAATATTTAATAAAATATCTAATAAATTTAATAATGTGAATAACAACCATCATATATGCACTAGTAAAGGCAATACCATCATCTTTAAAATACCTTTAACAAATTCTGTAGTATAAATAATGGCGCTTTTTCCAACATGATACCGTACTCAAGTGTCAAATTTGGCCAAAATAATAATCTAAAAATAGATACCAAAATCCTTTGCAAAACTATGATTTTTAGGCATAAAAATAAGTTCTGACTTTTACCTTCCAGCGAATGCGCCCTAAATTATCAAGGAAGTCCGTCCACCTTTAAAAGTAGGAATTATACAACTTGATGAATAACACTCATATGGAGTTCTCTAAACATGAATTCATATGGAATTTTTTCCAATTTCAAAGGTAGATTCATCTATCCAAACAATACACTACCACTCCTTTGCGCTCTATTATTGGTACTTCTGAGCAAACTCCAACCTTTGAGATATGTGACAAGATCTCAATAAAGGTTTTTTGACTCCAATTCAACTGAAAATGCCACTTCTATATAAGATCCTTTGAATGGTACCTCCACACACTTGAGTAGGGCGTATACTCGTAATTTTTGATACTGACGCGGGGTAATGATTTTTTGAGTAACGCAAAATACTGCAAACATCTCTATCGCTAAGTTTTGTAGTGTGACTTCCACCACAAGGTTCGCGCTTGTAAGTTCCATCTTTTCTAAAAAAATTCACCAACCTCTGAACTGTTTCAATAGAAACTCCAACAGTGGCTGCAATGTGAACTCTGGTACTTCCTCCCTCAGTGATACCTATAATGCGTGCACAAATTTCATCTAAAATCACCATCATGGGCTTTCTTTTATGAGGCTAATAAAATCTTAAACTTTCATTAACAATTTCAAACACAATCAATCCAAGCATAATTAACCCATGCATAATCAATTCAGGCATAATCAATTTAGGCATGATCAGTTCAAGCACAATCAGTTCAATATCATTTGCTCAAACATAACTACATAACCACTCTAGGCATAACCACATAGTCAATCCAGGCATAACCACATAATCACATCACTCATCCCATGCATGACTTTATCCATGTAACTAACACTCATGCATCACATCACTCATTTCATGCCTCACACATAACACACTCTTTTTCTTTGCTCTCACCATTACTCCAACATTTGATTATCACAAATCACACGCAACATTTCCTTTACATAATTGTGCTCAACTCATATTTAAAAGGGGAAACTTTATCATGCGTGTATGATCTAAGTGGATTCTTCTTGATGAGAAAAATCCACACTTCTACACTTAGATATTATTGAATTTTTTTAGAAGAACTTATATTTCCGCATTTTGTCACATGGACAAGTTCAATGAGGAAGCATGAGGTGTCAAAGATATTACAACATTTTCACCGTGTCCTTAAATTGTTTATCAGAGTTACATACGTTGGTAGATTTTAAATACCTATTTTTGTATGTAACATTTGGCCTTAAAATTTTTTGCACATGTTATCAACATAAAAAATATCTTGTGACAAAATATTCATGTTGAAATATCAAATTCTCAACCCTAGGGAGGGTGTCAAAGTTGGAAGTAGTGAAACGGTTTTCCCCTTTGTTTCTCACAACTACACGTGTTGGTAGATTTGGTATATGATTTTTTTGTGGATCTTTTGGACTTTAATTTTTTCTCTCGTGTCATCAACATAAAGTTGGTTTTACTCCAAAATTTCATGGGCGAAGGGTGTCAAAGTTGGCAACTATGAAACTTTTCTTACAACTACCCCATGTTGGTAAATCTTCAATATTCTTTTTTGTATAAACATTCTGGCCTTGAAATTTGATAAACATGTTGTCAACATAGAGATGATTGTGTGTCTAATATTTCATGGTAAAAAAACAATTTTTTAGCCCTAGGGAGGGCGTCAAAGTTGGCAGCATAGTGGACACTATCCCTGAAATTGTAAAAACGCCAATTTGGATGTCACTCCTGTACTGTACATATCATTGGAGTATACACAGGCCATAGAGCGTCGCAAGTCTCTATCACGGTGCAAGTCTATGTTCCGCCACGGCACCTTGTCCTGCTACGTCATTGGGACTTCCAACACTTCCCATATCGGAAGTGGACTGCTCTTATCATTATTGTAGGTGGAAAAAACACTGACCTCTTCAACAGTTCATACAACTATGTCAATTTATGCTACTTTTTTGAACTATTTATTGAACAATTGTGTTTATAAGGAGCCATAAATGATAAAATATATAGAAAATTGGAGGAAAAAAGCTTGATGAACTGCATTGAAGAAATACCTAACAATGTATCAAGACATATGCTTTTAAGATTAAAAAAAATAAAATTATATCTATTGTTTATCTCAATATTTAACAAAAAAAATTGATTACCTAGTGAAGCCAAAACCTAGGTGATATCCTTTGGAACAAAGCCTTTTGAAGGAATCACTTTGTTATGTGAATGTGCCCTTCAAAGTCAATGTGCCCTATAAACGAATCCTTTGACTTTACCATTCCACTAGAATTTGGCCTATAGAAGAAGAATTATTGAGTTATGAATTAATATTATGTACCAAAAATAGAAGAAATAAATTGTTGCACATACAGTTTTAAAATTGTGATTTTTCCATTTGATCTTCAATAAATTCATCAAGTTTAAGTAGATTTCACCATATAAAATATAGCACATAAGTTATCTAAAAATCAATAGTTCAAGTTTCAATTATAATGCACCACAAAAATAATCAATAGAATTCTAATTTGGATTGTGTATAATACAAAAATTAGTTAGTGAAACAATGTAGGTTCATGATGCAAAGTACATCATAGCTACAATTCATCAATAATGGATAAAAAAAAGTAGTCATGACGTGGGGGACTTGATAGACCTAGGGACTTTAGGGAAATGGGGACTTAAAGAGAGAAGGGACTTTAGGAAATTAAGGACTTGGGGGACTTGAGGATATTGCGGACTTGGGGACTTGTGAGAAGTAGAAACTTGGGGGACTTAAGAGAAGCAAGACTAATGCATCATTTAGCTAAATCTAGAAAATTCAATGAATTTTGGAGGTTGAACCAAACACATCATCGGGATATCTCCGATTGAATTACACTAGAATCATCCGGAGATTTTTCAAATCATCAAGAGATGTGATCAACGGTCATAATTTCTAGACTTTGCGTAGTCCAGATTTAGTTAAATACGCCAAATTTAGTCTACTCCTATCTTGTCAAAAACAACGAGGATTTACACTTCGACAATATCTAAAAGATAACCGCAATAGGCATGCAATTGAAATATCCCCATCATTCGATTATACACAAGTCATAGAGCAGCCCGAGTCCATATTCCACCACTATTACTTGTCTCCCCACGTCAAATTAATTTGTCTCAATTCTTCTAATATTGAAAGTGGACTACATATGTTTTAAATTTTAATTTTTTATATTAAAAAATCAATAATAAAATAAATCTATAAAAAGAAAAGGGATACTTTAATTTTATGTCAATAAAATATGTTGTACAAAAACTTTGACCTTTTCAATTTAGAGATATGTGAATGCTTTTGCATCTCGAGGATGTTTTTGCAAAACCAAGATTTGTGTTGATTTTTTTCTTTGAACTAACTTTGATGGAAATATAATGCTTAATCTTAGTATCTAACCTCAAAGTTGGACTCAACCCATGACCTTAAGCTTGGAGAAAATCTGTGGAACATACAACAATCAATGGATTAGATTATAATGTTTAAAGTTACCAAAAATTGGTAGTGAAAATTGTGGATTTTGGAGGGTATACTACTTTATCCATCAATAGAATCTTGCAAGAACTTCTTCTTTGAATAAAAGAGGTTCACATGTGCACTATATTGATAACTTCAGATTGACATATCATATGTGAAGGAAACAGTCATACATGATTTTTTTTTTACTTTTATCTATTTGATTCTAAACAACAAAATTCCAAACTTACACAAATATAAACGGAAGTTTTGTATGCATTGAGAGAGATCAACAATCACAAAACAAAAAAGAGTCTTTCAGAAAAATTCCAATTAGAATTTAAGACCAAAATTATTTTGCATGTGTGTATGAAATATAACATAGTATGTGGCATAGTAGTCAATGTATTTCAATGTATTTTGCAATGTATTCCTAGTTTTCTTTGAGATCTATGACTCTAAATTGTGATATGAGTTTTGCAGAGTATACAATACATGTAATGTGTGCGCAAACCTAACTTCAAATTTCACAACCTAATTCCTTACAAATTTCATCCTAATTGAGATTTAACACATCTAGAGACCACATTTGGATCTCTTAGGCACTAAGGGGTTAAGATAAAAATCAAGTGGATTTTCATACGGCTCTACAAGGCCAAATACTTTTGTCCATGGATTTGTATGCAATTAGTTTAATGAACGTATGTCAAGCTCTAAAATAACATTTACCAATTTATCTTTGACATATGTTTTGCTGAATAAAGAAAAAATTCTCATAATTATGTGATGTGATACATTATTCTAGTTTGATGTGATACATTTATTTGATTTATTAGTTGTAATTTCTTTGTCAGTACTCAATTCAATGTCAAACTTTCTTTCTTATACATTGCTTTAGACCAATCTTCAAAGAAGATATCTCTATACTGCTCTGCAATATTTTCTAATATCTTTTCAACTTTTGGAATGGCTTAAGTGGATACACTTTTTTTACCATAGTCATCCCCACCAATTTAATCCTTAATCTCTAAATGACCACTACTATGTTTTTCCAAAAAAAAGTACTTCAAAACAATTAAAAATGCTAATACAAAACATACATAAGAAATAATTTTATTCACTTCCAACTGTAGGATCTTGTTTATACCACTAGAAAACACATATTTAACAAGGTCAACATTGTGATTTTTCACAAAATGAATTTTTTAACACTATGCAAATTTTCCACTCTTTACGGTCACAATTTGTATGATGTAAGGCACATGTCCAAAAAGATTAGATATATTAAAGGCGTTTTCATATCCCAAACAATCTGATAACATACATTTTATTATTTTGTAATATGAATTCCATAAAAAATCCTAATTCAAAAATGAACTTAAGACTTAGTATCAATATGTTTTCTTGATGTCGAAAAAAATATGAATAAACGAAAGTGCATAATCTCAAAATTTTGTGTTTATAAATGCCAAAGAATCAAATTTCTTTTCCAATGCCCAGAAATTGTGACTCCTCTTGGTGTGAAATTTTGCAAAAATTAACACCATTGCTATCCAATATGCGATGTCCATTCTCCTACATAAAAATAAAATTGAAGATAACCAACCTCTTCCGGAACTAAATGATACCCCCTGAAACCTCTCAAAAGCACACACCTAAAATTCACATATCATCGCTTCAAATTGAGCCATGTGGCTCTACTTCATCATTGGTCCCTGGTTACTGGTTATTGGTTACATAGTGTCTACCCTCAAGAAGAGAGAGTAGTTCCATACTACTAATCCTTTGTTTGGTGGACATTGGTTTAGTGGTGGAACAAATAGACCCTTTATTCACTCCAGCCCCTCACGTGGACCGGAGTTCTTCTTCTTCTTTTGAAATTTTGCATCATAGAGGGGATTTTCTTTTGTAAAATATTTCAATTAGTTTTGTTGCTTACTTGTATACAAAATCTCAATTTTTTTGTGAATGGCTTAGTAAACTATGTAAACTGCATGCCCTTGCCAAAATTGCTTTGGATAGAATAAATTTTCATGAACGGTCCACTCTATGTATATATATATATATATATATATATATATATATATATATATATATATACATATATACACACACACAAAAAGCTCTTGCAATAGGCTATCTTTGTAGAAAGTCTCAAAATTACATTCAACAGACATCCTACAAAGTGCATGATTATCCAAAAGCGACATTTGAGACAATTGGCCCTTTAAGAATCAACCTTGGATGTAGTAATTCTTGCCATTGTTACTAGTACTTTATAAATGTTATAAATCTAATTTGAATATCAAACAAGCATAACAATTATAAAAAGTCACTTTCAATATGTATAGTAAAATTAAAATGAATAAATTTACTTCATATTTTTTAGTTCTATGTTTAAAATTATGATTCTAGATCTATTCTTTTCAATTTAGACCATTTTTTACCCTACACCTTAGAACTTCTCATTTAAGCTCCAACATTCAAACATGAAACTCTCATACATCTCGAATAAAAGTTTATTTGGAGACAAAAGAACTTAAAGAGAAAGATATCCATGACTCACTAGGGTGTCCTATTCCAAGAATGGCAATATAAACAAGTCAATATATTAGTTGGTTAATTTGCATGCCGATGGAGCATTGCACCCAGCCTCAGCCTTGGGTGGGTCCATTTTTCTGGCCTTTTAACTTTTGAGCCCTAGAGGCTTTTTTGGATTTTTTGCCAAAATTGGAGCCTAGGCCCTCGTATTATCCTCGAAGGCCCCTCCTTTGATCAAATAGGGGCCCCTTCCAACTTAAAAATAGGGGTTGGTTTTGTCCCTACCCTTCTCCACTCGAGGCTTGGTGCAATGCTCAACCGGCATTAGGGGAAAAACCGGCTTTTTCCCTACCATTTTAGTACCTTGACCTTGTGACATCCTTAGCAATAAATGCATAAAGATGCCATGGGCAAACACCCTATGTTAACACCTATAATTCATAGTTTTTTAGTCCTTCACCCAAGGTGAAGGAACAAGGTAATGGCCAAGAAGTTAGCCAATTGAATCTCTTCAAGCATGAAGCCACTTACATCATGTAAGTTAACAATGGATTATTAATCCCAAACATAGTATCCACATTTGGTACTAACAATTCAAGATTGAAAAAGTATAATAGATAATGGACGAGGATACAAATGGGCAGTACTACGCTTACGTGAAAAAAATAGTATTATACAATATTTGGGTCGTGGATGGTACATGGAAGTTGTTGGAAGCCAAGCTTCAAAACTTTGCTTGTAGCAGCCGAGGGTAATTTTTTTGAGATTTAGCTCCTCCAGAAGAAAATTATGTGGTCCAAGTCATCAGTTACAACGTACCATACCACGTTACACAATGCTAACATAGGTGGGGCTGGATTGCCAACGGTAAGGTTGTACACAGAGACCATAGTAGTTTACACTATGCACTTTTGGATTGATATCTAGGCAATGTTGCTCTAATACCCTCTAATACCAAGGTACTGACGTTGTAAAGGGCACAAGAAAACAATGTCGTAAGCATGTGCATGTTGCCCTGCCGATCAAGGTGGAAGATGAATCACATTGTTGATTTTTTTAGAGTTTGTTGTAGTCAGTCAAGCCTAAACGGTCTTTGAAGAACCTTCACCACGGCTCGTCCAAACGACGTTTTGCAAGTTGTTCAGTTGTACAGCTTTTTAATGAGAGTGAACCTGTTCCAATTTGCTATGAGGTGGGGTCTTGGGTGACATTGACCCGAGATTGGCATGCAAGAAGAGGTGGGTGGCGTCATTCTGGTAGAGTGGCGGTAGAGAATTGGAAGGCCCAAATTGTTAATTTAACCAGTGCAAAAGCAGCTGCAGAGAATGCATTTGTTGTCCAGAGTGTGCTTGTACGCCATGCTTACGAGTTACGCCAGCTTGGAGACTTGGATCCTGACGTGATGCAGCCCCAAGGACATTGTAATTGTAAGGCTTGCTAAGAGAGAAAATTTGCAATGCAATGTAAAGGTTGCCAATGTGTACATGGTTTCCTTGATAGTTATTCTCGCACCTAAAGCGATTACTGCTGCTAGCTATGGCAGAATATCCAAGTTTCCGGCTCCCTTCAAAAGTTGAGACAATAGCTTATCAATTTCAGTTTCTGATTTCTTATTTTCACTGTGCTGCTTTGCTATCACTATATTAGATTTGTTTCTGGGCTTGTTTGAGGACGAGGTGGAGCCCGAGTCAATCACTGGGGTCATTGTGGCTCTGCACGCCGAGGTTGGAGAGGCAATCCATTTGGGAGGTCTCATAGGGAGTTGTTAAGTGAAGGTATATATTTTTATAGCCACCAGGACTATGCTGCGGATGCTCCAACAACTCACAGTGAATTGGTCCCTTTTTCTCTCTCTCCATTCAACAATTCCAGTAGGCCGCTTCGAGACATGGCAAGCTGTGAAGCATTTTTGGCAAAGCTATTTTATAACTTCCGAAAGTCCATGAAAGCAACCACTGAAAGTCTCAACACCTACATTAAATGGTTTATGCCCATTGGCGTCTTTGCTGACCTAGTCGTTGTTGCTGGCAACATTCATCGGACACCAATGTTGTTTGTAATTAGGGAAGTGACTGATGCCACATTCTCCAGCCTTATGGATGACGGGTGGGATGCTAAGATAGTGGATGGGTAAGACATGATCAAGTGCATTGTTTTGCGCAATAGCATTATCTTTAGGTGGATGAAGACTACCTTGTACAACCGTGGTTTCTTATGAGGCAAAATTGCACTGATAGAATCCATTTGTCCAAATGTTTATGTGTTGTCATATTCGGCAAAGTTGTTTGTAGGTTTTGGATTTAGGGTTAGATGTTTGTGCATGTGTTACCTTGTAGATATCATGTTGGCAGACAAACCTTCCACACCAACTTCCAATTCAAGAGAACAAGGTTTGTTGCTGGCAAGTGGGAGGATATGGATTAGGGAGAGTCATGCGAGCTAGTGGAAGTGAGATGCATCATGGAGAATTTTATTGATACAATGTTTGTGGTAGGCAAGCAATGGCGATTAAGTACAATAAGGCAAGAGCTAAGGATTGCATTAGACGAATCAACTTCAAAGGAGTACAACTTGTCAATTGCAATGGATGGAGTGGCAGATATAAAGGTGAGGACTTCAATACTACAACATGTTGGAGATGCGATTCATTGACAGGCGTGAGATCCGTTGTGGCTCTTAGCAAATGTTTTAACCACATTGAGTTTCTCGCACGTCTATTTGTTGTTGGAATGTAGGTCAATAGACAATACAAAAAGAAGATTCTTGCATCTATAGTGGTTTCTCCTAAATTTGTGCAAGTTGTTTATGATGATTGATATATATATATCTTGCAACCATGTGTTTCTTGACAAGGTTGTATGTTTTAGACATTGTGATTGTGCAATATCATACGTCACCATAAGTAGGGTCGTTTGGAAAAGTTGCAAACACATGGATGTTGGGTCACAACTTCTATCTTAGATAGAAACTAGACAACGTTCTACACATTCACTCCAAACAATTTGTCTGTATGAATATATTTTACAATTTCCTTTCTCTATCGATATGAAATGGGGCTAGGATGGGGTAGGTTTTTAATCCCTGAACTTTGGGTCCTAACCAATGAATCAAGTTATTCCTTTGTACTTAAATTTTTTGTTGTATATCTCATTCAAAAATTGACCACATAATTATAGTATTTGAAGGTATGTATGCTTTTACAAGGAAAAAAATTTCATGATTTATTCCGAAATTTAGAAATTTTTAGAAATTTTTATCCATATTCTTTTGAAAATTCATACTTATTACATAATATGCCTATGAAACTCACCATATTTTCACCATAAGTACAAAGTGCAATGAACATCTTCATGAATGAAAATCATCCATGTCACTAAAACTAATAAAAAAAATAGCATTCCATGGTAATATTATAATTGCAATAAAACAATCAATTTTAGGAAATTAAAAAAAAAAATAGAGTTTTAAAAATACCTTAAAAGCTTTATTTTGTGACTTGGACTTAAATACAATAAAGTCTATTTTCAAAGATTAAATTAAAATGTTGGCGAAAAGAAAAAATGAGTTAAAATACACCATACGGTAATCCATTATTATTACCATAGTACCATAACAAGGTTGCTAGAAAATAATTCAAATTAATGAACACAAAAAAATGAGAAATTAGCAAGCCCTGAGCAGGAATTTTGAGAAATTATATATTTTTTATTTTTCATATAAAAAAGTCATGAATGGATGTCCTGTGAACTTCCAGATGGCTATAATTAGACATGGTTCCAAAGGACTTAATGCCCTCTTCTATAAGACGTGGGTTTGAATTGCATAGCCATCTCCAATGGCATACAAAAGGACACTAAACCGAGGTAGCTTTTGAAAATTTTGGCTTCCATAAATTATTAAGAAACTAATATTAGGTGAACGAACCTTATTTTTTTATAGAAAACTAGCGGTTGGCGCTTGCTTTGCAACGCATTAGTCCAACCATTCTAATGTAGTTCAATATTATAATTATTTTTTCAAAATTTCATCCGCAGTCTAATTTTCATCCGCTGCCATCCGCTGCGAATGTTTTCATCCGCTGCAAAAATTTCATCCGCAGTCTGATTTTCATCCGCAGTCTGATTTTTCATCCGCAGCCTGTTTTTCATTCGTTGCACTGTTTTTCATCCGCTGCGAAAATTTTCATCCGCCGCGAGATTCTCCTTCCGCCGCAAAGAATTTCATCCACAGTGGATGAAACAATTTTTTTGGCAGAATTAACTTAACAGCCAGTTAATAACTTCCAAAATATTCAATTTTTTGAATTCCGTCTTCGGATTTGGGCTTTTTAGGTGTGTTTTCATCTAGTAGAAAAGAAAAAAAATTATTACAAAAGTTTTGAAAATTTGACATTTTTGAGTGTATTTAAAAAAACATTTCAAGGACTAAACTTTGGAGGTAGATTATGGCTAGAGAATATGTTCATCACATTAGAGCTCATGCATGTTTTTTGTGTGTTGGATGTTGGTTGTGTTTTCAAATTTGTTATGTATAGCGATATTCATTTACAAGACATGTAAGATGTCTCATTTGAAATCTCATTTGAAACAGTAACATGATGATGGACACCAAAAGAATACAATTGGATGGAAGGGGACGTCGCCGAAGCGTGCATGAACCCTAAACATGCAAAGTTTGAATCAAACTTTTAACTTTCACATCCACCTGATTGAGGTGTAAATATTTAGAAGAATTTACATGACAATGTCATGAAAAACCTCATGATAAACAATGTTTTTCACCGTTCCCACGGCTTCATTGTTGTCATTGGCAACCTTAATGTTTGCAGGATGTCTACCACGAGACAAAGCCACATATAATTGACCATGGCTAAATACTTCATTACGAAGATAAATGCCGACACGATCATATGATTGGCCCTGCTATTTGTTGATTGTCATGCCAAAAACGCCAGTGACAGGAAATTGTCTCCGGCAAAGTGTGAATGGCAAGCGGCTATCGTTGCAATGATGTGTGATTCTAGGAATCAATACCTCTTGGCTACGATAGCGACCTTCTACAATTTTACATAGCAATACACTCGGAGACACTTGTAAAAGACGCAAACGACTACCATTGCACAAACCTTTTGCCGGATTCAAGTTCCTTAGCAACATCAAATATTGACCACATTTAAGACTTAATTGGTGAGGAGGCAAACCGCTCAATTGTAAAGAATTTAAAAACTCTATTGGATAATGATGGGCATGCTCATCATTTTCGTGGACAAAATCAGCACTAAAACATTGATGCACATCACCAGGTATGCGATCGGTGATTCTTCGGTTGATTTCTTGGGCATCATCATTTCGGACACCCAAAATAACGCGCTCAGAAAAATCAACTGGATCATCAAATATAGCATCAATGAGACCATCTAAAGAATTTCCAGGAGCAACTAATTTCGGCGGTAGATCTACTTTTGGACCGATTTTGCCCTCACCAATATCTAACAAAAACTTTTGAAAGTCCGGTTGACTTTGCAAACGCATGTTAGTGGTCAAATGAAAATGTTGCATTAGTGGAAATAGATATGAATGTCGCAAGCAAACTTGAACAGTCTGCTTACGACCTCCACATACAACTACAGGCAAAGTTTGGCGAAAATCACCGCCATATAAAACTACAACACCACCATTTGGACTATCTACACCGCGTATATCTCGCAACGATCTATCTACAGCTTCAAACATAAAACGATGCCATGCACAAGCTTCATCAAGTACAATCAATTGTACTTCACGTAAGCTTTGACCCAATGTAGATTGGGCACTAATGCTACAAATCGATGCATCATGCAATTGTAATGGAATAGCAAGAGATGAATGTACCGTTCGCCCTTCATTCAAAAGGCATGCGGCAATTCCACTTGTTGCCATTGCCATACACTTGACACTACGACCGCGAAGATAACCTAATATGGTATTATACAAAAAAGTCTTATTTGTACCATCGAGACCATCTAAAAAGAAAAGCTTATTTGGAGAATCAGAATTCAAAACGGAAGTAGTTACCGTATTGAAAACAATGTATTGTTCTTCGTTGAGCTTTCTTACATCCTCTTCTAGAAACATAATATTTTGATTATTAGAATCAATGTTGTCATTAGCATCACTACCAACATCAACATTGTTTGGATAACCTAACTCATTCAAATCTTCGATATTAAAAAAATCTGTAAGATGTTTATCTGATGATGACAAATATTCCTCAATAGACCAAATCGCTTTGCAATAGCGATTTTGATCATTGCGCCAATCATCAGACATAGCGTCAAGATGTGTCTTTAGTAAACTAAGAGGATCTAGCGGTTGTCCAAACACAAGAAGTGTTGCAAACAACCGCCGAATTTGCTTGGGCAACGCAATGACAGTTGCCTCTTGCAAACAATTTTCCTACTCAGTATCATCCTGTAAAAGTCCTCTTGCAATACAAGCGGCTTTGTACGTTGGATACACTGTATCATGAAAACAAAGTAGGTCCTCAAATGAAGTTGGTGCCTCATCATGAGTCAACAACAAACGCAAGTAAAATACTTCGGTACCTACGGGAACCATATTTATCGGACTAAAAACTTTTATCTTACGTTGTCTTCTTTTCCACATGTTATTCTTCACATCCCACCTGTAATAGAATGGAAGATCCATATAACGAAGAAGCATGTGATTGCCGTGATTGCCAGAAGCAATTAAGGCACAAATGCGACAATTGAGCTCAAAAACTTGGTGAGTTTAGTCTTAGCATTTTGATCAATCACCGATTGCAAAGATGTTTCTTCCTCAAAAGTAACATATTGCTGACGATGTAGGTGAACCGGTAAATAACAAATACTATGACTCTTATTGTTGGTTTCAAAACCAAAAAGCCTCCAACATGCTTCTTGAGCGGCCACATAACGGCCTTCCAAAAAGTCCTTAATCTCATCTACAACTTCATCCGTTTCCACAATTCCACGATCTGGACCTTTAAAAATATACTTATGGTGATATTTAACAGTTTTTACCGAACTACAAATTTCCACATTAATATGACAATTAAACCGACCTATCAAATACGGATTGTATAGCACAATCCATTGATTGTCTAAATGCACGATTTGTTCACATACGCGTTTCTGGATGTACCGACCATGGTTTCGACGACGGTACAAAACATGACCGTCACCATCCACCTCGGTGGTATCCCGAGCTTGCATCGGATAATCTTTTGTACACCTATTGTCTTCCATGCATGGACAATTGGGATTGTCCAAACCACATGGTCCATGCATCATGTGCTTGGCAACCGCGGCATACAATTGCTGTTGCCTCTCTAAATCGGGAATCTCCGCACATACTATCTTATTTACAAGGTCACAATCATTGACCTTGTCTTTCAACCAAAGAAGAATGTGTGCATGAGGAAGACCACGTTTTTGAAACTCAATTATGTAACAAAAAGCAATTGTCTCTCCCATGACATTCTTCTTTGTAATCTCATCCATCAACGCTCGTAATTTAAGCTCAAAAACACGCACAACAATATTTGGACGATCAGGGGGACTTTGACGTGGCTCAAGCTCATCAAGAATCTCAGGCCAGGTCGGATTACATATCATTGTCACAAATAAATCAGGTTTTCCTAAAACTGTGACTAAAACCATACTATCATGAAAGAGTTTTTGCATGTACCGGGGGGAACCAATGAATGTTGCAGATAAGACAATGCGTCGCCCAATGTGTGCCGTATTGTCTTCTTGTAAAGCATCCACGACCCCCTGATAGCATTCTACACGAAATTCGGATTGATGATGTCTGATGAAAAACAAACTTTCATGTTCTACACGTAGATATTGATCCACTACGTAATGCTCGAATAATCTACCAGCCTTATGTTATACATTAGATTCCGGCCGTTTTTGAAGCAAATATTGGACATATGACTTTAAAGTCACTCCAGTATCTGCTTTAAAAGTCGGTGACCACCCACATTGTCCGTCAGAAAACAACAATGGATAGGATAAAGCATCGTAAGCTGGATGCATTTCTTTTATACGTTGCAAATGTCCACCATGTTGGTGAAGAATAATATCTCTACCAAAATTCATGTATTGTTTGTCAAGAACAACAGCAGCAACTTCTGGAACTATTTGGCGATTATATCGACGGGGATGTTCTCCAAAAGGAACTTCACCGGAGATACGGAGTCCCATATTTTGTCCCCTTTGAAGAACATCATGCGAAGACTTGAAACCACGAACCAACGCATTGATGGATTCTAAAACTTCTTGAATGTTATTAGTAATATCATGATCAAGATCATCAAAAATCTCCATACGGCGATTTGTTTGTAACTCATCATTCAAGAAATAAATTTGTGCAAATCTGACATCTTGGTCTAAATCGGGTTGTAAATTTCCAATGTAATGACATAACTCTCCGTTAACACGAAAAGTATATACCCCTCTAACTTCAACTTGGCCAGACTGAAATTTACTTCGCATACTTGTAAATGCAAAAGCTTGATTATATTTTTGAATAGATTTGGAAAAATCTCGAGATTTAGGTGTTGTGCCCATATAAAGCTCGTTGAGCATTGGATGGACAATGGGGTGATTAATATGTTCATTGGCAATTTTGCCATTATAACAACAAATGGTATTTTTTTCTTTTTTAAAACGAAATGCCAAACATTTTGGGCATTGAATGCACATTGATCCAACACTATAAATATTGGCATCAACAAAATTATCAATGGTAAACAAAGCACGGGCCATTCTTTAAAAAGTAGAATTTAGGATAGGATAATGAAGATCTTATCGTAAATTCTAAATTCCACGAAGATAAAAAGATTTTTTAAGATAAAAAAGGTTTTAATAAAACGATAAAAAACTCTACCCAAACTCTCAAACTCCACTAAATTTTAAAATTAAACCAAAAGTATTTCAAAACTCACAAAAGGCTCTTGATAGTACCTCAAATAGCTTTGCTCCAAAAAAGTTGCTCCTTTGATGGAAAAGTGTACTCCACTCCAAAAAGTTTCCCTTCAATGCACTACACTTCAAAAAAATAGAATAAAATCACTCACAATTTCATCAAAACCCCCACCTCTCCTCGAAGTAAAAAATTAAAAAGATCAAAATTTTAAAAATAAAAATTGAAACAAATGACTTATTTTTTTTCCGTCAATATGCACCGTACAAAACTGTGTCCAGCAATAAAATAATAATAAATAAATAAGTATAAATTTTTTAAAGTTTTAAAGTTTTGAGTAAAAATTTAGAATTTTTTTCCTGCAATATGCACAGACCTGCGCCCAGCAGAAGGGGAAAAAAAAATTATTGTTGTGCGGACAGTACAGAATTGCGAACAGCACAGAATTGCGAACAACACAGAACTCAAACAGTAGTTGTGCTCGTTTATCAACATTCTTTGTTTTGTTTTTTGTGTTTTTGCACTCAATTTTCACTCAATTTCAACTTGATTTGAAAGATGAATCTTTGAATACTTGATGTATGACTACCCAAAATCAAAATCACCAAAAAGTTGCAATCTCACCTCAAATTTCTTGAACAAATTTCTTGAACTTTGCAACTCCAACTCTAACTCCAACTTTCAACTTCCAACCTCCAAGATCACATCAACCAACTCCAACTCTAACTCCAACTTTCAACTTCCAACCTCCAAGATCACATCAACCAACTCCAACTCCAAACTCCAACTTCCAACTTCCAATTTTACAACTCACAACTCACAATTTTGATTTCACAACTCACAATTTTCAATTCACAACTCACAATTTGCAATTTCCAATTCACAACTCAAAAGTGTAATCAAGAGCTTCAATATTGTAATCAAGAGTTTCATATATGTTTTGAGTAAGCACAAATTGAAACATACACCTGAAATTGCATACACCCACAAACCCAATGTTCAAATTTCAAAACGGCTCTCTAAAAAGCTACGGTAAAAGTAAAAGTAAAAGTAAAAGTAAAAGTAAAATTAGAGTAAAGTAAAAGTAAAGTAAAAGTTAAATTAGAGTAAAGTAAAAGTAAAAGTAAAGTAAAAGTAAAAGTAAAAGTAAAAGTATAGCTGACTTTTGGGGGGGCTTGTGATTTTAGTAGTATGATAAGTTTTTGTTCAAGGGTTGGCGACCCTGCTATGGTACTACAGTATACTTTTGGCCTCCACTAATAAAGTGAACCATCTATACGGACCATGGTAATACATTTATCAACGTCGCTCAAACTAGAAGTAGCGATGCAATCCCCAATAAATTTCAGGATGAAAAACCTCACTTATCATCACTCAACAGTTGATTAATGTCATCCAAAACCCTCAAGTTGGTTGAACATGCGCTTTTATGGTCATATTCATTATTTTGAGACAATCTCAGAGTTTTGAGAGTTTTCGCCTATAATTTCAGCACCTATTTTGAGCTAATTCATGCATTTTATTGTCTTTCTAATTATAGATTATCCTTGAGTCAAGGATAATCTTTCCAATTGTAATAAAAAATTCAATTAAAAATATAAGATTAATCGAGAAATCGATTACAAATATAAGACCAGCATTAAATTGAGACTGAAAAGTCTCAATATAATGAATATGGCATTTTTTGGTTAAAGAAGTATTTGTTGTGGGAGCAACACTATGCGCAAGCATCTTAACAAATTAAGTTTGCCTCACTCACTACTAGACAGTTAATTCTTGGTTGCTATAGTGGACACTGGACAAGCTTCCACCAACTTGTATGTACCAAAGCATCCAAGAGCATGCACATGCCACGACAATTGATAGCAACGAGACATGAATGCTATTGTAAGCAACAAGAGGCTTGGAAGAATACAATCAAAATTGATGATAACAGATCACTACAAACAATGAAAAATTCATAGTGCATGAGATTGTTTGTACATAAACATCCAAAATGTTTATGCTAGCATGAGAGATTATTGGCATAAAATCAAGGATAGTATGCATATCGCTGGAAACAAGCAATATAAAAATTGTGTGCAAAAATTTCCAACGTTTGCATGACTATGAGTACCAAAAGGAACAAACTATGAACACCAAAATTGCCTCTCCTCCATGTATGTGTCAAAAGAGCTTAGAGGACTCATGACTTGGCTAAGTGTAAGCATGTAGTGGGTCAATACTTCTGGAAACGCGAACCCCAAGTGCTTAATCTTGTGGAAGTCCGGCAAGAGCTAGACTTGCTTCTTGCTCTTCATTGACAGAGGCATTCACGAGTGCCTCAATTCCTTTGTGGCCGGTGGCCGTAGAATTAGGCTTGGATGTTGTCGGTAGAAAAAGGGGATTGTTGTTGGAAGCACTCATAGCCAAAGCTTTACCTAAGCTGTCATTTTCAACTTCTACTTGTGAAGATATGAGTGCAAGGATCTCCACAACTTGATCAGGTAGACTCTTGTCATAACTTGATTTTTAAGCAGAACAAAAAGTCAAATGAAATCCGTAGATTCATTTGCAAATGAACTCAAAAATTATGGCAGCAAATAGTAAATTTGGTTTAATACGTTTGAATGCACTAACCAAGGGCAACCATCTCCAAATGTTCTTCAGGAGATGTTGCTCGAATTTTTTTAAGAACATCAACAACCTCTATATTGAAAGGAAGCTCCTTCTGCTTACCCAATTGATGTGCAATACAATAACATGTATGAATGCAACGATTTTGAAAGAGTGCAAAGCAAACATACATTCAATCTTGGCTTGGATTAAGGTGGAACCTTCACATGTGGAAACCGTATAGGTCTCCGTAACTGGAGAGTTTGGCGGGCCTTGCATATGTGGTGTAACCTTGAAACTAGCTGGTAGATAAGAAGAATCTAATGTGTACTGGGAGTCATTAGTATCAAAAGTTGTGCCATTCATACCTTCTAGTAGCGCGATCTCCGCATCCATGACCTGTGTTATTATAGTGGTAGCAAGGGGGCAGCCAAATCGAGCCATCCATGCTCCATAAAATTGGACATTGCAGCGCGAGAATGATGGTGTTTGTAATGCAATTAGTCTTGCAATGCATGCAGGATAAAAGCAACACGTGCATGACGTAATGATTGTGGCAGGAGATATAAAACCAAAAGTTGGGCATGAAGGGCAAAATTGGTTGCCATTGCTTGTGCGATTGCATAAGTATGGGTGGGAGCGACCAATTGGATACTCAAAGACTTTTCGTGGGCGGAGGCAGAGATCGTTGAGATGATAGGTCTCGAGTGCATTGTTCGCAACTTGGACCTTCTGAATAGCATCGGTGACACCATGTGCAAGAATTTCAAGTTTCTTCTTCCTAATGTCAACAACAGCCTCTGCTTGGATAACATTATCTCCCTCGTTACGTAGTGAAACTAGCAGCTCACGCACCTCTAAAGCTTTCTTTGCAGCTGCAACAAAGTCACCTATGCTACGGACTTGTCTCAATTCTACCTGTTTGGTTTGCCACTCTAGACCTAGCCGGTCCTCTTGCTCACACACCTTACTAACATCTTTGTGTAGTGTTAACACCTCCTTGTTAATAGCATGGTACTCTGTACGGCGGTTGAGTAGCTATTGAATTGCATGTTCACTTGCTCCGATAAAAGTCAATTTGCTAGTATTTGCACCTAACATACAATGGTGGATATGAGTACAATTGTGGAGATTAATGTATGGTGCCAAGAACATGTAGTTCACATGAATGCAATTTAACATCTAATGTTTACTACTAGTAAATCAAAAAAACAAAAATGTTGCAACACTGTTCAATGTTGCAACAGTGTACAATGCAATGAAATAGAAGCAATTATTGCGTCATATTTCTTGAATCTGTTAAACTATTTACCTTAACTACCATTTGACGATGGCTCATGTTGTATGACAAAAAGATCAATGAGTGCAATCACTTGTTGGCGCAAAGCAGATGGACCCAGCTTCTTCGGTTTGATGAACCATTCGCCAACCTCCAGGAACGGGCCTTCAACACCTCGGCTACCCAATCTACGTCCTTTTTTCTGAGAAGGTAGCCCATGCGGCTCTCAAGAATTTTATATTAAAAGAAGCATTGTCAGGGGGACCCCATATACAACACAATAGTGGTCGACAAAGTGCATAGCCATTGCAGGGTCGCTGCAATTGGCAACCAACACTCGATGTTTGAGCCTCGAGTGGGGAACCCACTTTTGGAGAATGTCTTGATTGTAGCTCTTCCCTACTTGCGAGACTTGGAGGCCCTTATTACACAAGCCCACAACATGGAAAAAGTGGCCATTATAAACTCCATTGCGCCTCTCTAAGAAGGGTACCACAACTGACATTGATGTTTGCAAGCCAACAGGGATGTGAGCTAACGAAATTGGCTCAAGGAAGGGATTGTGGAATGCTTCATTTGACCGGCCTTTGACTTCTACATCTACTACTGCCGGCAACATTGTTCTTGTTATTGCAGGACTGCTAGCAATTGAGGAATTCATGATCACAATTGATCCAATTTGCCCAATGTCTGTTCTTTGCTTCCGGATTGGCGTGCTGCGATCCATGTTGCTTACAGGATTGAGAGTAAGGACCAATGTGAGGCCAATGTCTTGAGGGTCTTAGACGTGGCGTTTCCTTATTCTCTAAATCTAATTACACATGCAAGAACTAACTATAAGATTCAAAGAGTGGCAACAAAGGAATTGTGGACAATAGGGACCTGGAATGTGGAAGTGCAAAAACATTGGGGATTGGAAACAAAAAGATCCTGAGATCAACACTTTGAGTGGAGAGGAGTGCACCAATATTGTTTTGAAGGCCCTCGCGTTGATGACTAGGAGGTTTAGAATGTTCACAACAAATCAAAACTCCATAAGTATATATTTCCTTTCTATTTTGAGACGGGTTTCATACCTCAAAGAGTCTAGTGGTTGACGATGTGCATTTCTTGGCAGATGTCTATGTAATACTAATCTTATATCCTCTAATACCCAGTTGATACTAGGGCGCTGAAGTTTCAAATGAAAAAAAACAACATTATAAACATGTGAAGACTTCCTATATACCACTACAACCATCTTTCTTCAGCCACAATTTCTCTGTCCGTTACCAATTTGACAATAATCTATGGTTCTTCACACGTGGTCATTTACGTGGAGTACCTCACTCAAAGTGGGCATACTCATGAATCATACAACAGTCCATTGACAAGGTCTTAGTGATGTCCCAACATGTGTTTATTTAATATTATACGCAATTTGTTGACGCATCCTGTGGTCAACCACTTGATGCACCGTTACAGGACCATCTGAAGCCATGATCCCATTTTGAGACTCTTGTGCAAGACTTTTGTTGCAGCAACACTCTCTCCAAGCAATATAAACAAGGGATGGACTTAGGCTTTCATATGCCCACTGGCCAGCCATGAACTTTTCACTTTGGTGAGACATATTTAATGTTAGTCCACAACAACGTTTTTCAAATGTAGTACAACAACATTTTCAAATTAACCCCTAAGAGCCTATTAAACCCTGGGGGGACGTTTTTTTAAATTTTAGGCAAGTACCAAAAAATTAAAAATTTGAAAAAATCTTTTTCCTTTGAAATTTTTATATGAAATTGTCCTTGATAACAGCTTAGTGGAGATATTATTAATTTATTTTGGATTCATGGTTTAAAAGTTAGTACCATTCAAGTAAAAAACGGCGACTTTGGAGAACTCCAAAATGCTACACTCCTTCTCTACTATTGCAAGTCGTCGGGTTGATATTCCTTCGGAAGGCACTCAATTGTCGTTAAATGCTTCCAAAGTAAACCGCTCCGGTTTTGTTCCCACAAAGACCTATTGTTCTTTTTTGAATATACTACAAAACCAAACACTACTCCACAGGTTGGCTTTCCTATTCATTCATTTGCTAAAAATCCGGATCCTTCTGGATTCCGGAATTCTTGCAATAGCTTCCGGAACCAATTTCTGGACAGTTGGAAGGGAGTTTTATTTATCTTTGTTTCTCCTTAGAGAGTCTTCCGGATGGTTTAAACAAGTGACTGGAAGGCCACTGATCCTGTTTAAGTATGTGGCCCGATTCTCCACTATCTTGTGACTTAAAGTGGCTAGACACTCACTGCCTCGTAACTTAAAGTGGCTAGACACCCACTCTTCCTACTCCGCTAATCGATGGACGGTTGTTGCTGTTGGACCCACACTCTCACAACATCCTGATGGCTATCCGAACGTGGTCACGCAGAGGATAGTCCGGACGACAACAACATTTCAGCGAGTACTATGGTGGTTCTACCGAGTGAGCTTTGCGGTTTCCAGAGAGGATTCCTTCTAGACATACACATTAGGCTTTTTTCTGTCATAGGGGTAGATTCCGGCCTCAACCAAAATCCGAGTTTACACGGAGCTTCCGTGCCTAAGAGACTACCAGGCACGCCTCTGAAATACATCTCTTCCCCTCGTGGCTACCTCCGGACCCTGGAGAGTATCAAGCCTCTCCCTAAGCTCTTCTCCTACTCTTCCTAGCGTTCTCTTGATGCAAGTCCCAACCGGGTACCTCAAGTACAAACACTCTAACACTCACCTTGAAAGAACTTAATCACCACACCACAAACCACAATGGATCCGTTCCTCACAAGAAAACACTCAACACGACAAGGTTTAGACAACCAACATAGTGATAGGTTGAAAACGTTCTCAGCGAGAGAAATAAGATGATGACCTTCCTAAAACTCATCCACTAAGTACAAGCTAAGTTTCTTAATTTTAAGTCTACCTTATCCGCGAGAAATCCTTAAAATCTGATCCTGACAACAATAAAAAAAAGCCCTAGAATTCTACTTCCAGAAGTCCGATAATTTCGGGCTCAGATCCTAAAATTTTGGATCTGAGACCTGGATTCATTGTCATCTAAATCTGAGGAGTGCACAAAATTTCCTAACTCCAAACCCAAGTCTAACTAGGGGGTATTCTGAACACATTTAAGCCTAGGGCTCCTACGCCTAGGGGACCCGTCTACCTCTTTTCTAGTCAACTTTGGCTCCTTTGACCCGGATCCAGAAGACTATGCTGATAGTTCATCCGAAGACTACACATGTGTTGGTTCTCCGGTTGCTCCGATCTGCCTTCCGATCAAGTCCCGGAAACTTCCGCTGGAGCTGGAGGTTTCCTCCATGGATTGCGCCATTACCATTGAAGATGACTGCCGACGAACGTTAGAAGGTGATATTGAAGAGAGCCAGAAGATCGGAGGAGTCTCTTGCGAGAGTCCCTCCGGAAGCAGGTTCTTCGAGGTCCTGAGCGTTTCCGTGCTGGGAGGGGCATCTTGCTCAGTTCATGGGGGAGGCAAGGTTGGGAGTTGCCAACGTCCCCTCCTGCTGCCCGGAACTCCCTCAATTCCCGGACGACCCTGTCACATCCGGAATGGTAGGAATTCTTACCAGAGTGGTTGGCTATTCGGTAGTCTAGGTTCTCCAAGTTGCTGGTCTTTGTAGAAGCAGGTTCCTCACCAACTCCTGCATTCGCCAACAAGTCCGCTACATCTTCCGGCTGTGATCGAGGAGGAACCGGATAATTTGTCTATGGTTCACCTTTCCCTCCTTCTCCAAAACTTCTGTAAAGAGGAGGCTTTGGTTGATCGTGTCGACTGGAAAACTGAGCACCGTCCGGACTTCCGTTGATGCCCGCACTGAAGCGTCAGCCCGCTCCTCGGCCTCCTTCTGCGCTACCTGCGCGACTGCCAAGGCTGCCTTCATCTCATTGAGCTGCTCCAGGAGCCTTGCTCGGTCCCGGATGAGCGGAGCCTACTGGTCTTCCAATGCCTTCATCTGGATCTCGTTAGTCCAGAGCTCCTTTACCCGTGGGAAGATGCCCACGTCATGCAGGACCTCTTTGATGACCTTGACGCAGTCCGCATTTTCCTGGTTTAGTAGGGCAGCCCGGTTGCCCGATGTGCAACCTAAGTTAGCGATTCTATGGTATCTATCCTAGGATCTCGCGTGAGTTCCGGAAGCTCAGCCGGAGGTACCCGGTTAGTTGATGTTGCCAGAAGGCCATGATCCGGATCGGTGTGCTCCTCTTCCGGCTGGCTTGGATTGGTAGGTTCCGGCTCCAGCTCCTTAGTTACTGACCTATTACTCTTCTGGGTCTTGGCGGCTTGAGCGGGAGGTGGAGAGTCGGGTGTGTCTTGATCTTCTCCGGACTCAACTTCCGGTCCTCCATACTTGTAGTAAAGAAAATTCTATCTTCAATTGAATCCGTCGACACACTCCATGCAATTCAATTCTAAAAACTTCTTATGGAGAATGGATCATTTCGTTTAGTGTATAAGTAACTTAAGGTCATATGAAGGTAGTAATTGTGTTTGTCATTGAATTAACCCAAAATATGTTCTTTAAGAATTAATTAACATTCCGGAAGCTCTCTTAGTCCAATCAAATTGATAGTAGCTTTAGTATCCAGTTGATGTATCCATGATCAATTTGATAATTACAACCATTGCAAATTCCTTTACTTTATTCTATGTTACAAATTGTGTTATGCCATGTTGCATAATTGAAATTAGGGTTTTAATACTTAGCTCATGCAATTCTTCTGTTTATCTTTACTCCATCTTTACTTCTTGTAATTTGATCTCAATCCGTGATTGAGATTACTTTGCATATGCCAAATGCCTTGATTGCAATCTATGGACTCCCATGAGTCAACTTACAATCCCGATCTTTACTAAATACAAGACTTAATTAATTCCAATCATAGTTATAATGTTCTATTTGATGAAGGTTGCGCACACCTCATATCAATTAGAATACCCTCAATTGGATTAATGTTTTTGTATATCAAACCATTCAATAAATCATCTAATGGATATGGTTGGCCAAACACATTTCCAGTAGAATATAACTCAATCAATCATTCACATTTCCTTTTGACCATGTATTTTCTATCTATGATTTAAAGAATGTATATTAATCTCACAATTGGTAGCATACATTTAACTCCATTTGATAGAAATTCAAGCGATAGCTATTGTACTGTCATCTCTACAATTAACTTCTCTAATATCCATTGGATAGTCACGGCTCTAACTCTCAGGCAGCCTTAGACCTCTCTTGGACTCCCACTTATCAACTTGATCTCTATCTTATCTAGTTGATAACATAAGCATAGTTTCCATTAAACATTCCCAACTGTGACTCAACATAATTTCCAATGTCTGACTCCAACTTCTAGTTGATGATGAAATCAGGGTGTATGCAAGTTAGTGAATCCAGTTGATGTGTTACAGGTGAAACCAGACCAATCGAGTGATCCGACTCATATCCAGTTGATCACATATCGATTTGATATTGTATATATGTGTATAGTAATCCACTTGATATGGTCACAACGTAACTACTATCACTATAAAATAACGAAGCTTTCTAATCGCTAATAAAGTATAATCAAGTGGATTCAAGCTAAAATGGTGACTAACACTGTAAAATATAATTGCTCAAAACTAAGTGTGTAGTGGTTCTTCTCTCCTTCTTTCTTTATCTTCTAATCCTAGGTAGTTATACAATTAAGTCGTTTCATATTCTAACTACCAAAACTACTTTACATATCCATTTGATTCACATTCACATGTTTGAACCTAAGTCAAGTGGATTTAGAGACTCTATTTACACCCAAACAATAAAAACTACATCAATTTGGAAAAGTTACTACTACAATACTCTTGAATGTTCAGGAGCTCCTCATAGACGTCTCGTTCCGCTTGGGTGAGGACCTCATGCTTGGCATATAAATGCATCAAGTATGAGGGCAGCGGTGTTCCGGCCTTCTTCCCTTTTCAGAGGTTCTTGATCATCCGGTTGACCATGTTGTTTATTGAAGCGGCCCAGTCAACCAAGAGCTTCTCCCTCATGGCGCCTAGAAACTTGCACGCTCATTTGGAAACCACCCTCTTTGGCTTCTCCGGATGGAAGATGGGGTTCAAAAACCCTTCTACCGGCCGAGCATCGGGGTTGCGGAGGTTGTTCACATTCAAACCATCCTTAGGGTTGGCGTTCCGAAAGAATTCCCACTTGAGCAGTTCGTCTCTTTGCTCCGCTATCTTCACTTCCCTGTACCGGAAGTCATAGGTCCGCTGCCATTTCAGCTGAGCCCAGTGCTCTGGATGTGCACTGAGGCTGCCGTCAAATTGGTTGTCCAAACTACCCAGTAGTTCCGTGACTAGTGCTCATCTTTGATCCCTTAGGCGATCTGCATCAAGCCGACGCACCGCATCATCTCCATGTAGTTGGCCAAGATTTTGGTGTAATCCTCGTCCGCCAGGTAGGCCGGCATCACCTTCTGTATGGTGGGAGCTCCAACGGTGGCACTAGAAGTCTTCAGTTTCCTGGAAACTTGGTCTCCTGATCCCGCCATGATACCGGACTAGCTGCTAAAAATCTTCTCTGATTCGTGCACGCATTGTCATCACAAAAGCTCTTGCTATCGGAATACTTCCGGACTAAATAAAGCAAAAGACGGTCGGCTCGGAAGAAGAGAGAGAGATAGAGAGAGAAAGCAGAAGACGACAAAGAATAACGGTGATGCCTTCCTTTTTCCGACCTCTTTTATATATGACACGACGTACGGACATCCATCAATGATGTCGGGCTCATGATGTCATTTCCAGATTACGGATGTTATCTGAAATATTTTGGACATTTTCCGGATGCTCTGGAAGTATGATTTCCGGAAAAGTGCTTAAAATAACGTTGTTTAACGATTCCGGTTAGGCCCATAATCCTTATTCCTTATTTCTACCTAGTTGTACTATTCTGTACAACTCTATTCACTATTTTTTTTCAATTTCCCCTTTTGTTTACCAGATTTCAAGGCTATATCCAAAACCTTGTGGGAACGGATTCCCACATCTACCCCTAAAAATTGGAATATAGGGAACCAAAATCATGTTTAACACAAATGTAAAAGATTTAGACCATGTGTAGTGCAAAAAGTTGATACCAATTGAAGTCAAAGTCTACAAACCCATTCAACACAAGGAAGGAAATGAACCATTTTCTTGACTTTAAACACCATAACCTTTTAAATCGTACAGTGGATTGTAGTACAAAAACCATGGTCAGTTTAAATAGACTTATATTTTAAGATCTTGTGGTTAAAAGTCCAAATTTAGACCTAACAATTATATTTTCCCTCTCTTATTGATAGCGACAGTTTTGGAATGCTTCATGAGGAAAAATGCGTTGGGCTCTAAGGGGTTAAAGCTAGATCTATATGAGTCTCTAGATTGGATCTACCTAGAGCCCAAATTAACAAGCTAGATCTACTTGTGTCTCTAGATTGTTACTAGGCTTTAAACATTACAATGCTTGAATTGCCATCTTTTTGGCGTTAAAAGGAAAACACTTGCAAATGTTATTTATTAAATTTTAGACAACTAAAATTATTTGATGTTGTCTCCATTTAGTGTAAGTCCACTCTTGGTAAATGTTATGTTTACTAGTATATGGTATTTCTATTGATATGTATTATGTTTAGATAATCATGTGTATGTGCACTTTCATAAAAATGAACAAATTTAGGATTTGACTTTAGAGTTTTATAATGCCATCATCTTGGTAGATGCAATGTTTGTATGATTATTATATGCACAAGTCCTGTGAAAGAAACCTAGTGCTTAAAATGCACATAAGACATGTTATGATTCTAACAAATCTAATATATATTAGAGTTATTCATAAAATCATGTTTCAGTAGCTTCTTTTCCTATTTTCTTTTTAAATCTCTATCTTAATTATTTTGGCAAAATAAATATCAACAAAGAGCCAATGGGGTAGGTGGACAAGCTTCCTACAGGTCAGCTTTTGCAGATTCACTTTTGTTGTATTTTAGGATGATTGGTGATAACTAATCTTATGTATGAATGATTAATGATAAGTAATCTATCTAAAATTGTTACGGCATCCTATGGTCAACCATTGGATGCAACGTTACAGGGCCATCTAAAGCCACTCGTGAGTCATGAACGTTTTACTTAGGTGTGACATATCAATTGTTACAAGTAATCTTCAACGACATTTTCAAATTAAAGTGACTTGACCTTTATTTTGTGACCATGCCATCGGTACATGGTCACTAGGTGTGCTAAACCATAGTCTGGATGAAATCCACGAGGATCTAGACTACACAATTCAGACTTGCAAATATATTACTTGCATATCTTACAAAAATCATTCCATGATTTGGAGTTGTAGAGTTCTTGGAATACCTACAAGTACATTGCCAGATACACTCAAATCTAGTAAACATCTATAAATATGTGAGTGCCACATACTATGTAGTATTTCATACACATGGAAAATGATTTTGGTTAAAGCTAGTATTGAAAAAATAAATTTGAAGACTTCCAATATTTTGTTAATGGTGATTTCACACTCTCATCTTATACAAAACTTTAATGTTGATTTCTATGAGTTTTTTGACATCTTCATATACAAATTTACAAACAAGTAGGAATTTCATGAGTTAAAAAATTCTCATGAGTCATGTAAAAGTATCTACTTCACTAAATGTATGTCAATGTAAAGCTATCAACGTAGTGCATGTTTAAACCGATTTTTGGTTATAGTAAGAATTCTCTTGCAAGAAGGCTAATATGTGGTAAAGTAGTATGCTCTCCAAAGTGTGCAATTTTCATACCTAATTATGTTGACTTTTGGCACTATAATCTATTCCATCAGTCATATAATGTTGTGCAAATATTTCCCAAAATATAGGTCATGGATTGTAGCTCAACTTTGCATAAAAAATTCATAAGACTCTAAAATGCTTAGATTGTTTAAATTCTACTGTAAGATTAGGCTTGTATAAAAAAGAAGTAGAATGATTTTTAAAAGGATGCTAATAAAAAAAGAAATAATAGCTAGGAAAAACTTTCAATTCATAGTTGTTTATACAGTAGTGTTAGAAAAAAAATTAGAATGGTGGTCATTGTTTACTGAAAATGTCCACTTTAAGAATAATAGTTATAGAATGTAATAAAATCTAATAATAAGTAATTGCCTAATGTATCTATTTGTAAACTTATGCACATTTTGGAAGGAAACAATTGTCTTGGTCATTCTATGAAATGACAAGGTTTGATTTTTCCTACGCAGTCCTATCTACTTTCAAGTTATTGTGTAAATCATGAGGTTCTACTCAATGAATTAAAGTTGCATGTGAAACTTTTTGGCAATGAACTTAGCCAATCCTACTAGTGAGCCTTTTTACAGTGAATTTTCTAATATTTTTTTATAAAAAATTCAGTTAAATAGCCTTACTTGCAAAACAATAGAAAATAATTATTATAATTGTACCTCAAAAAATATATATTCATTTTTTTGGGTTTTCAAAACTATACAAAGAAAAATGGATATTGATTGGAAGAAGTAATTATAAATTTATTGAAGGAAAATTGGCACAAGAATAAAGAAAATGATACCATGCTAATAGGAAGTAGAGTAGGCCCAAGATAGAAATGTCAAACTATACACATTGGACGTTGCAACAGAATGGAAGCTTGGGAAGTTTAGAATTATGAAAAAAAATCAAATAACAATGAACCCAATAATAGAGGTCATGGCCTACTTGATATGTATGATTGCTAATTTCACTACATTTTATAAAAAAATAGGTGTATTGTGATATGCTCTTATGATGTGTGAAACCAACTAGAAATCTCTAAACTAATAAGTGGCAACATAATATAATAAACTTAGTGAAATTTATTAATAACCAATGCAATTAATTCAATGTGCAAGGAAATTGTTTCTTTAATAAGTTTGTTGAAAAGGGTCATCTTTTTTTTATGATATTGTTATAACCTTTTATTTGTTGGAGTCATCCATTTGCCTTAAACATATGACCATAACCTCTTTATTAAGTAAAAACTATACATATTCATTACAAATGAAAATGGTACTCCTCAAGCACGCTGCACAACCTTTATTGAGTCTTGTTTGTGCTAAGGTATTCAATTCCGCATTTGAAAGGGAGAAGTCCCTATCTTCAACTGCCATATCTACTAGAGAGAGTCATATCAAAGTGTTTTATCATAAGACCGCATAGCAGGTTGAGATGATGATTTGATGTACGGTACCTCTATCCAATCCAGAGCAAAGTTGTCAAAAGTTGCAAGAACATTGGAAATAATCTCCATTAAGACTTGCTACAATTGACTAACCCCTCATGTTGTGTTGAAATTGGGTGTTGTAGTCTCATTTGCGAAGAGAGATTGGAGCAACTTTTGGAGATTGGAGATTGAAGAGGTGTAGAGATGAGTTGCGTTGGAAGAGCCCAGAATGGTAGCCTTGGTGGTTCCACTCATGGGTACCTTCGACCCATTGTTGCCAAGGAAGATGACAATTTTTCTCCCTCGAATGAGCCACTTGACCTCCAACACTTTTCGGAGAGGGTGCATGCGTGGCTTCTTGTTGTTGTTCCATGCTTACTAGCAAGAAAGCATGTTGTTTACACTCTTGCCTTTTTCCGCAAGGCATTGGGCTTGTGCATTTGAGGGTGTCTACCGGAAGAGGTTGTAGAAGAGGATGTGCCCGCAGTCACTTACGAGCATGTATGACCACCCTTTTTCAATAGTTACAGCACTAAATGACGGTATCCGCTTGTTTCTTCCACCGATCCAGAGGTATGTGATTTGTATCTCTCACTCCACTGCCGTGTGTATGGGAGATCTCTAGAGCATGGAGCATTCAGCCGACAATTTTTGACGGCATGCATATTTTATTACAGTGGAGGATCTAGGAACAAGGTGAATTGGGCTGCAACAGCCGCGATTCTACACCAGCAACGTCAAACGCGCATGCCGCCCAATCCCATGCAGTGGATGCCGCCACGCTCAAGCAACAGATGTAGGCACTATTGGACATTCGTTTAGAATCCAACAAGGTTGCCTATACTCATTTATTGGTCGAGTCCTCCATTTGTGGAGTTGCTTTACTATAGGGCAAAGTTGCAGCAACAAAAGAATGCATTGTTGTTGAAAAGTGGCTTTTGAAAACACTGCCGGACACTGTTGATACAACAAATAACATAGAGTCTCCTATAGTCTCTACCAGATCACGAGATGTTTCTCCAACACAGTAGCATTGCGATTTTCCCCCTCTGTTGCTCAAGTTTAGAGTGGCGTGCTTCAGTCGCGCTTCAATAAAAGAATTCCACACTTTCAGATTAACTGTTTATATCCTTCCCCATTTGCCCTTACATCCATGTTTGCATTTAATCACTGCTGCATTCTTGCCAATATTTCTGCTTCAAGCAATGCATGTACGTCGCTTTGAGAGGTGGATGGCTCTTTGTTGCAAAGAGGGACAAAATTCTTGTGCTTTGACATCAAATGGGGCGGCCTCTAAGGAAACACCGATGCATCCCACCAGAGATATTCGTCGTTGCAATGTCACCTAATTTTCTGGATCTACAGTTGCTAAATTGGCTAGACCCCACTTCCAATTTCAAGTAGATATATGGTACTTTTGTATCAAAGCCCGAGGATGCTAATTAGTGACTCCCTAGATCGCTAGGATTTTGAGAACAAAACATGCCACTGAAATGGTTGTTGTCTAGCCATTTGTAGTGCCCCAATTATTGTTTAAAACAACCATACATTTTGTAAATTTTCTTGCAATCAAATTTTGCTTATAACAAACGGGATGCACCAATTTTGAATCCAAAACATACAACCCTATTTCCACCAAGTTAAGAAACGTGTGTATTTTGGAGAAGACATGTAATACTAAAAATAATTTTTAGTAATAGTCAATAGATTACAATTTTGGCCCAAATGGCTTCATATTTCTCTAATAAAATGGGAATTAGTTATAAATTTTTAAAGTGGTATGCTATGTTTAGTCCATTTGCACCACTTGGTATCCTACACAAGCACCAATCAAAAGTAGGGGGTCATGACCAATACCAAACCTTGATTAGTAACTCTGAATGATTGAAGGAGGTGGAGATGGAGTAGAAATAGGACCCATTTGTAGATGGCCGAAGTAGGAAAATGGTATAAATAGGACTCTTTACCTTAGCATTGGTATCCATAATTTTTGAATTTGTTAACTCGTTCATATGCGTTTTAATAAGTAGAAGTCGCACTTTGATATATTTACAGATAAAGTTGGGATGATGAAGGTTCATGTTTTTATTTCAACCTTATATATATATACTATATTTTAACTTCATCTACTATATTAGTATATCAATGTGAAGCAATCAACTTAGTTCATGTCAAAATCAATTCCATTTTGTTTATAAATTTATGGCTACAATTTTATTAATTGGTAAAGTAGTACACCTTCCAAATTTTACAATTCTCACTGTAAGCAATCAAATGGGGACCCCAAACACTATAATCTATTCCACCAATTGTTGTCATGATATGATGATACAACAAGTTTTGGCAAAAACTTTAGATCATGGATTATATTAAAACATTGTAAGGTTCAATATTAAAAGTGTGATATTCCATTTTTACGAGAAGCAACTGGAAGAAAAATAAGGACAAATCTTCAAATTGTGCCTATAGTTGATCCAATGTTAAAGGATTAAAACCACAATGTCAGACTTCGAGTTGAACTTTATATCGCTTGATTCAAGGCTTATACAGACAATTTCTACTATCTTATGTAGATATTGTTAAAATACCTTCTACGGTAAAATTGATATTATTGCTATTTCAAATTTGAAATGCCAGATCTTCCAAAAATCCAACTCAAATTAAACTTTTGGAAATTAATGTTGGTTTTAACTCCCTTTAAGAAAACAATGGAGCAAGGGAGAACAATCATTTAATTAGTAAGGGAAAGCAATTGTCACAATCACTAATTCTGAGATCAAAGATTATACATTAATTGTATTTGGTGCCAACTACTAATGTACAAGGAGTACAAAGTATTGTTCATCATCTCATGAGTTGCAAAACATCTATTGAAGCGCAATGACTGAGTTTTGTGCTTAGAGGTCCAATCGCGCCAACACCTACACATATCTTGAAGGCTGAATTTGGGTGAGGCCTACATGCAATACATGACCACCCCTTAAATGACTTCTCCAGCTCGACACTTGCATACACCTTGATAGGTATGGCACACTCCACTTCTTCAAAGATCTATTTTCCGCAGTTATAGCTTTCAGTACTTCAAGCCAAACGCCCAATACTTTTCCACTACCATTGCTTGCTCACAAGTACAGCCAAGTGCCTAATGCCAGCAGAAGGTGAGGACTGCCAGCAGGAGTGGAAGCATGTTCGAGTTTGATAAACAATCTTCAAACTAGCCGAGTATTAGAGAGTCAATCACACTTGTATACTCTCGTGTATAGTTTGGTTAACAGTCACTCACACTCCATTTGTTCAAAAATTGGATTTCAGCACTTCTATCTTTCCACAAGGTTTAGTCATTGGAAGGCCTCAAACTAGGCAAGGTGTGGCGGACTGGGAAGACGTCTTCAATTATTGTTGCAATAGTTGTGAGCATATCTAATTTTCAGTGTTAATCAACGCAAAATGTCATTCCCACGCGCCACTAGATCAGCCTTGAAACAAAAAAAACAAGAATTGATACGTCAAGATACCAAAGAGGTGGGGCCTAACGTAGATGATGAAAGAGACAACGCCTCTTTGATTACTGAGTTTGCTAGAACTTTTGACAAAGACGGGATTCCCCTTGATGTGAAGCGTGAGTTGATTGAGGTTGCACGTGTCTTTTTAGGGATGGCTGCAGTAGTTTACGATGAATCCTTCTTTGTCACCGTTATGGAGATGGTGATGATGGAGTGTTGGTGTACAATGTTCTCGCTAAGACGCCTGTAACCAAGAGTAAAATAAGCGTGAAGTGGAAGACAGGTCGTCAAGATCATCGATAGCTGGTAGATGGTTCTAACGATCCGGACAAGGCTACTTGCTTTGTCGAGCATCACGTGCTTGTCTATGGAGACCAACATGACAACAACTCTTTTTCAGTGAGGTATTTGCAAGCCTGCTACGCCCACTTTGTGTATAACATTCCCGTTAATTGGGTGGCTAAAGGAGCAAAGAGGGCAAAACTGGGACGTAGGAGAGGTTTGGATAATCAACACAAGTTGGGGCCAGTTGGACTTTGACAGCAAATCCAGGGTCTTATCAAATCGGTGGCAAAGTATGCGGAGGCAATTGGGTGATCGCACACTACGGCCGCCCCCGTGGCTGTTGTACAAATTATACAACAGGTACAAATTGTACAATATTTGGAGTCTCCAAATTCCCGGCGGGTTTATGGATATCTTTCCTATCGTGCACATGGTGGATTTGTCGTACCTATTGACATCCAATTACAATTCACACATTGAGAATTTAAAAAAAACTATGGCAAAAATAGGGAGTATAATCTTCAATGCAATAAATGAGGAGAAAGAATTTTTTTTTTCAAAATTCAATTGTTGGGCCATTTGCATCAATAGTCCTTGTATCTAGTTCCAAAAACAAATTAGAAAAAAATAACTTTAAACTCATGTTTTGGGACTTTTAAAAAAATCTTATTTGCTACATTTTTGGTCAATTGGCTATCAATTAACATATTTAAATAGTGGAATATAGTAGCCAAAGAGTAGAGGATCATATATACCTCTTTAAAACGTAAAATTGCTATCAATAAGTTTACATAATGAGTGCAAGCATGTGAATTCTGCATTGAGACAGTACAAACATTTTATATTTGTATTCATTATAAGGTTTTTTTTAATGCAATAAATATTTTGATTCTTAATCTTCAATATATGCAAGATGTAGGGCTATACCTACTAAATTTTCCTTCAAAGTATAAAATAATCTAGTCTAAAATTGAGTCCAAACTTGCACCTTGCCCTGAATTGTGCCTGGGATAGAAATTCGTACAAGCGTAGTGTGCTTTCACCCAACTACTGCAACCCCCACCGAATCACCCACCAAATCACTCTTGCCAATATTGAAGCACAAACGCGTGTCACAAGATGTGCCCAAACAAAGTGGAAGGCCAACTGCGACAATGTCCGCTTGAGTGAAGAACTTTAGGATGCAAAAAAGAAGATGGCGGTTGTGAAAGCAGAAGAAGAGGACTACCAGCGGGAATTGGAGCGTGCAAGAGCTACCGCCAAAGAATTGATGCAGGTCGGGAACGTAGTTGAAGCCGTCGAGAAGGAGAAAGAGGCAAGGCGCATTTTAGTAACACTGACCAAGGTAGGGGCTGAGTTTCAGCAATGGTAGGACATTACAAAAGATCTGGATTGTACCGCATAACCTACAGCAAAAAAAGCCCACAAAAAGGCAGTTACAACATTGGCGGAAGCAAAGGCATTGCTTCCGAGAAGTCGGTCGACAAACTTCGTTCTAAGGCCCAATGCAGTCTTCACATATCCCTTGGGCAAGTCGGTTCCACCCCTCAAAACATCCACTGACGGATTTTGCCCTTGCTATCCACGCAAAGGGTTTGTAGCTCATCCCTTCATAGTTAGACAATTTCGCTGTGCGATTCATTTGGCCTGCATTGCCAGTTTGCTGCAACAAAAGGCATATGATTGTTTGTTGTAATGTGTGCAATTTTCGGGAGCATGGATGGCTTAGTTTCAAGATTGTCAATTAAAGGAAATGAATGCAGACGCGCTGATAATGATGAAAAAGCTTGCAAGAGAACCTGGTTTACGAGCAGACGAAGGTTTCACATCCAAACTGACACAACCTGATTGACGCTTGTTGCCTTCTTTTGTACCTTAGTATAATTCTAGCACCATCTATTCGGGATTTTGGTTCTCTACTTCATATCCCATTTATCTCATTTTGCGGACACTTGTGTCGTGCACAACCACATCATGCCAACATAACATTGCGCTAATCAGGTGAGAGCGCACAGTTAGAGACAAACCCAAAGTAACGGTGACAGAACCACCACCATTACCTCCGTTAAACAATAAAACAACACACACTTACACACTATCACTAATCTAGACTTAAAGAAAAGAAATAAATGACTTTTAACCCTGTACACCAAGAAGTAGTAAGTTGTCTACAAGTACCCCTTTACTAAGGGCCGGTTTATACTTGGGGCCGGATTGAGGGCCGGTCGGAACTCTCCAAGTTTCAACCAATAGGGTCTTTCAATCTCTCAAAACCCAACCCAAGAGCTTTATACCTAGGGCCGGCCGGAACAACATTTCATCCTACGTGTCGCCTTAGGAAGCATGGTTTTGGGGCCAAACATTCTAGCCCCAAGGAAGTAATCGGGACGAGGTTTGGGCCCAGGGTGGTCCAAGCTCCCATCTAGGGCCGGATTCGGTTCCTCCGTTGGATCCTTCAAATCGCTACAGTCAATAAATTTTTATTTATTTATTTATTTATTTATTTTGAAATTTTTTTTTGAATTTTTTTTTTTTTTTTTTTTTTGAATTTTTTTATTTATTTATTTATTTTTAATTTTAGTTTTAACTTTGAAAAAGTAAAAATACTCCTTCCTTTTGGATATGCACCCAAAAAAAGGGATTCGGTCAAATAAATTAAATAAAACTCTTTTTTACAATAGTCGAAATAGGAAGAGGAATTTAAAGTTGCATATATATGAAAAAAAAACTCTCTTTTATTTTAGACCTATCGAAAATAAGAGAAAAAGGATTTTTTCATAAAATTAGAAGGCAAATCTGGATTGAAGGCAAATCTGGATTTTAATTTTAAATGTAGTAAGGAAAGACAACATATAAAGTAAATATATGAAACCTATTTTCCTTTAAACTAGGAAAGAAACAAAGACAAAGGCTTGACATATGTGCTTCTATAATTTTTAGTTGAGAATTATGAAAATCTAAGACACTTAGAAATTGGAAATTCGGCTCTAGAACCCGGCCCCAGTACTTTACATTGACTAGGGCCAAGATGATGAATTAGAAATCCGGCCCTAGAATCCGGCCTCAATGCTTTACATTATTTGGGGCCACATGGAAGAATTGGCGCCGGATTGAAGGCAAATCTAGCCGGCCTTCCATCCGACCCCAGGCCTAATGTAGACCAGCCCTAAGAAACAAGTGAAACCAACTTGTAAACATACAACAAAGTCAAGTCAATGCCATTCTTAAAGAATGATCGTATAATAACAATGAAGCTCATGGGGTGCATGCACGCACACACTCCCTCACTCCATCACTCCATCACGTGGGAGACTCAACTTGAGAAAGATGAGTCTTTTTCAACTACACATGGAGGTCATTTGGACTCCAAGTCCCATATGAGGTGTCAAAAGACACCACCAATTCCCTAAAAGTCAAAAGACTCTAATATTAATCCTAATTATCAACTATAGCTAGAATCTAGGTCTTCCCTTGGCAGCTTAACTTCCTAGTTGATTTATAACACACAAATCAACCTCCACAAATCCACCAACTTGTCAAATCTGACAGTTGTCATGCAAAATAGCATCATGCCAAGATAATATCGTGGTAACGAGGTGAGAGCACACAGTTAGAGACAAACCTAGAGTAATGGTGACAAACCACCACCCTTACTTCCGTTGAATAATAAAACAACACACACTTACACACTATCAGTAATCTAGACTTAGGGAAAATAAATAAATGACTCATAACCCTATACACCAAGAAGTAATAAGTGGTCTAAACGTACCCCTTTGCTCGCCCCCTTTGCCCGTGCTAAAGCCCCTTTCACACTAGCAAACCACACAACAATATCAAACTGAATGATAATCGCGAATGAAAACCTCTCAAGATCATAGAAGCAATGTCATCCACGTGAAAAGACGCCAAAAACTCTATAAACAAAGGGTAGGTTGGGTGCAAGTAGAGCCTCATTTTTAATCGCCTCGAATACATTTTAAATGCTAGACTTTGTTTATTTAGACTCTCAAGGTGCTAAACACTCTGGACAAGACCATTGACCCACAGGTATCTCCAAAAGAGGCGGAGTTAAGCATTCTAAATGTCATCCCGTAGAACATAAGTCATAAATAACCATTGTGGCTGCATGTTTGGCACTACCACATAATTGACAACACAATCCAGCAGAGATGTGAGAGAGGCCAAGGTGTACCGTCTCATCAATGTGTGCTAAGTGGCAAGGCGTACAATTGCGCGTGTGATCCTTCCACATCTTACCATCACAACCCTCCAACAATAATACACATGAGTCCTTCACCTCACAAACTCGCAAAATTACCCGTCCCGTTGTCACATCCAAGGTGGTGGATGTTGCTTGCTGCAAATACACATAGCCTCCAAGCGTGAAACGCCACACTTGCGGTCAGTAGTCACCTCTCCGTATTGTAGCATAGCGCAATGGATCCCAATGTTGAGCAATGGAGAGGTTCTCCAATGCCATTGGCATCACCCTCTTGAACAAATCTGCACATTGCTCATACACTTGAGCCCACGTGTCCGGATTGTCCATGTCGGTGTCAGCATCTACTTGAATGGGCTTCTATAAAATCGGGTGCCTTCCAAACAATAGACAGTAAGATGAAAAAGACGCCAATGATGCATATTTGCTGAATCAATAGGCCAATGTCGGAACCTCCTTTTTCCCTTGAAAGTCACTTAGAGTAATGAGTATGTTAGTGAGACAGTTTTTCTTGGTATTGATTAGTTAGCTTGTGTTGGTATTATGTTTTTATTAGTTTTATTGATTGGCCATTATAGTCAATTCCTTAAACGATAAAAGTATTAAGGAAAGGTTAGTGAAAAACCGGATTAGGGAAAAGGAAAAGGTATTTATAAACATCCGGTTAAAACAAGATAGGGTTACAGATTTGAAATTTGAATCGGAACCGGAATCTAAAGCAGAACTGGAACCGAAATTTGGAAGCGGAATCTAAACCGGGACCGGAACCGGACCGTAATTTGTGGATCTCATCCATGATTTTCGGATCTGGTCGAGTTACCATTAGAGGATTTTTGGTGGCCGTTTTTGGGACTTTGAGGGCCGTGTTGACTTTGTGTAATAGTCGGATTTTTAGGACCTTGAGGGATATTTTGTGTACATAAGGAGAATGGTTGCAAGCCATTCCCATCTTTAATCTTCATCCCCTTTCCACCACATTTTGTTGTGCTCCCAAGTATCCTTGTAGAGGCGTGAATTCCATTGGCTAATGGATAGTGCCTTGGTGATGCCCAAGTGATGTTGTTGGGAGGGTGGGTTCTAGATCCAATTTCTATAGAGTTCGGTGAAAAGGTTACAAGTCACCCCTTCTTTCATCTTCATTTCTTTATCTCCACATTTTTTGTGCTCCCAAGTATCCTTGTAGAGGTGCGAATCCCAGTAGAGAATGGAGAGTGCCTTGGTGATGCCCAAGTGTTGTGGTAGGGAGGGAGGGTTCTAGAATCCCATTTCCTTAGGATTTCGAGAAAGGACCGCAAGTCCTTTTTGCTTGTGTGTTCTTCTTGCCGCTGTCCGGCGGCGTTCCCTACGATTGTGAGATACACGCAGGATCAATTGATTGTAACCGGATCCAAAATCGGATTCGGAACCGAAAGGAAGCTGTTGTCGTAGTAATTGAAGGGTTGCAATACTTCTTGCGTAACTAGCTGTTCGGCAACGTCCCTACAGTCGTGAGGAAGTAGACACCACCTTGGTGCATGTGTATGTGTTGTGTTTAGGAGTGATTAGGGTTGATAGTGGAGTCTTTCGCCACTCTAATCTAGGAAAGGAGAGTTTGGAGCACCGTCCCTCTCCCAATAGGACGTGTCCTCCGATAGCTAAGACCACGAGGATAAACTAGATCTGGATTACAAATACTTGCTAAGAGGATTCCAGGAACAAGAAGCCGGAAACAAGAAACAGGAAACAAGAAAAGCTTCCCGCCAATCGAAAACATGTGGTTGACCGGATAGATCATAAAAAATAGAAAGAGTTGTAGAAAAGATATGAGAGGAAGTAAGATCCGATCGGATCTAGCTAGCTACTCCACTACAATCCTAGAAACGATACATGAGTCACTTCTTGGGTGTTTTTGTCATTAAAAACGCTCAATGGAATGCACTCGTTACAAACGTGTTCGACATCCATTGCTATCCACGGTAACTGCAAATCCCAATCCTCAAGATGTCTCTTCTTGAAGTTGTACTTCCGGAGCCCCCTCTTGACGGTTTGCACCATAAGCTCCGCCAATCCATCTGCTTCATAATGATCCCTCGAAGTAGGGACGAGGCTATCGTATGAGCAGTAAGATTTGGATATTTTAGATCAAAAATAATTCAGACTTAGATGAAGATTTTTTTTTTAAAATCCAAAATATTTTATTATTTATAGTAAGATTTGGAACCTATAACCGTGGAATATTTCTCCATAGTAACCGTTGAAATTTTGTTTTCAAGATGTGCTTCGTCATGGGGTAAGTTAGTAAAATGAGTAAAACTGCAACTACTTTGGCAAATTCTGCGAAAGGCAATGTGTTGTCTTTTAGATTCTGTTAGTGCAATGCACTCATAGTGGAGTTAAGGTAGTAAGATTATGAGGAGTACTTTCATTGATACTCTGAAAATCAGAAGAAAGGTGATACTACAAAAAACAAGTAGTGGCCCTTTTAGTCTCACTACTGAATAAATAAATCAAGAGCTGGTTACAAAAGGTTTCTTTGTAGAAACTGTCAAATCTACGAGTGTAGGTGGTTCAACAATCCACTCTCTAGGACTCGCTTCACTTCATTAAAGCTTAAACTAGGTGCGTGCATGAATGTATTGGACTCTGAATCCAAACCACAAATGACTGTAAATACATAATAGAGGTGCTTACAATTGGCCCACTGACCACGCTTTCCAATTTCTTTTGTTGCCATCTCCTTGAAATTTGGGCAGGTGCATGCAGGTAGCTGCGAAATCGTCAAGTAATATTGTTGGACCTTTAGAGGTGTGTCCGAATTCAATGAGACGATGCATCTAGGGGCAGGGGTAGGAAGCATGCATAACTTGCGCACACTTCCTTTTAATGATAGGGCCGACGCACAATTGTTGGCATGCTTGGTAGACGGGGCCTTCTTGTTGCGCCGGATATTCTTCCCTAATCTGCGGGTGGGAAATTTGTTTGGATATGCTGGAGTCGTGTAAGCTGATAAGTCCACAAATAATGGTTGGTCTTGAAAGAGCCTTGCTAGCGAAATCTCCTTCCGTTGGGGTAGTCTAAAGCCTGCATTCTCCAAGGAGAGGATTTCTTTGCGAGATAAATTGGTCCTCAACTTAACTGGCCATACCTCTGGAACCTCTGGTCTTGACATCACCCACTTTTGACGAGTGCCCTTCACGCATCTTTCAATGTTGTCATTGTAGAAGAAGAATTGCATAGACTCCTTCCTATTCTTCTTGTAGTTGTCCATTGTAGAGCCAAAATGACAAAAATATATTTTTTCCAAAAATTAAGTGTAAAAAGGTTTGTAGATATATGGAGAATTAAATAATCAATGATTAAGTTTACACTAAGTAGTTAATTAATTGGAAAGTACCTATTCATATCCAAGAATTAGGAAATAATGGGAAAAGGGCTGAATTCGCACCCTTTGGGTAGGGTGTACCTTTTCATGAATAGATATGAAGAGATGTGAAGATTTAGTGGAATGAGTCTTAATGGTTAATACTAGGAAAAATCTCTTGCCAAGAGGTGTACCTCTTGGATGTTGAGTAGAATGACTAGCTTAAATTTTTAGCATTCTTGGCCATTACCATAGAAATTCCTTGGAGGAAGACTGGAGTGAGCCCTAGCTTTAGGTGGAAAAGCTAGTTGATGACTCTTAATGTTGTAAGAGTATTTAATTTTATATATGAATATATAATTACTATTGAATTTGCATGTGTAGAGTCTTGTGCGTGACTTGAGTTATATGTATAATTGCAATAATATGTGAACTTCATTGAATAAATTTGACATTGTATGATGTAAAATATAAAGTGCATGCATTAGGTATTAATCGTGGATAAAATTCCTATGCATGAATGCATTTTCATATTTATTCTTCATGGAATAAGTTAGGGAAATACCTTAACTACTAAGGTCGTGTGTGTAACCTTGTGTGTGTTGGAGCATTAATCATAAGTGTGAAGATAAATGGAGATAATGTGGACTTAAGTGATTTAGTGCATGAGGAGTGTAGTGCATAAGTACTTAACAAGATCTCAAGTGTGAGTGAGCGTAACCTGAGTATCTTGAGAATAAGAGTGGAGTTATTATTCATGTTAATGCAATTTATCCAATAATCATCAAGAGTGGCATACCTTGATGCATGGCAAAGAGTGTCATATTATGCATACAAATAATTAGCATTAAGTCTAGCCTTAAAAGAAGGGATTCTTTAAGGTAGGCTAAGTTGTAAGTATTAAAAAAAATCTATCATAAGAGAGAAGATAAGGTACAAATCCTGAAGGAAAACTTAAGAAAAGAGCATAGAAACTTAAGAATCTTAAGTCCAAGTTTGGATAACATAAACTTATGAAGATTAAGACCTTAAGTACCAGGAGACCCTTAAGTTTAAGAGCTTGGACTTAAAGGTGTGTATGGGTGAGAACACGGAATATCATTTGCATTCCACGAGATGCACTCCCTATTTTGGTAGTCTTAAGACATAAACTTAAGAACACTGTAAGGCTGATTTGGTCTAGACTGAGCACGTTCTTAAGAAATCAATCCTGAGTAAGTGAATGAGTGCTTAAGAACTAAAGGCCAAAGGCTATGTTCTTAAGAACATGGAGTCGACCGAGAGTGAAGTCTAAAGTAAAAGTCAGACATCTTAAAAACTAAGTGGTATGAGTAAGTGTAGAACACCGTAGTCTTAAAGGGTTAATTGTGGATAAGTGAACTTAAGTGGAGACTTAAGAGGTGAACTCCTTAAGACTTAAGTTAACTTGTGTGTGATTTTTGAGACTAACTTTTGTCTTAAGTACGTGATCATGTGGATCGAGTGGACGGACGTGAAAAGTGGAGCGATTTTCATGAGGTAAGACTTTGAATTCTTAAAGGTTGTAATTAAGGAACCAATGCAATGAGACTTAATGGAATCTTCCATTAGCCCAGTGTGGCATATGTTTAAGAGTTAGTGGCATAAACACCATCTTAATAGGACTAATGTTCCTTCTTAAGGCACGAGAGATCCTTTGGGGTTATACTATGTGGGTGGATTTCCTTAAGAGTGATGCTAACAGCCCTAATTTCCTAAAAATAGATAGATAACCTTAAGAATTAATCAAGAGGATAGCTTTAACTACACAATTAAACTCCAATTACTTAAAATTAGGCGTATGATCATCCCTGTAACGAATCCTATGAGGTGTGGGTACACTTGTATGTTTTCTTAGAGTGGTGAAAAATCACTCTACATCCATCATGCCAGTATAGGTTGGAATAGCAGTGCTCTTCATGTCTTGTACAATCTGAGCAGGCACTTCTTCTTGGTGATGGCTTGTTGAGCAAAGCACGCTTTGGCGGATGTCTTTGGAAGGCGTGCGATGTGCCATTCGGAAGAATCGCATGCAGTCTCCTCCACAGCAGTGACGTGGTGGCGATTGATTTGATGAGTAGGTCGGCGTGGTTCAAGGAGCGGCTCTTCCCGATCAGAAGGTCTAGGAGAATTAGTTGGTGGAAGGATGTGGTTGTTGTCATTGCGTGCTGATCTGATTTGGATGTGCGGTCTTGATATTCTAATCTTGTTTGGCATGTGAGACTGATATTCAAAACCAAAAGCGGTATCTGGCTTTTGTTTAAGAGAAACAAGTACATCTTTTCCTTCAAGGTGAAGAGTTCTAGTGCACAACACTTTGGCACCAGGCATTTTCAAGAACGCTTCGTGGAGTGGTTTCGAGTTTCTAGTTCAAGCCGATAACCTCTGAGCACTTTTGAGCTTGAGTTCTTCCTTTGACGGACCGTTACCAGGGCGCTCTCCTTTGAGGAATTGGTAGTATGCTACGCATTGTATGAAGCCTCAAACAAAGGCGTCCACGGTCGCCACGTACAGGTCGCTCCCTCGATCGCCGGATTGTTGTTTCTACTTGTTATGGATCGATTCTACAAGGTTACAGGATGGCATTTCTGCAAGTTCGTCTTGAGTGAGATCTTGCAATTGTAAAATGGTGTCAAATTAGCCTTATCAGAGGATTTACGTAATGTTTGGAGGCAAAGTAGATTATGAAAAAAAAAGGTAGAGGAAGGTAGAAGAATTACTAGCTGCATGAATTAGCCACCCCACTACCAGTAACAAAAGTGCCATAAGGCAAGCCAAAGCTCTAGCCAAGGAAGGTCTTGTTTAGATGCAGCACCGGATGACATCCACCATGCTCAAATTGCAAGATACTTAGTATCGGCCTCTGCCATGGACTTGGCATTCATGTATTGCTAGCAGAGTTTTTGGTGTTGAGCTTGGAGGTCCTAGCGGATGTCAGCCTTGGTGTATTTTTCTAGAGACTATGTCCAGTAGAAAAGGCAAGTCCTTTCTCTATCCACCATTTTTTCACTCGCGTCTCTGCTACCGTAGATGATGCGAACAACGTTCCAATTAGCCTGGGCGCTGTCGGCCATGAATCCCTTGAAATTGACTTTATGCACACCGTGGCGCGCCATGACAACATTCAGATTCTTCCATACTACTGATTGGGATGCAACGTCCTCCGATTGTCATGACCCGATAATTAGAGGAGTCTTACACGTGGCAAGCCATAGTAGTCCAAGATCTGATATGTTTGACATGGTCAAACATTATCCATGCGTTCTCAAGGTCACCCCCAGTTTGCATTTGCTTCACCAAGTCAACTCCGCTGCCAGGCCCAACCTCGGACATCTTGAAGACAAAGACCTTGTCCATGTCTGATTCTTGCCCCGGAAATATATTCTCCTGAACAAAGTTCCAGTTGCTCGAGCCCCGAAGCTTGGTAATGTTGCCCATGATTCCATACCGTCGCAGATGCCTAAAAGTAGAGAGAGAATTACAGATATTGGGAGAGGTTAGATGTTTGCACCGATCAAATATTGGCAGCAACACTGGGAGCTCCAAGGTCTTTTGATCCTCACCTTCTCTAGCCAAAAGGAGTGGGCCAAGTACTTTCTTCGCCGTTTCAAGCACAATGGCGGAACGAGTTGCTGATGGAGTCCGTTCCACTTGCTCACCAATCAAGCTCTCTGTCTGCTCAATGAAGTCACGGTAATCACCAATCTTGACAAGATGGTCGTGAGATCCTAAATGCACACATGCCCTCGTCATGTGTGGTGTTGCGGACACATAATATATCTTTGCAGGGCAAATTGCAATACATGTAGGTGGGACATTACATATATTGCAAACTAGTGTAGAACCGGTAGGAGGACTGGACCCAACTTCAAAAACTTTGTTAGATATTCGATCCCACTCAATCTCATTCACATCGGCAGTTCTATGGTCTCGAGATAAATACTCACAGTCAACATTGTCACAACAGAGGTGGCCAAGACATAAAAAGGTACGGAATGTAAGTTTCAATTTATTCTGAATATTAGACGTGATGGTGCGAGACCAAGCATGGCCATCATATCGTTTGTCCATGCCACAAAGTTGCTTGGCTGTAGTTTGCTAGCCATGGACTCCTAACGGAGGAAATTCAAATACAATGCCTCCATTGTATTGAGGCGGAAGAAATTCAACATGTTGTAGTTTAATAGCATTAAATTCAATTCGAGACAAGACGTTTTTTGACCTCTTACGTGTACTAAGTTTCATTAAGGATTGAACTATGCTGACTAAGGAACTTGGTGAAGTTTTTGACGGATCGCTGGAGCGTGATGGACTGGTAGGATGAGTCGACTCTTGGCGTATAATTTGTGGAGATAGCGCCCTCTCCTTTGTGCACTTTGGTTCTAACATTGAAAGTTGGACGTCTTTACTGTCCGAGTCATCACTCAGCTCATGGATGGTCTCAAGACCTCGCTCTACTTTGACTTTGGTAAGCACTGGGGTCTCAATGCCAATAGTGGACGACTCTCGAGGAGTAAGGAGTTCAGTGGAAGCAGCTAAAACTGACTCAGAGACTTCGTATGCTCGATACTTTCCGGGTTTAAGCAACCAGAATGTCCCCACAATGTTCCTACTCGACAACTGACCAATAGCATGCGAGATTAATCCCGTTGCAATGTCAAAAACCTCTTCTTCAACAGAGTGACTTTTCACAAAATTGAAACCTAAGACTTAGAGTTGTAGCAGTGACCATGACATGACCATCTTCACCCAGTGGAAAGGTAACTGGCACAAAATGCAAATCAGCACGAATGAAGGCCATTGTATTCTTAAGAAATTGCAACCTCACAAGGACAAAATGAAATCCAAACCAAAGAGGGAGTTCAGCAGAGGCATAGAAGATTAAGTACTTGCATACACAAAAACTTCTAACGTGGACGAATGTAGACTATTTACTAGTAGTAACTCTTGGCAGTAATCCAAGATTAAATATCCTTTAATTGAATAGCCGTAAATGAAAAAGAAAACATTGAGATTCAGTATCTTTGGAAGTCCTATTCTTAAAAGTGAAAGACGGCAGATAGATGCAATTAGAAAAACTTTACAAGAATAGACGACAGCCTTAAAGATAGGTGTCAAGACTAAGTTATTGAAAAGGCATATCACCAGCTGTCTAAGATGACTACAATGGTTTAGAATGAATATAAACAACAAATAGAGGATATTTATTCATGGAGACAATCTATATTTTCTAGCAAGGAGCACATGCCCGGGAATCGGCTGAAACTAGATTCAACTAGATACAAATTAGTGAGGTATTTAGTTATAGCTGCCAGCAATTAAATCACACTTGAAATAGTAGAGTGGTACTGACCACATTTAAATGGCGCGCCAATTCCCATTTGCCATGAATCACCACGTCTATTGATAATTGAAAATATAAGCGAGCACATGACGTGCTCCTAAGAGTATCTGCTACCTGAAGACAATTTGGAAAACGTAAAAACACCTTGACACTATCAATTTGATACTCATCTCTGAATATTTAAATTGCTATTATTTTACTCTCAATAACTATTGAATATGAACCAACTTGGCTGTCTATTCATATTAAGCATGGTAAACTTGGTGGTCTCCAAAGTCAAGGGGCAACCTTTTTACTACTATTTTGGTTCATAAAAAAGACATACCTCAAATTCAGAGACCACCAAGCTCAATCAATCTACATATACATAGACTACCAAGTTCTATTAAATCCAACAGCTATTGTGAGTATACTAATAACAATACATAATTGCTAACTCAAGGCTAGATTATTGCTCATTGTAGGGTTGTCTACATAGACGGACAGGGGGCCAAAGACAGCGGACGGATGGACAATCGGATAGGACGGACAACACCCTTACTGGACAGATGCCTAGAATATTCCAAAGAATATGCCTCAAATCTACATAAATATTCCCGAATATTCTAGAATACTCTAGAATATTCTCTACCGGACGGACAACAGCCTCTATCGGACAGACAGCCGGACGGACGGACCCCGGAACAACCCTCGCTCATTGTTCCACGTTGCCAATTTTGATTTGAATGAAGCTCCATTGCTCTCACCACAGTTGTATCGATTGTAGTTAGATTAGGTTGGTCTTTTGCGCCATATGAATGCTCATTTGCACGATGTTCCAATCAGTCTTAAGAGAGTGGTGCCATTGTCGTACCACAAATTTTCAATTTTTTTAGTAGATAGTTACGGGTGTTAAGTATAAGTAAAATAGTTAAGTCTAGGGGTTAACCTAATCCAGGATTAATCTTTAATAAAGATTAAGGTAGGAGGAACAAAGGGCTATTATAAAAGCCTTAAGAGAAACAAAGAGGGACTTAGGGCCCGGGCCCCGAACCTAGACTTGAGCCCAGGACCCTACTTTAGACCCCAAACCGACACAGGGGCAACCAAGTATCTAAAGGGGCCATCACAAAGGCCTAAACTGGGAAAAGGACCAGCAGGAACCCGGAAGGTGGTACAAGCCCGGACCAGCAGGTGGTGCAAGCCCCAACGAGCGAGGACCGGAAGGTGGTCCAAGCCCGGACCAGCAAAGACCGGAAGTGCTACTACGAGCCCGGAGGAGGTGCTACGAGCCAGGTGCTGCTGCGAGCCTGGAGCTGCTACGAGCTAGGAGCTGCTACGAGCCAGGTGCTGCTGCGAGCCCGGAGCTGCTACGAGCCAAGTGCTGCCGCGAGCTCGGAGCTGCTACAAGCCCGGAGGAGCTGCTACGAGCCAGGTGCTGCAACGAGCCAAGTGTTGGTGCGAGCCCGGATCAGCGAGGCGTGGAAGGTACAAGATAAGAAGACAGCCATCGAGGAGGAGCACGCGGGATTGGGGCTCAGGTAGAGGTCCCTTGAGCTCGCAGATTCACCTCGCTCCTGCCTCCGGCTTGCTTCTCCCTACAGCTCGTCTCCTCGGAAGATGGTTCTTTAGGCTCTGATCTTATCCCTTCTTGTACTCTCCCCCGGTACCTCATCTGGTTACCTTCTTGTGCATTTTTGGCCGCAGCTTCCCTTCCGAGTTGACTTCTGTGCCATCCTTCGCGTTCAGGAATCTTTAGGCTCTGATCCTAATCCTTCTTGTACTCTGCCCGGACCGGCCAGCCCGGATCAGCAAAGCCTGGAGGTGCTACAGTGGAGCCCGGAGGTGCTGTTGATAGCCCGGATCAGCGAGCCCGGAGGAGCTGCTACGAACCAGGTGCTACAACGAGCCCGGAGGAGCTTCTACGAGCCAGGTACTGCTGCGAGCCCGGAGCTGCTACAAGCGAGGTATTGCTGCGAGCCAGGTGCTGCTGCGAGCCTGGAGGTGCTGCAGTGAGTCCGGAGGTGCCACTACGAGCTTAGAGCTGCAACGATCCCGGAGGTGCCACTACAATCCAGGAGGTGCTACTACAAGCTCAGAGGTGCTGTTGAGAGCCCGGAGGTGCCACTACGAGCTTAGAGCTGTTGCGATCCCGGAGGTGCCACTGCGATCCAGGAGGTGCTACTGCAAGCCCGAGGCTGCTGGGAGTCATGAGGCAGTCTCGATCCATCAACAGCAGGACAAGAGGACGAACAACAGGACGAGAAGACAAACAACAGGACAAGAAGACGAACAACAGGGCGAGAAGACAAACAACAGGACAAGAGGACGAACAACAGGGCGAGAAAGAACTCGGAAGGTGACTACGAACTCGAGGGTCGGCTATGAAAAATGACATTTGAAGCTTGAAGGCGAGGTAAGCACCAGAATCTAATAAGAAGAATAAGGAAAGCAAGACCGAGAGCAAGCTGGGAAGACACGGAGGCAACAAGCATTCGGTGAAGGAGAAGGCAAGGCATTCCCTCCACCAATCAAATGGCGACCAGACCTTCTTTGAATCAAACCAGCCCCATGAGGAAGGATATTGCACCGGTCATCTTCAAAGATCCTCTTGAGCTCACTGAACTCAAGGAGGATCTCCTTCGGATGGGATGCCTCTCCTTTAATGAGTTATGTTGGAGTTTTTGTGTGGATTTCACCGTACATGAGATGCGTCAAGACCCCTTAACGGAACCGGAGGGAGATGGTATCCGGGCTTGCCCAGAGAGGTGGACCATGGGGAGGTGGCAAGAAGTTTATAGCTTCCCGCGCCAAGCGGCGGGATGGACGAGTTTGAAGAAGGAGGAGTATGCCAAGGGGCGATTTGGCACCAAGGATGCCAAGAATGGTTATGCGGTACAAGATTGCTTGGACACCCGTGCAAGGCGGGTCTTTTCATTTCTCGTGCCAATCCTGCACTCGGAGAAATCCACCCGAGTCACGGTCACCCTTGGTAACACTGTGTATGGTTCTTATTTTGGGGAAGGGTGGTGAATTGGGCCATCATTGTGAAGGACATGGTGCTCAGATTGACGAGGAGTGTCCACAATGTCATGCGCTCACCTCTTTGCCCATTTCTGATCCACCTATATCACCACTTCAAAGAAACTACCCCCGAGGAGGACATGGCGTATAGAACGCAATTCATGATGAAGAAGTTCGAAGGAACGGAGTCAGAGTCCGAGCCAGGATCTGAAGGAGGGAGCAGCTCATCCCAGTCCGAGGAAGAGGCTCTACCACCTCCCAAGCGCCGAAGGCAGAGACTAGGAGGAGCACCCTCCACCTGGACCCGCGCAGCAGTTCGTGCGGCGACCACCGGACCAGCGCAACTTGGAGGAAAGACTTACCCAGTCTCCGAACTGATAGAGGCTCTCCGTGTGTATGTGGAAGACGTGGATAGGACTTTGGGACAAGCGAGCAGCCTGGTGGGCAATCCTCGCGAAGGACTGATTACCGTGATCAAAGAGAAGATTGGAGGAGCTGGTGATCCCCGCATCATGGAGCAGAAGGTCAACCGACTCACCCTTTGATATGGCGAAGGTGAAGAGCCGAGCCTTGGAGGCGGAGAGAAGTTCCAAGCCAATGCCTCGGCGGCAGCATTACAGCAGGTAGAAGAGGCATTGCGTTTCCCCACAGATGTAGTACTAAAGGCCAAGATGTTTGATGCCAGATTGGAGAGGGATGGCCACATTTCCAGTAAGAGAGTGATTGCCTTCGTGATGGAGCAAACCATGAAGGTTGAGGCGGCTTATGCCAACATGAGATTGTTGGTGAGCAATCTCACTTACATCCTACCTAAGTTTGTGGAAGACACTGACAGTTTCGATAAGGATGGAGATTCAGGCTCGAAAATCGATCCGGAGGAGCGTGGCTCAGGTGATCACTGCCCACGGAAAGAGAAGGAAGTGGTGGATCTCGACAGCCCGGATTTGCCCTCTCAACTCCCGAGTATGAGAGTCTCTGCAGGACCATCCTCTTCGGAGGTCATCACACAGATGCAGAGCGGTTGGAAGGAAAGCCCGGGTGTTGCGATAAGACCTCCACTTCCCGTTCATCCTCGCCAACTGCCACTCAATGACCCCACTTGCACTACACCAGTTGTTGCCCCTTTGCAGAGCGTGCTTCATCTTGGAAAGACCGCAAGTGAAAGTTCTTCCTACTTATACACTCGAGGACGGACCTCCGGACAAGATGTCATCATGAGAACTCCGAGTCAGGTATCGGTCCTCTCGACATGATCCGTGTTTCATCCGGGCATGGCTACCGTGCCACTCACCCCGGATGGCCCGGATACCTCCTTGCCTTGAAGGGAAACCTTGCTTAGGACATCCACTGCCCTGCCAGAGACTTCTGCGGATGTGTTGGCGCCATTGATAGCACTTGCGGCGGCCACGCCCACCTCGACTTCGAGCCGGAGTTCCAAGAAGCGCAAGAGGAGGGAAGAGAGGAAGAGACTCGAGGAGTTGGCCCGGAAGTAGGTTAGGAATCTAATTTCGTAGGTCACTGTTCATTCAGGATTTGGCCCCCGGTTGACTTTGGTTTTGACTTAGTTTTGCCTTAGGATTTGTGTAATAAGTTACCTTCTGACGGTGCACGTAGTGAGGAGTGGCGGCCGCAGTTGCCAAGGGTAGTTAATGCCGTCGTTTTAGTTTGAAGGTATCGTTTGCTTTTGGACGTTTGTGTAAGTTCTTGGCAGTATAAGAGAGGAGTCTCGTGGCACCTCTCTTCGTTGCTTGATGTGTGTATTTGCTTTCAGTTTAATTCTAAACCTACGCTCTCAGAAAACCTTCTATGGTTGGAGAGCTCGGATTCTATACATGACTGTGAATGTCATTTCAAGTAGTCCACTCCTCAAGTCCGTACTAACCGTTGAAGTAATTGTATCATTGTTCCATCAAGTAGAGTTAGTCCGTGTGGATGGGAATAACAGGTGAGATGGTTAGATTGTTAGTCGGGTGTGACTCTAACTTTGATATTTGCAGTTGTTTCCTTGTCCCATTAAATAGAGTTAGTTCGTGTGGATGGAAATAACAGGTGAGATTGTAAGTGCTTAGGGGAGGATAAGGGAAGAGTGACGGACGTGAAGGGTCATAGGAAGTCTTGAGTGACCTTCCAGTGTCAGGTTGGCGTTGGTTGTGAAGACTAGTGTCGTTCTCGGAAGCATCCTACCTCCAGCCGCATCGGATGTGGAGGGAGACTTAGAGAGTTTTGGATAGTGGGCGGGCAGGCCCCCTTCTCACTTACTTTACGTCTCTCTTAGTTTCAGTATCTCGGGTCTAACTCCCCCTTAAAGGGGACCTTAGTGACACCATAAACATCCAAGTGAGTGAGTAGAGACAGAAGGAGAGAATGTGAGGGAAGATAGTCGTTACTTGTATCCACACTAAAATCTCTGTGAGTCCACGGACCATTGGTCGTGGTGATATATCCTATCTGGGTGCTAACGTACGCTGGATGTCTATAGTGTACATATGTATAAAGCTATAAGTTTAGACTACCTAAAACTGGGCCACGAAGGATCTGGGCCAAGTAGGATCCTACTCGAAGGAGGCACTTGAGCGAGGTGGTTGGTATAATTAACGCTCAGAGCTCATGGTCTAAACCTTTCTTTCCTCTCTTTTGATGTATCTATTGTGGTATACTTGACATTGTACAGATCTAGGCTTGTTGTTAGTCGTTGTAATTCTCGATGATTCTTTGTGGGAACGAAGGCTCAGATTAGAAGATTTAGAATGAAACTAAAGAAAGTTACATCTAAAATAGGACGAACATCACCTGAAAAAGTACGGAAAGTGTTGCATTTTGCTGGCGGATCAATTATAGAAGATGAAGATGTTGCTGCAGATAGTGCAAATGATGATGGAGAGTCATTCCTGGAGAGCGCAATAGATAGGCATATCAGAAGACCAGATATATCAGGCGTAAGCGTCCGCAAATCAATTGTCGTTTTGGAATTTTGGTTTTTTATGAATAACTATCGAGAATGACTAAATAATAAATATGAAGTGATCAAAAAATTTCTTTGAAAATTGATAACAAAATTACGTAAATAGTGGGGGCTTTAAAATATTTTGGATCCTTAATATAGTGGCAGATCATTAAAACTAACGAAGCAAGGATAGAACCCTAAACCCGAGAGTAAGGATCTCATACTCGACTAGAGGGTATCCAGAGTTCTCTCTTCGCGAGGCAAGTGCGGCAAGGCTTTAGTAGGCTTTTGCGAGAGTTTGCATATGTGGAAGTAAGCACAAGCGGCAGATCATGAGAGCGGCAGTGAGCGGGAGCGGCAGTGAGCGAGTGCGGCAGTGTTCGACATGAGTTCCTTGCAGGTTGGCGAGGAGAAAGAAGGCGCAATGAGAAGCACATGAAGTCGGTTGTCGTGGGAGCTGGACGACCAAGGAGACGATGCGTCAATTTAGAAGATAGAGAAGACGAGCATCGATCAAAGGTAAGTATCAACTGCGTTGATGATTTTTGCTCTTGCCGCGCGAGTTGTTTAGTGTCGGGGGGCTTTAGGAAGAAGCCGCAAGCATCAGGGGACGATAGGATGAAGCTGTGGTTTCATTTTCCAGCATTGAGATTTGCAGAGTGGTCTTCGAGGTGCTGGTTTATAGATGGTATCGAGCAATCGAGAGCTTGATGAATATAACCAAGAGGGTCTGTGTTAGTTAGTCGCTGAAGGAGCAGTTTAGATTTTCTGCTTCCCGATCGCTCATGGAGCAGTTTCATGTGTAGTTTTAGCAATTCCAGGAATCCATCTTGGATCCGAGAGAGGTTTACGGGTGAAGGGCTAGGTACCCAAATCAAGAACACCTTCACAAAAAATTGTAAGACAATTTCTAATGTCCAGTATTATGACATTGTTTATTGCTCTGATGGGTTGCTGGTACCGCCTGCTGAGGTGTAGAACTCCCGACTCCGGTGCTAGCGAGGTCTATTACCTTGGTGAAAGTCGCGAGGTCACTTTGCTCGGTGACGTCTATTACCACGAGTCCACCGAGGTTTATTGCTTGGTGAAAGTCGCGGTGTCACTATGTATATATTGCTGAGCCCGTGGAGCAGTTTCATCCATATCTTATAGCAGCTCTAGGAATCCATCTCAGATCCGAGAGAGGTTTACAGGTGAAGGGCCGGGTACCCAAATCAAGAACACTTTCAGCACGAACAGCAGGAACAGTAGGAACTGAGATAGATGTGAGACAGTGGCAGCCAAATAGACTAGTGGATTGTTTGTTACCTTGGGATTTGCGTTTCGAAAATTACAATGGAGAAGAGATTTGTCAGACACTAGAACAACACTCTGTCAAATTCTAGGGAGATTTGTTCACCAGCAAGGGCCAAATGACGGGGAGTCTTGAGGAGAGACGTAGGAGCAGCTCTGAGACGTAGGTTTAAGAGCAAGGAGAAGGAAGGCTTCCCCTCGTGATTGATGTAGAGATCCTTGGGTGAAACTGCTGGCTCTTAAAAACCACCTCTCGAACTAGCGCCTCGATTATTCAGTTCTTCGCCGCTAGGCAGGTCAATGTGCACTTTATTGTTGGGATTGTAGGGGAGCGGAAACCCGTAGTGCTCCAGAAGCTCCAGGTTTGTATATGTTCCATAGTAGAGCAAAACCTGCAACGTCCACCACCACTACTTACTACACAAAAGTGAAATGAGAATCATCATTCACTTCTCTGAAAGGGGAGCATAGCAAAGCAGCCAATGTTTTGGAGAAGATACTCCTCTCTTTTGATTTATTATACTATTGTTTGTTCACTATAGATAGTTATGAAAGAACTTGGTGGTCTCTAAATTCCAGTCAGAAGAGAGCAAAACCTGCCATTTCCACCACCGGTCAGTGACAGATTTGCGTTTCAAGGTCGGCCGAATCGCCACCAGTGAGTTCGGAATTGGCGCGCGTACTCTACTATGATATCAAATGTTGATGCACCTTGGGCTTCCCATCCGATGCCTCTCGGAGCCGAAAATGGTTTGCCTGAGAGCCTACGATACTCTTAGATTTCAGACAAATTATTTGTAAAAGGTTGCGTCCTACCGATTTCTTGTGTACATTGGGCTTGTTACTGGGCGAGCTTGCGTTTTCATCGACGCTCCTTGCCTTCGTCATCGTTGGTGGACAACTATAGATTTGATTATCATGGCTCCCTTCCCTCGGGATGGTAAGGCTTTTGGAGGAGCTCTATGTAGAACTGATATATCGAACACGTTGTGTATTGCTGAGCCCGGCGCAGAAGTCAACCACGGTTGTATTCAGGTGATCCGGAAGTTACGTTTTCACGATTATGTGTTACACTTACTAGAAATCGCCTCATTACGATTGTTTGAGATGAGGTTGTGGGTTTTGTTGTGTCTCTTCAGGCACTAGAAACTAGTGTTAATAAGAATTCTTTACGGAAAGCGAGGTAGCTCAAGGTAACCTTGACAATCCTCTCGGATCCGAGAGGGCTCCCGGTTACAGCTCTTGCTACCCCATTTTTTGGAGGCCATTAAATTTCAGGGTCCTAGGTAGTTCCTACGCATGCTGTTGAATGTCAGTATCTTTGATTTGGATGGAACGGCCGCTTGTTTTGTGGCGTCGCTCTGTTTATGTTGATTGGACTCTAATGGTGGACTCGCAATGTCTCGGTTGTTACCAAATATTGTTGTAGCTTGGGCTTCCCATCGGATGCCTCTCGGATCCGAAAAGGGTCCGCTTGATAGCCAATGTTACTCTCAGATTGGAGCTCAAAACTTATTTGCAGGGAAGGTAACGACAACTGATGTACATTGGGCTTGTTTCCGAACGGCGATATGGATCAAACACATCAAACCAAATGTTCGCTTGGATTCATCTTGATAGTTTTTAACCCACAGTCTTTGATGTTTTGAGATGCATATTATTAACAATGTCTCAGACTTTCTGATTTTTTTCGTGTGTTGATGGAGTAGCACTCTAAAGACGACGTCGGTATCTCGTCAAGATCTGAGCCACAACCTTCAAACGCTATATTGGATGAAGCTCATGTTTCTCCAATCGTTGAAGTCTCTGGAGATTCATCATCAGAGGAGGTTGCAGGAGCTACGACTGTAAGACTTGAATTCCTTCCCACTTAGCCAATTAGGGAGCTTATTTGATGTCACAATTAGGATGTTTTTTTGTGGAGTCTAGACATTACAACTAGCACCATATTCCTTGTATGTACTATAACTAGCACCATATTCATGTGTATAATCAGAACTAGCACCACATATCCATGCAACTAGCAAATTGACTAGCACCATATATCCATGCATGTATGAATAATTTGTTGTACAATATGAGTATTATTAGAATGAAAAACATTATGGAATGATACTTGCAGGAAAATACATCTTCAAAGATGCTAGCTCTAGGTGACCGAGGTGATGAAACTCTGAGAACTGATGAGACTGTCCAACCTGAAATTCGAGGAGGGCCGGATTTTGGTGAAATTGAAGTACTGATTGATGAAGAGAACGATATGTTTGCAGATGAGTTGCGTCGTCTGAAGAAAGTGGACTCCGTGACATCTATCACCTCATTACGAATGAAGCCTGACCATCTATTCTGCCTTCAAATCCCCTTGTCTAGACTTGTTTCTATGCCAATGGTAAGACCAACTCTTTCATGCGATATTGTGAAACTTGAACAAGAATTTGTTCATGGATATCGTGAAGGGGCAACAGTTTTTTATGTCTCCACGACTAATGAGGCCGGGGAGTGCATGGAGTTCACGGCGGATGAGATTGAGAACATTGGGACGCAATGGAAGAAGGAGAATGATTTGTTCAAAAAATATGTAACTTCAATTGGTGAACTTAAATTTTTGAAGAACGCAAAGTTTTTTGTCTGTGATGGCAATCATCGACTTCTAGCGTGGATGAACCACATTTCAAGGCTTCATTTAGCAGACCCCTCATGGCTCATTGCGGTTGACTATATTGTGTTGGAGACAAGGGGTCAGATTGAATTGGTCATGCAGATCATGCATGGCATAAACAAGTAAGTACTTAATCACTCATATATGATTTGCCATGACAATAAATTCCCATTCAATTTCATACTTCTACTGGATTTTATGCAATATATATAGATTTGTGACCTCAATACGGGTGATCAAATGCAGATCCACTAAAGACTCCCACGTAAAGACCAACTTGGTTCACACACTGTATCGAGTGTAGAAATATGGCCTCATGCCCTTGGAGAGGTTGAATGAGATGCTAAGAACGTCACAGAAAAAATGATGCTCTACTCAATTGCCTCGGAAGACTTGGTATTTGTTGCCAATAGATGTCTTCACTACGTTCATTTTCAGGGTAAGAAATGGACATTGTCTACATTCTCTTTCCAGTACTATGTTATGCTATCATTGAATTTGTCTTACAAAAAATTTCAGTTATATTAATGTTGGTCGTTTACAGCAAGAAATTGTTGCTGCATCATATGCCTCGCTTCAAAAATACCATGAAGACACACCAATTGATGAGAAATTTGATGCTGGAGTTGCTGATGCATGAGAGTGGGAGCTAAAGAGAAGTCCACAAAATTGTATTAGAAGATGCACAAATTACTCACTGTTGCCAACCTTGCTCTTGGTTCAGGGTTTCTCGAAGAGGTGGATTCTCTGCCTTATTTTTTGGTCCTCTATAGTTATTTTAATGCTCTATATAGCACTCCATGATCATTTGCTCTTTAAAAATGCATGTGTTCTTCTCTTTTCAGGTGGACAGTCACTAGAACTCTAACAAAGTTCCAAAGATGACCTTGGAGAAACTCCAGATGGTAGCAACATGTTCCACTACCTCCAAGCACAAGATTAAGTTTTTTCAGTGGTAGAACTCATCCATGCCATCACGTAACGCTTGGCATTTCCCTACAAAGCCTATTTCAAAGGCCCATCTTGGTCCATTCCTGACCAAGTGCGTTTGGTATGACGGGATATGTTTACTTACAATCGTAACAATTACCTTCAGTATTCATCAGTATTACATACCTAGATTTATTGTGAATTGGTTTTTTTATCTTCCGTTGCAATCTTGTAGATTGAAGATGCTGCAATTGAGTTCTTTGACATGGTCGTGAAGAAGGATAAAATCCCGATCAATATGAACCTACCGCTGCAACCGGAGAATTTAAATGCATATGTGGAAGGATGGAGGAGGAAGTTTTGGGATCATGGTTTCCGGCCTACCTTTAAAGGAGCTAATCATTTCCAAAAAATTGACATCTTCAAGATTTTGAGGGTTGAGGGCAAGTTGTGCAAAGAGTAATTTTCCGGTATGACTTTCCACAGTATTTGTTGTAATTTCCATTTCAATATAATCTTGATGCTTTTCATTTTCATGCTCAAGTATTTAAATTTCTTTATGGAAAGTGGGCTTGAATTAATTAAGGTTGTTCAAATGCTCTGTTGTATACAATGCTATTCAAATGCATTGTTGTATACGAACCTATTTAAGTTAATACTTCAATTCCATAATTTGAACTTCCCCTGTTATTGTCTCTTTTTTATTCTAGGTATTTCAAGTATGAATTGGAAGCAAAGGGTGCAATCAATAAGTCAGATTTTCCTCCTTTCTTATCTTCTTGGTTGGACCGAAGTTCAAAGGAATGTATGATCACTCTTGTCCAATTCCGCACCTTCACAAGTGCCCATCTCAGTGGGGGAGGGTGGTATTTGGATTGCAACCTTACTTTCACCCATCCATCAGAGGTGGAGCTCAAAATATCATTTGATGGCCTCAATGCCATTAATTTGGAGGTTGACGAGTTCGTTGGCCTCAGTGACAAACAAAAGAAGAGGGCCATTGCCAAGAGGGAAGCCACTAATAAGAAGAAGGAAGCACGTGTGCAAGATATTATGACCACAAAGGAAAAGAAGGAAGAGGAACGCTTGGCCAAGCTAGCCGAGAAGGAAATGGAAATTGCAAAGGCGAGCAAGGGGGCCAAGGGCAAAGGGAAGAAGAAGACTGATCCTCACAACCCAATTCCAGCATCTTCTACAGTGGATCAAGGCTCTTAGATGCTAGGTGGATCTCATAGTGGAATCATGAGAACCACTGCACTCCCTGAATTGTCTGAAGATGTGATTACTCAAGGGACACAGCTCACTATCCTTGATGAGCACCGTATAAATGACTTTGGAGGTCTAATCCTCAATGTCTCCATCACGGATCTTTTGGAGAACATGGACGTTGACACACCAATATTATATTCTGAGGTTCCTCAATTCTTGAAGAAGGTAAGTCTTTTTAGTATTATTATCAAAATGTATAACAAAATATTAGTCCATAGACTTATTTCGACTAGTTAAATATTGATGTTGAATCCTGATACTTCTCTACAGTTTTCTGGAGAGAAGTCTCGCAAGTTCAATGGCGAAGCATCACCAAAGCCAGCATTGGGCTTGATTTTATTTGACTGCCAGGAGAATTTGCTTGTACTAGGGGTGTCTTCTCCTCCAACTATAGTGCCAGTTTGGAATGAAGACAAAGAATATGAGGATCTCTAATCTGCATTTGCATTTGCAGAATTACATCTCCATGACGATGGTTGCATGATAGTGTTCCATTCTTTCTCTGTTGTTTCCAAAGGGAATATTATTGGACTCTGTGAGACATATCAGATGGTGAAGAAGAAAGAATGGTTGGGCATGAATCGTCTTCACTTGACTTTAGCAATGGATGTTTCCACCATCGTGAGTTCTATTCTATGCTTCTTTGCTTTAATTTATTTTTTTGTTGAAAAATATCCTATTGATTTCTCATGTTCATGTTGATTTTGAATTTTCAGACGCAGAAGTTTGGAATCAGCCAGGTTGTAAAAAACCTGGGTGAGAGGAAAATCAAACTTCTTTTTCAAACGCTCAACTACAATGAAGTCTGCAAGTGTGGAAATCGGATGAGACGACATGTTGATTAATTATACCTTGGAATGCGACCTGGCGATGAATGGTGATATACCATGGCGGGGGCCTCGCCAAACAGATCCACGTTTCTTCCAGCTCCTTGTTGAGGGGACGACCGTGGAAGGAGATTTGGTTCTTGATTGCACTGCATCTACGGGTGAGTAATCTATTATATTGTTGTGTATTTGAATTTTTAATTACAAAATGAGATTGTTTATTGATCTAAAGTTTTGAATCTTAATTCCAGGTACATTGATTACCGCTTGTTGTGGTCTTCACCGACAAATTGTGGCTTAAGAGAAGGACAGACAACTGTTTAATGCCCTTTTGAAGCCCATGAAGATGGCCTTTCCGGTCACGGAACCACCTGAAGCTAAAGCCGTAGATGTAGCATCAGAGGATCCTGATGCCATGGTTGTAGTGCCCTGGAAGTTCCATCTGAAGGCTAGATTCAATAAGTGAGTGTACACATTTATTTACTGTCATTTTTGCTACCTAATTTTTTTGGTTCTAAATACTTATGTTGTATAATTTCAATTTGCAGCCGTTCAGGATTGACATTAGCCAATGCATTGATGAAGAATCAAGGTCTTTTTTTTAGCCCGATGAAGTCATATGATCTACCAATGTGTGTTGGGAAGATGGCAATGGCCTTTGCAAAGCTTGGTTGCTCTAAACCAAAATCCAACGAAAATAAATATGATGAAAATGCTTTGCAGTTCATAGATGGATCAGCAACTGAGGTTAGGGAGTCTTTAGAGTCATCAACGACTCAGGATTTTAAGATATAGTTACATCGAATTTCACAATTGCAAAGTTTTCAAATCCCACCGTAATAGGTCTATCAATGCTTTTTCTTAAAGCAAATGATGGAATCACAGCCTGACGTCTTAGAAACCCTACTCATCATGGATTAATATATCCTACTCACCTCTCACCGCTCACCGTTCACCGCTCACCGCTCACCGCTCACATAATAGCATTCCCCCTCGAAGTAGTGCGATGATCAATCATCGCTTGCTCACATTGCGTCTAATACTCACCCAAGAATTCTCTCCCTTGGTCTGTGAGTACCTCCGTTGGAGCTCCAAAGCGACTCTAGAGTCTGAACACGATCAAGAAAATAGTATCAGCGGCCCCCTCATTGAACTTATCAAGAAATGCCACCAATTCTATGCATTTCGAGAAATGCTCAATGATCACCAACACATACTTGTTGTGTCAAGGTGTCATTGGCAATGGTCCTGCAAAATCCAAAAACCAAGCTCCACCTGTATGCTAAGCCCATAATTGGCAATGGTTGCAATTGTGGCATCAGAGTGTTAAAAGACGCTCGCACATGTTCACACATCATACACCAAACGACCAACGCTTGGACTTGTGAGTGCATCCCTCGCAACCAATAGTGGATCTGTAGCAAATTATAGGTCCTCCGCACTCCAAAGTGTCCGAGATCCTCATATGCATGCTTGATCAGCTTCACCCTCTCTATTGAAGTCTGCACGACCTTCTTGGTATTGTCCGGCCACGTCCTAACAAGGTGAGTCCTCTCCCACACGAACTGTTAGGCTTGTTGTAAAACCCGATATTTCTCATAAGCGGACCATGTTGGCACTGCCACTCCATTCTTTAGAAACTGCATGACATTCGTGTCTTTGAAGATGTCTCTAGTGCCCCCAGACTCCTCACCTCCATCCTTATCTACCGTGGCCATAGTAGCTTCCCCCGTGGTGTCTTCATGAATCGCCAATACTCCTAAATGCCGAACAATGTCAACGAAGCAACAAAACAACCTCACCATCACCGTGCCACCTTGCGCTTGTGACGTCCTCTTCGATTGAAAGTGGATTACGGCAAAGGCCGTCAGCATCCATGTTCACCAACTTTGCCCTGTAAACTACCTTGAAGTCGAATTCCATCAACATCAAGGCCCACCGCACTAGTTTCCCTGTCAGCTTGTCAGATTCCATCAACCACCTCAACAGTTGATGATCTGCCAATTTGCGTTTTAATATTTTGAGAAATTATTTCATATTTTAGATTGATAATCCAAATGGTCAAAAAAAAGATTTACACTACATCTTGTTGTGGGAAAAATAAAAAGTAAAAAATATGAAGATCTCTAAGTTTTATGTGGAAAAGAAGAAGTTTTTTGGTACCTTGCTTGACAATGTGTGACAATGTGTGAAAATGTTTAACTTGGGTTAATATGCTATTTTTTACTAAAGACAAGAACTTTTTTAGAACCATACTAGCAATTGGCGCTTGCTTTGCAACGCATTAGTCCAACCATTTTAATGCAGCTTTTATATTACAAACTATTAAAAAGGTAACATGATTCATTGAGCGGTTGACTGCAACGTTTCTATAGTTCACTGCACGGTTCATTTCGTGGTTGATCGCTGCGTGGTTCATTGTATAGATTATGATTTTAGTAGTATGATGAAGGGAAATAATATTGCTTGCTAGTATTGAAAATCTCACATTCAATAGAGTGTCCTAGCAAAAGTTTTTGGAGGTGCCCAAAGTGCCCGGTCTCCCCATTTGAAATTCAAAACCCTCTAACTTTTTCAATAAATGCCGGATTGAGGAAAAAAATTGTTCTCCCTTTAAGATCTTAGTAATGTGCTTCTATTATAAAAATATCAAAGTGGAATGTTGGAAATTGACACCATAGGAACGGGACTTTCAAAAAGCCTATTTTTGACACTTGGTCATTTATGGGTTAAACTTCCTGCATGATCTTGGGAAAGTACTTGAGTTGTATTAGGCCTTTAAATGTTGTCAACAAAGCATTGGAGTTCCACTGTAGTGACCTATGTGAGGCATCAGTAAATTGACAACAAAAGTAGGTGATCGTGCATTGATCTTTGTGCTTAAGATGGATGAATCAGAAATTGTGAAGAATGAGAGGCTGGAGAAGGTGTCTACAACACTAATAAATCGTGCACTAAAAAGAGAGTCACAAATAGAGGCGATGAAGGATTTTGATTTTTGCATTCAATTTGAGTATGATATATGGCATGTTGTCAGCTTCCAAGTGCAGAAGGAATCACACTGGTGCTTGCAACGGGTATTTGACAAGACAGATTTCCCGGCTGTTGTGCGTGCTCAGAACAGAGGTTGACCATTGTTGGTCAATGGTATCGGTGAATTCAAAGTAAAGTGGCACATGTCTTGCAATATGAAAATTGTGAAATGCTTGTATGGAATGAGTCACGGAGAAATGGCAACCCATTGTTGCATTTAGTGATGGCAGACAAGAATTGTTCGCCATGAGGTGCCACTATACTTTGGAGGAAAGCGCACTTGGAATGGGGGACTATTTGCAAGGGAAATTGCACCAAAACCTATGAGAAGGCCCTCTTTAACAGGAAAATTTGATCCAATATTTGATATCCCAATTACTCATGTGCACATTTGTACATTGCATGCCCACGTAAGGTTTGAATTTCAACCATGGTTTTGCTTCCACATATGTCTCTTGTCAATGCCATTGATTGAATTGCTTTACATGCTCATAACAAGGCCAGGTTTTTGTTGTTGCTTTGGATTACAGAGAAGACACTACACCAACTCTTCTGCTTTGTTTAGAACATTAAGGACCCTCGTCTATGGGCCCAGGCTGTTACCGAGATGGAACATGCACTTCACAAGGCACGCATTGGTGGAAGATCCTTCATCCTCACGTAGGACTTGAAGCTCTCTCGTCCAGACAACAATGTTCGATGCAAGCTAACAGCCAACGGTGCAAGCGTCGCCCGTTTATTCAAACAAAGTTCGTGGAGTGGAGCGTCCAGGGTATGGAAAGACATTTGTGCACTTAAAAAAATTACCTAAACGGGGGCGTTGTGAAGGAAAATTGATTGGACATGTGGGCATTGTGGGAGGATGTTCAATTCTATTTCAACGCCTTATCGCTTTCAGCCGACAAGAAAAGAAAATTTAAAGAAAAGATGACAAAAATTGGCAAATTGTTTGTGAAATGCTTTTGAGAGGGACATGTAACTCACTACGCTCACGTGCTAGTGAAACATTGTCCATGGTTTGTTGAGCAATATGGAAGCCTAGCCATTTGAAGTTCCCAAGGCATGGAGAAAACTCACTACGCTGCTAAGAGAGCCTATGTGAAACACACTCAACATTTTTGTGGGAAAAAACGTCTTAGCATTATTATTCAGACCTACAAGCATTGGTACAGAAATATTCAACATAGAATTTGAATTTTAAAAGGAACACAATTGTCAGGAGTTTGAAGAGGAAGAGGACGTAGCAGCTGCCACGAGGTACTATCACTAGCTAGCCAACAAGGAGTCTAGTGCCAGCGCACAACATGAATTGTGGAGAGCTAGAAAGGCTAGAGAAAAAAATAGATGGGTGACACCATGTTTAGACCAAGGCCACAACTAGCACTTTAGTATGTACTATCTCTAGGCTTGTATAAAATTGACCCCGTTATTGGTTGAAAACAATTTATCATCTCCTTCCTAGAATATTTTTAGTCCGCTCCAATGGATGTTTCTAACAATTTTATCTTACTATAATAATCTGATGTTCTTTATTGCAAGCGGCAGACGTATGGTGTAGAGCAGACCACTATTTGTACCCCCATGTATAGTACAATAGTACTACAATTGCTCCGCTTGTTACAATAGAAAATTGGCTAGTCAACCAAATACTCAAGCACTCTTTGTACCTCGCACTCTACAATTCCGAGATTGGTTTAATCCTAGCATTCTTCACATCTGCCACCTTCTTGTGCACCTAAAGCCGCTAATGTTGGAATAAGGTATTAGTATGTGTCATTTTAATTGTTAGGCCCTTAACCCCTAAATTTCTTTGACAATTTCACACCAAAAACACTTCAAATTGCTCGTTTTAGTGCCATGAGTAAGGACAAAACAAAAAACGTATGCTTCTATTTTTAACCATAGGATCTCAATTAAGACTTATTAAATAACTTACATTAAAAAATTCATAAAATTTGACCGCACAAATTGTAATATTATAGTGTTTGAAGTAGTGAAACGGGTCCATTTTCTTCCCTGCGTTTAGTGGATCAGCAGACTTTGACTTCACTTGGTGTCAAATTTTTGCACTACACAAGGTCCAAATTTATTATCATCATGTTAAGCATGATATTAGCTCCTTGTACTCCAATTTTTAGAGGTAGAAAAAGGATGAAGCATTTTCAAAAAAATTGTGGAAGAAGTGGAGGTTCAAAAATTGTCAATTTGCATTAAAAAAAAATTGTGAACTATGTATGTTTTAGAATGAGAATCCAAATGGTCAATAAGTAGGTTTACACCACATATTGCTGCGGAAAAAACAAAAAGTAAAAAATATGATGATCTCGAGGTTTTATGTGAAAAAGAAGAGTTTCTTTAGGTACCTTGCCCGACAATGTGATACTTGGATTTATATTTCTTTTTTCACTAAAGATGAGATTTTTTTTGAAAATATATAGAAATGATATTGTTAGCTAGTATTGAAAATCTTACATTCAATAGAATATCCTAGTAAAAGTTTTTGGAGTTGCCCGACTTGCCCGCTCACCCCATTTGAACTTTAAATCCCTATAACTTTCTCGTTAAATGTCGGATTTAGGAAAAATTTGGACTCACAAGTTTTTAGTAATGTCCATCTACATTAAAAATATCAAAGAAAACTATTATAAAATGAAAAGGCACCTGCCCAAATCTTCTAGAATCCCCCGAGGGAACCCATGGGGTTACACGAATCATAAGAGGTCCGGGAGAGGGGGCGCAATGAGAGTCTGAGTGAGGTTGCGGCTCGCAGTTGAATGCGTCATTGTGTTAATGCAGTAACAGACATACGTTTAGGTTTAGGTCTAGATCGTTCAATTCAACGTGTGCAGAGATCCAGAACGCACCTAGAAGTGCACAGATCTATCGCACGAAGAGTGGAACGATCGGGGGACTGACTAGGGTTAGGGTTAAGGTCACAAGTAGAAGGGTTTAGGTATTAGGTATATAGATTAGGGTTTAGAAGGAAGATCCAACATCAGTTCTGCTGCATTAGTCCGTCAACAAGAACTGAAGCAACAGGAGGGAACAACAAGTGTACAAGGTACGGTGTAGAGACGAGGGCTCCAATTGGCACAGACTCCACAGACTCTGCCATGGCAGTCCCTCCTTCGACACTGATACCACCTCCCCCGTTGGCCTCCCCACTCATGTCGGGGAGGGCCGTAGGAGAGTCGCAGGCAGCACCCGGGATCAGCTTTGCAGAGGTGCTCAAGGCGCACATCGCGCACGCCCCTATCAAACTCTCAGCCTTGGAGGAGAGGAGGAAAGCGGAAGCACTCCTGAAACATGAATTGTCAGAGCCTGAAGTAGTAGCGGCAATGGCTCACCTCGGGAGTCACGCCATACTTAATCCCTCCAAGGCAACTCCCGGTGAGATCCTTCCAGACACTCTATTCCGCAGTGGGTCTGGTTTCTTGCTTTGCAAACAAGCTGCTGAATTTACGCTTGACGAAAATAAGGTGAAGAAGGAGATGGAACACTTCCAACAAAACACAGTAATCGCCTATTTTGTAGGTGGCAAAGCAAGGTGGGAGCCTGTCCCCGCATGGCTTTCAACACTTTCAAGAGATGCCCAAGCGGAATGTGAGTTCGGACGGAATATGGGCAACGGGTTCTTCCAGATTGTAACCAAGGATGTAAGCGCCACTCAACAACTCTTCATGCTCACCCCACACACGTCGCGATGGGGGACATGCATGCTACAACCGTGGATGGCTGGATTTAACTCTAGTGTCCCTGTCAAGGCCCAGATGCCGATATGGATCACGCTCAAGGCAGTACCAGACGAAATACGCAGCAGCATCAACGACATTGCAAAATGCATCGGGAAGGTAGTAGGCAAACACAGAGGTAATCGCTACTCTATAGATCAGAAATTTTGTGTCAATATTGACACAGCTAAGCCGTTCATCATGAACATTAATGTCATGAACCCTATTTCAGGAGAGTTAGTAACATTGGCAGTAGATTACAACAATTTGCCGATCAGATGTAGACACTGTCTATCTACGACGCACTTGATCAAAGACTGTCGTGCATTACAGAATACACATAGTCGTCACCCAATGAGACAGATAGGAACAAGAGGAGCCGCGGCCAGTGAAGAACGCACATCAGCGAGGGTAGAACAGAGACCGTCCCCGAACGCAAGTCAAAGCATTATACCGAACGATACCGAGCAGATGCGGGAAAACAAGACACAGGAAGAAGAGGAGCGACCGGATCAACCTCCTATCCAGGAACAGCTGCCATCGCCCCCGAAATCAAGAATCATACAGATGCAACCTATAGACGAGACATCAAAGCAAGTGGACATTACAGTCCTAGACGTCGTCAACACAAGACAGTTCCGTGAAGAGACGGTATCAAGAGATCTCGAAAGCCTTGAAGCTAGGGAATTGAGAAGAAGCCTGGATACGCATATGCAGGCAGTAGGACTTTGGAAGAAGAGAAACGGGAGAGCGAGAAGGCCCCAGCCAGGTTCAAACACCAGGATGACGATACAGGGATCGCAACTTCAGCCAAGCAAACCAAGAACAGCAGTGAGCGAGAGCACGTCGAGATCGGCGGAGCATGAAACTGCGTCATCGGCAGACTCCGAGCTGCCACGTAAGGCACCGAGCCACGCACGAGCGGAGGTGGCAGCGAATACGTTAACAGGTTTTTTGTCACCGTACGTAGGAACGGGACTCCATGCAAGGAGCCAAGGAAATGAACTGGGATCGGCAACCACTCCAGATCAAACTCTGACTTACCTGAAGGACATAGAACAGATACCAGAGCGGATCGCAGGAGAAGACTCTCGACTAACTGGAATGGAATCGGACGACCTTAGTCTAGGACCCGCAGATATACAAGGCGCAGAAGAATTCTCGGAAGGTCCCAATAAAAAGAGTCGAGCTCTGGCACCCGCCATCCTCGGCTCGGTTCTCAGACAGTGGCTACGGGATCAAGGCTGGGAAGATGAGGGAGAACCAAGCTCACCGAACAAGTCACGGCCTTTCATGCTACAAGGCAGGGAACAACAACTTGGACAACAATTAAGCCATCAGAACAAGTCAGTCAGGTTCAGCCCTTCCGTGAACAACACAAGAGGTGTGCACTCCCAGTTCTCTCTCCCCCCCTCCCGCTCATGAAATTGACCATCATAACACACAATGTGCGGGGTATGAATGAGGGGAATAAAAGGGATGTTATCAGTGAATACTATCAAAGAATACTAGGGAAAGTGGACATCATTTGTTTACAAGAAACTAAGCTAAGAGGTAGTAAGTTCCACGCACTAGAGAAATTATTTTGGCCAGGAGCTTGTTTCATTGGTCAAGAAGCACAGGTAGCCTACAACAATGAAGGAAGAGAGGAAGGAGCGGGGAGCGGTGGTACAAGGATATGGGTGTCACCAAAACTCTCACACTTGATCTGCGAACAAGGACATACCGAGGCAGGAAGTGCACAATGGATAAAGCTCGCAGGACTACCAGGAGGAGATGTCGCTCTACTCAACGTCTATTGCCCCCACTCCTCTGCTGAACGGTGTGACCTCTGGAGGGAGTTACTCCTATTGCTTCCTCGTGAATGTCGGTGGATCTTAACAGGGGACTGGAATTTCGTAGAATCAAGGGAAGACAAATCCAACTCATGCGAGTCTTACAGATCGGTCGAAGAGAAACAATTATTCCAAGAGCTGAAGAGCGCCTTGGCTGTAGAAGATACCTTCCCAACGAAGAGCAAAATTCGGTTCTCCTGGGACAGCAGAAGACGTGACGGACAACGAGTTTTGGCGAGACTCGACCGTACATACACCTTCCTGGGGTCGCGACCACGAGCCACAAGCGAGTCATACCATATCCTTGGCGACACGGCATTGTCAGATCATCTCCCGGTTTGGAGAGAAGTACAATTGGAGCCCTCCCAACAACGCAAATCTACTTTCGTGATGAATGTCTCATTACTCAAACACCCGGAGGCTCAGTATGGCATCCGGCAAACCTGGCTAGACCATCCGAACCTCTCCTTTTTTGGGAAGCTGCGGAGAGTGCTGAGATTCTATAAACGTTTTTGTATCAACAAAGCACGAGAAGGTAGGAGGGAGAAAGTCCAGGCGAGAAAAGATCTTGAAGAGGCACACCGAAAGCTGCAGGAAGAGCCAGACAACCGGCCAGCCCAACAGCAACTCGATGAGCTCTTGGCTCGTATTCAGGTCATAGAGAAAAGAAAGGCAGAAGGGGCGCGATTAAAAAGCCGTCTCAAGTGGTTAGACGTGGGAGATAAATGCACACGAGAATTTTTCTCGTCACACAGAGCCCGGTCCACAGCGTCGAATTTAGTGGAGCTAGCAGATGACGAGGGTCAGTTGGAATCGTCACAGGCAGGGCTGGAGAAGATATGCAAGGAGTTCTCCAACGACTCTATAAAGCAAGACCAGCCACCCCTGCAACAGAAGAAGCCATACATAAAATCTTAACATATCTCAATCCCAGAATTGACGACCGCATGAAGGGTATATTAAATGCCGAAGTTTCTGAAGAAGAACTGAAGACAGCACTGGGTGAGATGCGGCTGGGCAAGTCGCCGGGTCCAGATGGAGTGGGAGTAGAATTTTATGCTACGTTCTGGGATCTCATAGGTACTGAATTCGCAAATATGATTCGTACGAGCATCAACGAGGGCAAGCTGCCAGCAGGAATGTCCCACGGTCTACTTACACTGTTATATAAGGGAGGGGAACGTCGCTCTTTATCCAACTGGAGGCCGATATCCCTCTTGAACATTGCGTATAAGATCTTCGCTAAAGCCCTCCAAAGACGCCTACAACCTATTCTGATGGACATAATCAGCCCGGAGCAATCCGCGTTCCTTCCCCTTAGATACATCCTAGATAATATACTGCTCATCCAAGAAACAATGTCATGGGCTGAACAGACAAGTCAGCCCCTACTTTTTCTAAAGCTTGATTTTACTAAGGCCTATGATATGATTGACTGGAAGTGCCTATTCAAGATCCTAGAAGCCTTCGGTTTTCCTAATATGTTCATTGGAATGATCAAGATCCTCCTTTAGGGAGCTACTTCTGCCGCCAAAGTAAATGGTAGCCCAGGCCTAGCCTTTAGGATTGAAAGGGGCGTGAGGCAAGGCTGCCCTTTAGCTCCGTATTTATTCATCATTGTAGCAGAGGTTTTGAATATCATGGTGAAACAAGAGGCTCTCAACGGCCGAGTTGAAGGAATTCAGCTACGTGGTTCAAGCAGGCAACAAATCCTTGCGCAGTATGCCGACGATACCTCTTTCACCCTACTCGGGAGAAAAGAATCTGCGAGGTTCCTGATTGACTTACTGAATGACTTCTGCCTTGCCACAGGTCTTGTCATTAACTGGTCTAAATCGTGCGGTTACTGGCAAGATTGGGGAGGCCCTGGAAGACCAGTATGGTCCGATCAGTTAGGCATTACGTGGGCCGAGCTGGGCGATGTCAGCAAACTACTCGGGGCCCCGTTCGGCATGACGTTGGCCACTCGTTCTGTGGATAACTTTCTGTTCGAGAGAATCGCAAAGAAATTGGTCTTCTGGAGCTCCACGAAGCTCAATCCTATGGGGAGATGTGTGATCGCCAACAGTGTGCTTCTATCAGCCCCTCTTTTCTTTCTCTCTATTTGGGGAGGTACAAAAAAAGGGATTACGAGGGTCAAAGGATTAATAATGAACTACCTTGCCTCCGGCACGGCAAGGCGATCTCGTACCCGCGTGAGCTGGATTCAATGCTACCAACGCAAAGCACACGGAGGACTTAACCTGATCAATATTGAAGATGCCGCGACAGCTCTCATGACCAAGTGGGTTATTAAAGCACTGGAACCTGGTGACTCTAACTTGCATGCCATCCTGAGGTATCGCCTGGCGTCGTCTCAACCATTCGCCAAAGGAAGATGGGATGCAAGTCTCGACTACTTCACACTCAACAAACATCAAGCGAGGAAAGGTTCCACAGTTTGGAACCGTGCGACCTCGGCTTGGAAAACGTTGCTTCCAACGTTAAAATATTATCTGCCCAACAACTTGGATGAGCTTTTAGGTTGCAACCTGTGGTTCTGTCCTGCATTTCAAGCTATGGGGCCGGATTTTTCTCGTCACAGAGCCCTGGAACTTCACAGACAGGGACTCCAAAAGATCAGAGACATTTGGTACGAAAATCGTTTCATGAATTTTGAAGAGCTACAGGCTACACACTCCCTGTCGGAGACAAAAAGAGGGGCCTGGCTAACGCTCGTCCATAGGTTGGAAAGCACGTGGCACAGAATTCTTTCTACTAACAGGCTCCAGACATCTCCTGGTGAATGGATCGGGATCTTCGAGGATATAGAGGCTCAGAGCCCCAGCGTGGTGCTTCAGGTTGGAGAGAGGCTGCAAACTGAACTCGGCTGGCACAGACTCGCGATCCCCGTGAGTTGGGAAGTGTTCGAGGTTAGAACGGCGTCTCATTGCCTCCGAAACATCAGCTGGGAAGACCGGTCAAGAATGACACAGCGTCAGCCCAAGTGGTGCTTTCATGCTGAGGACTGGACCACGGCTCACTTCGGCATGGTGCGACGGGTTCGTGTGGAGAAAGTCTCTAGAGGCGTGAAGAAAAATATTATGCACCTGTACTACGGGAGAACCGACATGTTGACGTGGGATCCGGAAAGATTCAGATGGGATGGCGAAATCCAGTTTATGGACTTTTCGGCCAAACTCGGACCATCTCTGCTGCAATACAAACGCCAAGTACCTTCAGTGGTTGTTCGCAAATGGAGCGGAATCCTCCCGGCAACGTACAAACTCAAGTGGGGCAATATTTGGGATACTGATCGAGCGCAAAAGGAAGCTGGCTTGATCTGGGCTATATGGCATAAGGCCACTGTCGTCAATGTTTGGAGAGGGAAAGTCCAGAATTCCATCGACCAAAGTTGTCCTGTCTACGAACAAAGGAGCCCAGAGACTACGCTACACAGGTTCTGGGACTGCAGGTCGGCGCAAGATACGTGGAAGTGGGGGGTTGGCATTCTGACACTTATGCTCCCTCGGCGGCCGGTGTCTCGCCCTGCCCGTAGATACAGAGATCGATCGAACGTGATGGGTACACTGCAGTGGCGCCGCAGGATTGGAGTCCCTCGCCTGAAGCGCACCATCCAGTTGAACTCTGCTCCGATCGCCCCTAGACCTACCTCGTATTTGAACGAGGAACATGCCGATAGTAGAACTAAGGATGAGCACTCCCAGTCCAATTGCAGTGAGGATTCGCTGAGGGGGAGGGAACATATCCGTGATTTTGTGCCTACGTGGAAACAAGGAATTTTCGGTCATAGGATACCGAAAAGGTTCACTTCCATCAGTAGGATATGGCTGCTTCTCAGGGGCATCATTCTTTGGCAGTTGTGGAGTGAAAGAAATGATGCGGTCTTCAATGATACCAAGTGGAACAACAGAAACTCAGAAACAAAGTGTGGCTTGGTTTGGTTGATTATGGGCGGGCCGCATGGTCTAAATCGCTGCTTAGATGCTCCCAAGCTCCTGAGAAGAGTACTAAGTTCTCTAAGCGGTTCAAAGATCTTTGGTGCTGTAATGACGTCCTGGCCACATGGGTTGATGAGAAGCCTAATTGGCATCTTATTCCTAGTCTTATTAGTAGTTAGGTTTTTTATTTTGTTTTTCCTTTCCCTTTTCTTCAGTCTAGGTCTTGACTCGTCCTCGCCGGACCTGGCGGGGTCTACCCGGGCCGCTGTTCTTTCTCCCCTCCTTCTCTACAGTAAAGGTTCTCTTTACTTGTGTCAAAAAAAAAAAAAAAAAAAATCATAAGAGGTCGAAGCCAATAACAAATGGAGAACTAAAATGGGCCAGTTTCTCCCCTAATGGGTATTTAGGCAAATGCCTCACTGCCAATAATTGTCTTATTTGGGAAGGTTGTTTGTCCAAAAAGTCAATATAAAAACATTTCAAATTATTTTCTTGATAATATCAATACATAATTGAAGAGTCGTATAACACATAATAATTAAATGTGCACCAGGCGTGATTTCATCATACAAATTTCTGATAAATAAAATCAGTTGACATCAGAACTTCCAATGAAATTGCAAGCACCGAACAAAAACATTCCTGCTAGAGGAACAAGGGCAACAAGTAGTCGATGGAAAGCAGCAAGAATGAACAGGTATGCTACGAGATGGCATGTAATAGAGGAGCAGCCATGCCGCAATTTGCATCAATGGTGCTAGGTGACAAAATTATATAGATGTCGTTTTGTTGGTCGCAGAATCCCGAAGAGGCAGCACACATAAATGCCTCGGAACATGCAACAGCACCGATTGGCCTCCCAACAGTGCAGATTCCATTTCCGGTGGGGCATCTTTACTTGCCGCTTTCTATAAAAGTGTACAACCAACCGAAGGTCACCACGTCCAGATTCCCACGCATCTCATTTCTACCACGATCTCGAAGTGAAAACTAGGAAAAGAACAAGGAATACGAGAAAGAAGAAAATATAGCGTCTACAGCGATTGGTCTATCATTACCATACATTCTAGCATATGCTAATTGAATAGAGTGAATGTAGCCCACAGGTTTACGCAGTCCGAAAATGATGTGGCTTCGTTGACAAACTTAACGCATGTTCCCATTACAATGGTTGTACCCAGGTTACAAATTGGTCACACAACTGTTCCTCATCAAAACAAGGCATGTAGAGCTTGTATTGTCAGGTCGTTCTGCAACGGAACTTGGACCTAGCACTTAGAAACCTGAGCCATGTAAATTAAATCACTGACAAGAGCCACTGCGACCAAGAAAAAAAGAAGCTTCTCAGGCAGAATCACCGACAGGGTAAGGAGTGGCGACAGCGAGGTGGGGTCCACTTGGGGAGGCGAAAGGGGAAGGGATTCCTAAACATTCTTTAAAAAAACCGCCAATGTGTTGCCACATATATCTATTGCTATTCAGGGGTGGCCATTTGAAGTCCGTCACCGTTTTCCGGTGGTGTCCACACCCGCTGGAGACGCTTCCCACAATGCTGAAGACGCGCCACAATGAATGCACAAGTACTACTACTGCCTCAAAATCAGGATCAGAGATACATTAAAAAGAGAGGGAAAAAAAAAGGTCTGAGATGTTGTCATGCTATAACACCCTCCACTTCCACATTCATGCACCAGAACACATGCCACAAATAGCTACTTCAACCACCCAACAGATGTGGAATTGAGTGACGAACACCAAAGCTCAGGTCCTCCTTCTGAACAGAGAATGTGTACGAGAGCACACCAGCACACAAAATAAAAACGACCTGCGATGACACCAACCGGAGTCAACAGCAGCAACTTGAATCGTCACAAATGGTGGGACATCGAAGCTCCCACCTCACTCCACTCCCAATGAGAAGGAGAGAGAGAGAGAGAGAGCTCCACAATACCAACCAAAAGTCCTTCAAAACCTCATCTTTATGTGCAGACAAAAAAACCAGAGCTAATTCAACACAAAAGAGGTTACCATCACCCCCACACACAACAAAGACGCACAAAACAGTAAGGATGTGATATTGGCGCGGCTCAATCTGATGGCAACGCCGGAGCCTCGCAGGCATAGTCATCTGATTGAGCGCCACCAACATCACATACCTCATGAAAATAACACTTCTTCCACCCAAACAAACAACGGCATTGCCTCCAATTCGCCAAAAGCCACCATCAAAGTCACGGGATTCACTGAGGAGATGGGAAGTGGAGAGAGCGAGAGAGGCGTCTTGTAGGGAGTGCACACACTTGTAGTCACTAAAGTCACGGGATTCACTGAGGAGATGAAAGACGAAGAGAGCGAGAGGGGCGTCTTATAGAGAGAGTGAGAGAGAGGGCACACACGTAGGGTGTTGCGGAGTTGGAGAGGCGTCGTGGAGGAGTTGTGTGTCTTGGTGAGAGGAGGGGCCCTTCCTTCCTGGGATGTGATCAATGGGACCCACCAAGAACCCCTCATCAAAGGGAGATTTCGGCTGTGCCCGGCCAGCCTGGTGCTGGTCCCCTGGGTTTGGTGCTGAAGCGCCTGGAGGTGGCTTTGTATTTATGGGCTGGAGGCGGCTTCGTGGATGGATGAATGGGTGAATTCATGGATGTGGTCGTTGAACTTTGTTTTAATGCTGTTTGATTTGGTTGATTGGGTCGTTCTTACGAAAATTGGGCACGGGGTGGTTTTTTCGATCTAGAACAACATTTATATATTTTTATTAATTTCTAATTGTATTTATTATATTTTTATTTATTTATTTATTTAACCAATTATTTTAAAATTTATTGTTATTTTTGTTTGCACACACAAGTTGCTATTGGCAACTTGTGGCAATCCTGTTAGATGGGAGAAGATTTTACAGCCACGAAATGAATTTGCAACCATTCCATTTGGAGATGCATACATTGGGTATTTTCCACCATCACCCGGGTGGTTTCCGGATCATTTTTGACATAAACACAACATTTGAGACTAGGGTTCGATGGAAAAAACTAGGGGGTTGATATGAAATTGCTTCAAATTTACAAGGGACAACAAATTGATTACAAATTTTTTTGGATTGGAGTGGTACAAGCAGGGGAAGCTCAATTGTGCATTTGACATTAAGCAAACATGAGGTAGCGAAATAGTCGAGCAATTTGTAGATATCTCTACTAAATATTAGTTAGACCTAGGTTCGAAGTAATTAGTGGCACAACAAATTAGAAAACAAAAATAATACAAAACACATGCATACAAAACCCTAAAATTCTTTGACTATTTCTCACCCAAAAACACTTCAAATTTGCTCATACTAGTGCAAAGAGTGAATTAAGTTTTATCTCCATCCATAATTGTAAAATGTTAATCTATACTACAAAAAACACATGCTTTCTAAATTTTCTAAACATCGACTATATAGATTGCAAGATGACCGTTTGAAGCAAAGATTTTGTTTAATTGTTTTTTCTGCACTTAAAGGATCGGCAAACTTTGACTTCACTTGCATTGCAAAGTTTCAAATCTCTTACCATTATAATATACGTGATGTTAGTTTCTAGTACACTAACTTTTATTATTTGATAAGGAAATGAAATGTTTTTTTGCAACTTGTCAAAAAAAGGAGGGAAATTTTTTACTTACCTTGGAGAAGATTTTTTGTTTTTTTTCTGATAATCTTAAATGAAATAATGCTACTCACTTGTATTAAAATCTCACATTTAATAGTGGGTTGTTCCAAAACTTTTGTAGGTGCCCAACATGCCCCCTCCCCTCGACAAGTTTTCTTCGAGATGGCATTTTTTTTTTAACATGTCCAATGAGAATAAAAGCTATGTTTCCTCACAAGTCTTATCTTCTCGTATCTTTCTACATAATTTCAAGAATTGAAAACATTAATTGCAAGCATGGGTACGTGCCCAAGATTTGCAAAACCCTATCTCAAAAAATTTGTCCCAAGAGGTTTTAAAAAAAAAATCAAGTTAATGTAGTCCTCTATTTCTTAATGTTCAGCTTTTGTTGAATTCTAGGGTAGTTTGTACCATGATGTACAATACCCTCACAGAAGTATATGTACTTTTTGCATCATGGTCTGTGTACATGTTCAAAGTAGATTCTCTTCAGTTGCTTCATTTCTAAGCATCACATGGTAGGATTTGCTATCAAGATGAAACTTGTTGCTTGAATGTAGAGGAACAATCTCATGTAGTTGGAATTCATAAAGTTGGTGATGAAGGGGTAGAAATTGCTGCCAAATTAGGTCATCCAAAAACAACTATCTACATTGTTTTGAAGAGATTTGAGCATTGTGGAACTCTTGAAGGCTAAAAGACTCTAGGATGCTGACAAAAATTATTAGAATGTAGCATTAGGATTGTGACACGAGCTTTGGCGACAAATCGCAAACAAACCCTAACAAATATTTCAAATTGTAGTGGCTTTGATGTGAGTACCTCAACTGTTAGGAAAGCTCTCTATGAGGTTGGTTTTACAACCAAGTTGCACAAAAAAAGTCATTCTTGAGTGATGCTCTTAGAAGTAACAAGCTTAAGTTTGCAAGGTAGCATTGAAAATGGTCATGTGAGGAGTGGAGAATGATAATTTGGACAGATGAGTGGACATTTGAGGTAGGCAAGAACTTGCGACAAACCAAGGTGTGGCGAAAGAGTGATGAACGATACAAATTGGATTGTTTGACGCCAACTTTCAAGTCAAGATGCACCTCAGTCATGATTTGGGGAGCATTCACAGCCACCCACAAGCTTCCTCTAATTCTCATGCCTTCAGGAAGACGCATTGTTGTAGACTTTGTTCAAATCATCTATGATGGGATTTTGGGTCCGTTTCCAGATGCACAAGAGGATTCTTGTAGGCTAGTGATGGCGCTCTTGTTTACAGAAGTAAGGTTTTGGCAAGTTAGAGAGAAAGCTGCAAAATAGAGAAGATTGAGTGGCCACCAAACTTGCCCGATTTGAATCCAATTGAGAAGCTTTGGAAAGTGCTCAAAGATGTTATGTAGAAGAAATACAGGCCCAAGAATGAGTCAGAGTTGTGGGTGGCTATGAAGGCCGAGTGGAAGGCTATTTACCAAGCAAGCTTGAATCTTTGGTTGCATCCATACCAAAGAGAATCAAATTTGTTCTTGATGTAGGAAGTGGCCAAACCCGTTGGTGATTTTTTGGTTTTTCTACTAGGGTTTGTGTTTGGGTTAGCTTTTTCAGAGCTTGATGGAAAGATGAGATGCAGAGACAAACCCTTGTGTACTTATTTGCATTCTAATATGTGAAATGTTGAATTTTTTAATTATTATTTGGAGCCTTTTCTTTTCTCTTGGGCACTAGAACATGCAAAGTATGTAAACTCCTATGAAGGTACTGTACAGTACATTGCACTCAAATAATTGGTGTGACCCATGTATGTTTCTTCCATATGATCTAAATTATGATTTTTGCCAAATTTCATGAATAGTTTTAACCCTTTAAGGCCAGGTTGTCTATGGCACAACCATCATCTACTAGCGTCATTGTTAAGCGGAGAACTAGGTTGTACAGAACCATGTATAAGTTTTTGTTTATGACCACTAGTCAACCAACGGATGATGTACTTGATCTGATGGATGAATGTGCTCCCTAGTTAGCTCTCATTTACTAGATGGATGGATGAATGTGCTCCCTAGTTAGCTCTCATTTACTAGATGGATGGACGAAGCTAGGGTTTCGAGGGGACTTATAGGGAGATCTCCAAATCTATCTCGCTCTCTTGTAAGCTCTTGGAGGTGAGCATGCGTGAGGATTCTAGGCAAGTTAGTGAGTTAGGAGAAGAACTAGAAGCTTTGTAGGTTTTGAGATGTACAAACTATGAATTAGTCAATAAAGTCCAACGTGATTTGAGGTTTCTTTAGTCTCTATGAGTAGATCAAGGTTATAGAATTTTTGACTTACATTAGGTTTAAGATTTGCAAGGGAGTTGAAGAAGGTCTTCGTTTAATAATCATAGATTTTGAAACATAAGATCTACTACACTTGTAGGATGATGGTGGCCCCATAGCCAACTCAACATTAAAGGGTTTAAACCTGGAGGTTATAAGTTAGTGACAATCATAATTTAGTTAATTATAACTTACGTGAGGGATGAGTGTAAAGTGAAGAGGGGAGTGTAAAGTGATGAGGGAAGCGTTGAATGTAAATTGATTTGGGGTGACTTTTGTATCTGGATACCGGTATTTCTGGAGGTGGATGACTTTGGTATGGTTGTTGAAGTCGTTGGGATTTGTTTCCAGTTTCATTCTTGAGTGATTTAGGGTAATTTTGGAACTTCCTTTTTACCAGGGATTATTCGGATAAATGTCAGATAAATGTGGGAAGGTCGTTGAGCTTTGTTGTCAATGATGGATGCTGACTTGGATTCAGTCAACACACTAACAAAACTCAATTTGGAATAGCTGGATTTTTCAATGCCTGTAAGGTAAATCGGCCTCTAATAAGGTGTGTGACCTTTTATAATTATTGTATATTATACCAAATATTTTAGGTGGAGGGAAAGCAAGATTTGTAGATCAAATTAATTCTGATTACAATTTTCTGACAAACAACAAATTGGTCATGAATTTTCAAAGGATGTTACAGTAAAAAAGCCGAAGGTTAACAACTTGATTGAACCATTAGCCCCTACAGGCCCAGGGCATTTTAGCACCCAAACTCACTGAAAACTATCAGTTTCACTACATTCAACACAAAATGCAAATTAACACGGTTTTAACATATCTAACCGTAGGATTTTGTACTAGGATTGTACAAGTGTATTCAATAAAACTTTTCTTGAGTTTGACTGCACAAATTGAAAGATACCATACTTTGAAGTGAGACATAAACTCTACTTGAGGTCATACTAAACACCTTCATCAAACTTCGACCACCTTCTATGGCAATTTTTTGTAATATGGTCAGTAATTTGCTATTTTAACTTAAAGAGGATCATGTTAGGCACACGTGCACCAAATTTTAGAAGTAGAAGAGGGATAGAAGATGTCCTTAAAAATCCTCCAGAGCAACTACGTGCTAAAAATTGGCAATACACTTCAAGTTTTGCATTTAGCATATCCTTCTCATATTTTTGAAATTCAAAAATCCATATGGTGGATGTGAAGATTTCCATTTCCTTTTCAAGAGAATTATTTCTTTTTTTAGATGGACAAAAACTTGAATTTCTATCAAATTTAGAGTTAGTTAATGTTTTGCTACACTATTTGTTATATGATGCTCTAAACCGCTACACTATTTGTATATGTTATAGAAAAAAAATTGTAGTTTTTGAACCGTAAGTATGATTTCTACGAAAATTATGTCCATGGGAAGCTAATTAAAAGTTGCCCATTCAATAAAAAAATATCATAAAATCATTCCTTAATTTGATAACGTGGTACCCTATCCAAACTCAAAATGTCTTCCAAGGGGACTTGGGCCTTTAGGGGTTAATCATCCTAACAACCATCAAAAGCTTGCAAGAAGGGATATCCATATGCTTTGAGAACCACATGGAGAATTAACCCTTTACCACCTACGATGCCCTGACAAGATTGATTTTGGTGCTTAGGTGCATACAAATCTTTCCACAATTGCCGTTGTCGCCGCAATACTGAGAACGCACTTGGAGCTCTACAGGAGCTTTCCAACACATCTCCTTGATTTCCTATCGATGCAAGCATTGACAAACTACACCGATTTCAGTGAAGTGGGGTAGCAATAAAATGTACCCATTGTGTAGATGATATTGTGCATATTCTATCGCTCTTGAAGATCCCCAGTCACTCTTGAAGAATCCCCAGGTCCCAGGGTCGTTCTAATTTCTTCAAACACAGAGTGCAGAGCATGTGAATGAAGTTGGGATGCTGTTGAAGATGTTATGAATGGTTGGAACTTGGAAAGACTGTAAAGTCATCATTGAGTGATTTTAATTCTTCGGGGCATTAGCAGGCTGAGAATGGGGTGTGTACCTCATGAGACCTGCTGAATCCTCACAACCCAATCATCATTGAGTAATTCTTGGGACTGCAAGTCATCAACTTTTAATTTGGGTGCAGTCAAGGCAATTGGATTGAATCCCGTAAGGTTGGGGATGGTGTTTGAACCTGAAATCTGGACTATGTTACCGTACCCAAGGGTTGGATACGGCACTGTGGTGCCAAATAAATATTCAAATCTTTCAATATATGCAACAAAATGAATATTCTCACAAATTCAGCTTTTTCCAGAGACACTTTTCCAAAAGCACTTCAATATTGTTGGATTCTAGTGCAATGAATAAAGCAGGAAACAAAAACTTTGATTTCTAGTTTTGACCGTAGGATCTCAAAAACAACTTATTAACCCCTAAAGAACGACGACCTAATTCGCTCTAAAACCAGTCCAAAACTGCCACTGCCAAAAAGAGACATGGAAATCACATTTTAAAGTGAATTTCAGGTTTTCAACCGTAAGATCTTAAAATAGAATTCCATATAAACATGCTTCAAAATTTGGTTGCAATCCACCACACGGATTGATAGATTTTAGTGTTTAAAGTCAAAACAATGGTTCATTTTCATCCCTGCGTTAAGTAGATCAGCAGACTTTGACTTCACTTTGTATCAAATTTTTGCATTGTACAAGGTCTAAATCTTTAACCATTGTCTTAAGCATGATGTTATTTCCCAGTACACCAATTTTTAGAGGTAAAAAAGGGGTGTAGCATATTCAAAACAAGTGTGCAAGGAGTGGAGGTTCAAAAATTGCCATTTCACGTTTTATTTTTTTGTGAACTACGTATGTTTTCAAATGATAATCCAAACGGTCAATAAGAAGGTTTTCACCATATATTGTTGTTGAAAAAAAAAAGTGAAAAATATGAAGATCTCTAGGTTTTATGTAGAAAAGATGAAGTTTTCTTCCCCTGTTGCTTGACATTGTGTGAAAATGTTTGACTTGGAATAAAATGCCTTTTTACACTAAAGACAAGAGTTTTTTTTGAAAATTTCCAGAGAAGGAAATATTCTTTATATGTGTGAAAAATCTCAATGTCAAAAGAAACTTTTGTCAAAAATTTTGGAGGTGCCCGAAGTCCCACTTTTGGCTTTAAGTGGTACTAACTTTCAAACCACAAATCCAAAAATAAATAAAAATATATCTCCACGAAGCTCTTATCAGATCCTATCTTGAAAAAAAAAATTCAATTAAAAAAGATTTTTTTCGAATTGTAGGTACATGCCCAAAATCCAAAATGACCCTAGGGGGACGTTTAGTCCTTTAGGGGTTAAGAAACATACTCACAAAATTTCATAAACTTTGATCGCATGGATTGAAAGATCAGAGTGTTTAAAGTCAAACATATGGTTCATTTTCTTCTCTGCATTCACTAGATCAGCAAACTTTGACTTCACTTGGTGTCGAATTTTTGCATTGCACAAGGTGTAAATCCATTACCATTGTGTTAAGCATGATGTTAGTTCCTTATACACCAAATTTTAGAGGTAGAGGAGGGGTATAGCATATTCAAAACAAATGTGCAAGGAGTGGAGGTTTAATAATTGCCAATTTGCGTTTTAATTTTTTGTGAACTTATATGTTTTAGATTGATAATCCGAATGGTCAATGAGAGGATTTACATTACATGTTGTTGTGGGACAAAAAAAAAACTCAAAAATGTGAAGATCTCTAAGTTTAAGGTGGAAAAAAAGAAGTTTTTTTGGTTCATTGCTTGACAATGTGTGACAATGTGACAATGTGTGACAATGTGACAATGTGTGAAAATGTTTGACAATGTGATATTTTTCACTAAAGAGAAGAATTTTTTTTTGACCATATGAAGGGAAATAATATTACTTGCTAGTATTGAAAATCTTACATTCAATAGAGTGTCCTAGCAAAAGTTCTTCGAGGTGCCTGAAGTGCCCGCTCTCCCCATTTGAAATTCAAAATCCTATAACTTTTTCATTATATGTCGGATTTAGGAAAAATTTGTTTTCCCACTGAGGTCTTAGTAATGTCCTTCTACAGTAAAGATTTCAAAGTGGAATGTTGGAAATTGACGCGATAGGAACCTGACCAAACTTTCAAAAAGCCATTTTTGACACTTGGTCCTTTAGGGGTTAAGAGAATAATCCCAATATTTTGGGATTTTGGGATTTTGGAATTAATTTTGCCAAATCCTTCCCTCGGGTACTGTAGCAGCAGGTGAATCCTTGAAGCTAGACTCCATGATGATTTGAATCCATCAACTTAACGGTTTCCTTCTCAAGAGTTTGGGTACAGTCATGGGGATCGATAGCGATGAACGCAATTGTGCATGGGATGACCTTTGAATCTGGAATCCGTATAGACATAATGGGGGGTAAATCCTAGAAGTTCTTTTTCATATGGTAAATGTGTCAACAGTTTGGAGTATGTGTCAGAGTATGAGGTTTGAGAGTTGAGTAGAACTTTGGGGGATGGAATTGAAGTGTACGGGAAAAAGACCCCGTGAAAATTCTATACATCCATTTCAGGTCCATCAAGTTCGCACTCCCCCACCAATGCATTGTTAAAATCAAATAATAAACAAATAAGTTATCACAAGTAATTCCAAATAAAGTGGATACTAAAATTATACATGACATAGTAATCCACTCTCATAATCATATGAACTTAGATCATCCCCACCAGTTAATCCTTAACCCCTAAAGGACCAAGACATTTTCCCCTCAAAATCACTCCAAAACTGTCATTTTCAGCGCATTCAACACAAAATGATACAAAATGTTTTTTCTGAAAATTGAACCGTAGGATCCTGTACTAGAGTTGTATGAGAGTGTGTGGTGAAATTTTTGATAAGTTTGATTGCACGGATTGAAAGATACCAGCCTTTGAAGTGAGACATGATCTCTTCTAAGGTCATACTAAACACCTTCAACAAACTTCGACCACCTTGTATGGCAACTTTTTGCACTACGGGCCGTGAATTTATTATGTTAACTTGAAAAGGATCATGTTAGGTACATGTGCACCAAATTTTAGAAGTAGGAGAGGTATAAAAGATGTCCTAAAACATCCTGCAATGCAACTATGTGCTGAGAATCAACAATACACTTTATATTTTGCATGTATCATATCCTTCTCAAATTTTTGAAATTCACAAATCCGTATGGTAGATGCAAAGATCTCAATTCTTTCCAAGAGGACATTTTCCTTCTTTTAAATGGACAAAAACTCGAATTTCTATTGAATTTAGAAGTTATTAAAGTTTAGTGACAGTATTTGTGATATGTCACACTAAACTGCTGCACTATTTGAATATGTAAGTGATAATAAATTGTAACTTTTGAACCGGAAGTCGGAATTCGACGAAATTTGTGTCTACGCAAAGCTAATCAAAAGTTGTCCATACAGTGAAAAAATCTCAGAGAATGATGCCTAGAATTGAGAACGTGGTACCTAACCCAAGCTCAAAATGTGCCCCGAGGGGACTTTGGTCCTTTAGGGGTTAAAGGTCAGAAGGCGCCATTGGTGGCCACCGTATTCTATATGTACGGTGTCCTATTTGAACATGATAAGGTTTAGATATTGAAATGACTCCCAAAAGAAAGATGTTGGTTGAAGATTCTTGAATCCAAAGGTATAAGTCTTGCTAAACTTTAATACATTTTTGTATTCTACAAAGTAATACACAATCCTACACATACGGTTCCCGACTAACGTTTAAGGGTGAAGTGTTCCTAGCTGATGAATTGGAGGTTTATGGGTGTTAATAATAGTGTGTGGGAGGGATTCTTCTGGGCAACGATATAGTGAATGGAACGAACAGACACTTCATTCACGCCGACCGTCTAAGAAGGCTGGAGTTCTTACTACTACTGTGGGAGGGAGTTTGCGGGGGTGCCCCAATAGGCTTCAATAGCCCAATCCTCGATACCCCAGTGGATCATCCAAGTGGCCCATAGAGACAAAGAAGCATATACAGGCAAGAAGGCCCTAATTTCCGGATGCTTGAGAACGAGGATGGTGCTGTAAAACGGTTTTTTTAGCGTGCAGGCACAAATTTTGCAAGGAGCCCTGGAAAGCTTTTGAGTGTGCTGACGTTGGTGGGGAGCCATTCCTGTGAGAAGTGGCTTGCAACCTGGAGAGTGAGCGGTCCAAGGACCATTCTAGAGCATTGCAAGTGATGCTCTTAGTAAACCTTGGGGAACCTTGGGGATTTTGAGGACCCTCTTAAACTTGTAACTTTTCCAGTGTTCCTCACCAACCACATCAAATCAAGTATTTTTCATCCACTTCACATTCTCATTGTTTGGTGTATATGCATATTAGCATATTAGTCATTGCCTATACATAGTGCATATTTTAAGCTTTCATGTCTTCATGCCATCAACCTTTTTGAGAAGAAAGATAGTAGGAAACTACCAACTAATGTATCAAACAATGACTAAATGTGGTATAAATTGCTGTTGACTGATTTACTCAATAATGATCTCAAACCATCTTTCTACCCTAGTTAGTGAACCCTAGTTCACTCTGGTTTCTCTTCTATCCAAGGTCAACTTTCTTCTCAGCAGATCAGGTGCTTGACCAGTGCTTGACCAGCAGTTGAAACTGGGTCAACAAGTCACAATATGTCAAATATAATTTGCTTCCATCTATGCCCAAAATTCTCTCCGGATGCTGCAAATTTCTCGGTAGATTCATGTTTTTGAGGAGGTTTTGATTTCCTGTAGAACCTTTCCTATTCAAAATTTGGTTTAAACTTTGTGATGAAAGTGGCAACTAGAAATGTTGCAACACCAATCACAGAGGCTGGGCAAATGGCATAGAGTCCAAAAATTGTACCTAAGGGTCGGATTCGGCAATGAAACAATAAAACAAAAAAATCAAAACAAAACAAAACAAAAAATTAAAAAATAGTTCTATAAACAGCTCCCAATTTTTTTGAAGGTTATTTACCCGAAGAAACATTTTTTACTTGGTGTTAAAACAAGTTTTTGGAGGATACAGATATTTGATTTGTTGAATATCTATTTTAGAAATAGATTATCATCCAACGCTCGGGTACGTACACATGGCTGGATTTCAACTGTGGTAGTTTGCAGAATGGATGGGCCAACACATCATTCCCATAGTTAAGTTATATGCAGGGTGCACTTGAAAAGGCCCAGCTTTAGAAAAGGCAGGGTTTCTGTCAGATTGGATTATGGGAATTGCCTTTTACTGTGGTTCAACATCTGCCAAAATAGATATACAATTCTTCATCAAAGGCCGTCAAAGTACAGTGCAGCCATGATGGTACTATACATGCCTGTTGGACAATACCCTACTTCCGGTTGGCTTTCATACATAATTAACCCCTAAAGGACCAATGTCCCCTCGGGGGACATTTTGAGTTTGGGTCACGTACCACGTTCTCAATTCTAGGCATTATTCTCTGAGATTTTTCATAGAATGGACAACTTTTGATTAGCTTTGCATAGACACAAATTTTGTCGAATTCCGACTTACGGTTCAAAAGTTACAATTTATTTTCAATTACATGTACAAATAGTGCAGCAGTTTAGTGTGACATATCACAAATACTGTCACTAAACTTTAATAACTTCTAAATTCAATAGAAATTCGAGTTTTTGTCCATTTAAAAGAAAGAAAATGCCTTCTTGGAAAGGAAATTGAGATCTTTGCATCTATTGTACGGATTTGTGAATTTCAAAAATCTGAGAAGGATATGATACATGCAAAATATAAAGTGTATTGTTGATTCTCAGCACATAGTTGCATTGCAGGATTTTTTAGGACATCTTTTACACCTCTTCTACTTCTAAAATTTGGTGCACATGTGCCTAACATGATCCTTTTCAAGTTAACATAATAAATTCACGGCCCGTAGTGCAAAAAGTTGCCATAGAAGGTGGTCGAAGTTTGTTGAAGGTGTTTAGTATGACCTCAAAAAGAGATTATGTCTCATTTCAAAGGCTGATATCTTTCAATTTGTGCAGTCAAACTTATCAAAAATTTCACCACACACTCTCATACAAGTCTAGTACAAGATCCTACGGTTTAATTTTCAAAAAAATGTTGAATGTGCTGAAAATGGCAGTTTTGGAGTGATTTTGAGGAAAAATCGCCTTGGTCCTTTTGGGGTTAATTAGTGATTGAGAATGTCCAAAAGAACTTGGAAAATTCAAGAGATTTGTTTAGGTGATACCCAATTAATGCCAAGGCAATACTCACATGATGCCTATGTGGTACATATGTAATGCCTAGGTAATATCCATGTAATGTCAAGGTGATATATGTGATACATAGGTGATACATGTATAATATAGAAGTGATATCCATGTAATGCCTAGGTAATACCTGTTGTGCCACCCAATCACCCTTGAAGAAAAAATATTTATATTGGAATTGACCCGCACGTACTGTATCTATGATCTGCTAAATGTGGAGACTGCTATAACTTCAACATTGATCAAAGTCTACAGTTTGTGTGTTTAGCAAAAAAAAAATAATGAATTCCCAACAAAGTTATGTAAGGTTACATAAGTCATGCGTATCCCCTAAAGGACCAAAGTATTTTAGATGAATCTCTACTCCATTTGATTGAAAATTGCCAAGATTAACTTTTTGAGTATGTAACCATAGGATGTTCTTCTAAATTTATATTAGATGATGTGGTAAGAAAATCATGAATTTTAATTGTACGGATTGAAAGATAATTGCAGTCAAAAGTTCAAGAAATTTGTACCTCACATGACACTTGGTCCTTTAGGGGTTATATAAACTCATAGTATTCATGTTTCAGTAAGCTCATGCCAAGATAACCTTACATAGCTTTACAACTTATAAAGAAACTTGTTACAAGCATCATGATCATATTGTGTAAGGATATATTATAGCTTTATATAAGTGATATTAAAGAGCTTTGTGAGTCTTATATTAATCATTTACCGCCATGGATGTACTGTAGCCTAACCTTGCGTTCCACTTTTATTAATTATAAAAAGCATGTTGAATATATTGGGACGTTATCAAGTGAAGATGCTGAAGTTGAAAAAGAATATTAGTAAACAAAATTTGCAACATAAAGAGACATCAAAGGGGAGTGGGCTTAGAAAAATCTTTGCCTTTGATTGAATAGTCATGAAGAATTTCATTTGGATGCCCAAGGTTCAAACCCCATGGTCATCGAGATATGCTATAAAATATTAATATGTGATTTCTTATCAATAATTAACTTCATTGTTATTTTAAAAGCCAAACCGCCTTTTCTCAAATTAAAATATTATTTGGCATGGAGATATTGAACATGAGGTTAGGGCTATAGTATGTAGTTTACACAACATGATTCTTTATATATTTGGGTAGATCACATACTTTGATGCTCACATAAAAGGGCTTTTCCAATACCAGCATAGCAAGGAATTTATTGAGTTGCACGTTAACCCCTAAATGAAAAAAATCCCGAGGTAGGCTTTTGCATATTTTGGGCACATTCCATGGTTACATATCATATTTAAAATTCTTGGAATTTTGTACAAAGATGCAAGAAGAAAAGAGGCACATGGGAATGTAATTTCTATTCTCATTGGACCTCTAGAAAAAAAGTTATGCCAACTTAAAGAGAAACGTCTTGAGTGTATGCTCATTGGGCAACTCCAAAAACTTTTGCTAGGACACTCTATTGAATGAGAGATTTTCAGTATTAGCAAGTAATATTAGAACTTTCCATATTGCCAAAAAACATTTATTGTCTTAAGTGAATAATAACATTTTATCCCAAGTCATACATTTTCACACATTGTCACACATTTTTGGGCGAGCCATGCTATCTTGTGAGCGGTGAACAATGAGAGACGAGCAGTGAGTAAAAAAAAATAGGAGAAAAATAATTATTTTGTACTTTTCTTCAAAAAATATTAAAGCGTTACCTTTTACTACACCATAAATACCTAAAATATACACCCTAAACCCTAAAACATTAATCCTAAATCCCAAATTTGATTGCTCAATGCTCGCCGCTCACCATTTTCTACTCACAAGATAGCAATCCTCATTTTTGGGCAAAGTACCAAAAACACTTCTTCATATCCACATAAAACTTAGTAGTCTTCATATTTTTCACTCTTTATTTTTACTACTAAAGATGTGGTGTAAACCTATTGATTGTTTGGATTCTCATTCTAAAACATATTAAATTCACAAAAACTAAAACTTGAATTGGCACTTTTAGAATCTTCACTTGTTGCACACTCTTTTTTAATATGCTACACCCCTATCTACCTCTAAAAACTCGTGTGCAAGGAACTAATATCATGCTTGACATGATGTTAATGAATTTAACCTTGTTTAGTACAAAAATTTGACACCAAGTGAAGTCAAATTCTATTGAACCACTCACCGCAGGGAAGAAAATGATCTTCTGTTCAACATTAAATTTAATAATCTTTCAATTTGTGCAATCAAAGTTAATAAAATTTTGTGAGTATGTCACTTTATAAGTCTTGATTGGAATCCCACAATTGAAATTGGAAATAAAACTTTTTGTTTCCTTCCTTACTCATTCCAGGACAATCAGCGGTTTCAAAGTGTTTTTTGGTGTAAAATTGTCAAGAAGATTTAGGGGTTTTGCCAAAAATTTAATTTCTTAACCCCGCCTTGTCACCCTGGTCTAATTTTGGTCAATATGCACTTAGAGTTTTCACAAGTGTTATTGGAGGATACAAGTGTTATTGGAGGATGCACATTTGTTTTAGACTTTTATGCCATTTTTGTTTACTATATTAGAAATGACGTTACATTTCTAAATGATTCTAGTCAAACTCATGAATTTATAGCAATTGCTTCAAGCCCTGAAAGACAATTTGTACTCATAGGTTACAAATTGAGTTTGGGCATATTCCTAAAAATCTAATTTTAAAGATATCATTTTGAAAATTTTATTGAGAATGAAAATATGAATTATCTTTGCAGGATTTTTTCTTCTTTGTTTAGACTTATAGGGAAAAGTTACGGTGCTTCAAAAATCAAAAGCTTGAGTTTGGGGTAGTTGGACATAATAATGTAGAGATGAATTGTACAGTACAATAGGGTGACATTCAAATTGGCCGTTTAGTAGTTCCAGGGATAGGGTCCTACACTGCTGCCAACTTTGACACCCTCCCCAAAGCTGAGAAATTGTTATTTTAACATGAAAATTTGGGGACAGCATCACCTTTATGTTGAAAACATGCATACCAAATTTCAAGTCCAGGAGACTTATACAAAAAAACTTATGCAAGATCTACCAACATGGGATAGCTGTGAGAAAAGTGTCACAGCTGCCAACTTTGACACCCTCCCAAGAATTGAGGAAATTTTTTTTGCCCATGAAATTTTTGGAGAAAAAACATTTTTATGTTGTTTGCATGTGTGGAAAATTTCAAGTCCAAAAGACCCATAAAAAAAAAATATTCCAAATCTACCAACATGTGTAGTTTTGAGAAACAAAGGGGAAAACCATTTTACTACTTCCAACTTTGACGCCCTCCTTAGGATTGAGTTTTTGTTGATACATAGTGAAATTTTTGGCACAAGATCACCTCTACGCTAGTAACATGTGAGATAAATTTCAAAGCCAAAAGACATACATAAAAAAAGTTATTCCATATCTATCAACATGTGTAACTATGATAAACAATTTGAAGGTCATATTGAAAATGTCAAAATATCTTTGACACCTCATGCTTTTTCATTGAACTCAATCATGTGAGTAAGCCACCAAACATAAATGCTTCTCAAAAAGATCAATAACATCTAAATGAAGAAATGAAGAGGTGTTCCATGCAGAAGAATCCACTTGGCCATAAAGTGTGCATTAGACACATGACAAATTTTTTCTTCTAAATATCTATTGAACACTATGTAAAGGGAATGGTGTGTGTGATTTGTGATAGACTGAATGTTGAGACAATCCTCAAAACAGAGAGTGTTGTATTGTGGGATGCATGAGTGTTGATTCACATTGGGCATACATGATGAGTGATTAAGAGTAAAACGATTTTTCATGTATGCATATGGGCTTGTGTTTTGGCGACCCTTCTCTCTCCTCTCTGCTCCAGCGCCTTGGCTCCCTTCTCTCCCCCTTGCTCTGCTCCAGCCCTGTTCTCCTTCCTCTGTCAATTGTCACGTGTCAATCCTGCAACCCCCTTTGCTCTGCTCTAGCCCCTTGGCCCCCTTCTCTCCCCCTTGCTCTGCTCTAACCCCTACTCTATTGCTATAGCTAGCATCACGCACTCTATAAGTTTATGATGGCAATTTCAGATGAAATTCGTGCTCGCATCATAGGTTTGAGTGAGGGAGGATTTACAGGAGTCCAAATTGCAGCTACTATTGGAGTTCCTATTAGAACAGTTACAAGGTTAGTAAAAACATTTAGAGAAGATGGAACCTACAAGCGCAAACCTTGTGGTGGAAGTCACGCTAAAAAGCTTAGTGATAGAGATGTTCGTAGTATTGTGCATTACTCAAAAATTCATCGTTGCTCTTCACTCTCAGAGATTACCAATGCATGTCCTACTCAAGTGTGTAGACATACTATTCAAAGGGTCTTACATAAAAATGGCATTTTTAGTCGAATTGCAGTCAAAAAACTTTTTTTGACACCTCGTCACATGTCTCAATGATTAGCTTTTGCTCAGAAGTACCGTGGATGGAGTGCAAAAGAGTGGGAGCGTGTTGTTTGGACAGGTGAATCTACTTTTGAAATTGGAAAAAATTCTCGGCAAATTCATGTTTGGAGAAGTGCATACGAGCATTATTCATCAAGTTGTCTAACTCCTACTTTTAAAAGTGGAAGGACTTCTTTAATGATTTGGGGCGCATTTGCCAGAGGACAAAAGTCAGAACTTGTCTTTATGCCTAAAGGTCAACGTTCTGCTAAGGACTTTACAGAAGTGGTTTACGATGCCAAATTGGTTCATTTCATGGGTCAAATTCCACAAGGAGTGCTTATGGAAGATGGGCACCCGTCCATAGGAGCAAAATATGTGAAGAATGGAGACAAAGCCACCTTCTCGAAAAGCTCAACTGGCCTGCAAACTCTCCCGATCTCAATCCAATCGAGCACGTTTGGAGGATGTTAAAAGATGTTGTGCAACATGGCAAACAATGCCCTAGAAGCTTAGATGTGTTGAAGGTAGTTCTTGAAAGAGAGTGGAAGTTAGTCAATGGTACAAAGCTCCTTCAACTATGTCATTCTATGCCCTCTAGGTTACTAGCAGTGATTGACGCTAATGGAGGACATACACGTTGGTAGATATGGAATAACTTTTTTGTGTACATCTTTTGGCTTTGAAATTTATCTCACATGCTACCAGCGTAGAGATGATCTTGTGCCAAAAATTTCACTATGTATCAACAAAAATTCAATCCTAAGGAGGGCGTCAAAGTTGGAAGTAGTAAAATGGTTTTCCCCTTTGTTTCTCAAAACTACACATGTTGGTAGATTTGGAATATTTTTTTTTTTATGGGTCTTTTGGACTTGAAATTTTCCACACATGCAAACAACATAAAAATGTTTTTGCTCCAAAAATTTCATGGGCAAAAAAAATTTCCTCAATTCTTGGGAGGGTGTCAAAGTTGGCAGCTGTGACACTTTTCTCACAGCTATCCCATGTTGGTAGATCTTGCATAAGTTTTTTTGTATAAGTCTCCTGGACTTGAAATTTGGTATGCATGTTTTCAACATAAAGGTGATGCTGTCCCCAAATTTTCATGTTAAAATAACAATTTCTCAGCTTTGGGGAGGGTGTCAAAGTTGGCAGCAGTGTAGGACACTATCCTTGGAACTACTAAACGGCCAATTTGAATGTCACCCTATTGTACATTTTTTTGAGGTGGACAAGAGGATTGCTATCTTGTGAGCGGTAAATGGTAAGCGGTGAGCATCAAGCAATCAAATTTAGGGTTTAGAGTTATGGTTGTAGGGTTTAGGGTTTATATTTTAGGTTTTTTGGTTTAGTAATAGATAACACTTTCATTTTTTCAAAAAAAGGTACAAAACATTTTTTTTTCTCCTATTTTTTAAACTCACCGCTCACCGCTCACAAGATAGCATTGCTCATGTGGGCAATGATGAAGGAAGTTCTTGGCATATGTTGCTGATTTTACATAAAAATGCGCATAAATCAAGAATTTTAGAATGAAGGAAAGTTCTTAGCATCTGTCGTTGATTTTACATAAAATTGCGCATAAATCAAGAATTTTATTTCTATTCAGAAAAAAATCCTTCTAATCGACAATGGCATGATAATGTCACCAACCATTTAGATTTTAGATCCAACAAATGTTTATTTAACCCCTTAGGTACCAAGGCACTTTTACACCAAAAACACTTCAAAATTAATGGATTCTAGTGCAATGAATAAAGAAGGTAACACAAACTTTTATTTTAAGTTTTGACCATAGGATCTCAATAAGGGCTTATTAAGTAATACATTTCCAAAATTTCATAAACTTTGACCGCACGGATTGAAAGATTATAGTGTTTGAAGTCAAGCAAATGGTTCATTTTCTTCCCTGCGTTTAGTGGATTAGCAGACTTTGACTTCAGTTGGTGTCAAAAAAATTCACTACAAAAGGTCTAAATCTATTACCATCTTGTTAAGCATGATGTTAGCTCCTTACACACCAATTTTTAGAAGTAGAGACGGCGTGTAGCATATTCAAAACAAGAGAGCAAGGAGTGGAGGCTTGAAATTTGTTAATTCACACTTTAATTTTTTTTGAACTTTATATGTTTTCGATTGATAATTCGAATGGTTAATAAGAAGGTTTACATTACGTATTGTTGTGGAAAAAATAAAAAGTGAAAATAATGAAGATCTCTAGGTTTTATGTGGAAATAAGAAGTTTTTTTGGTACCTTGCCCGACAATGAGTGACAATGTGTGAAAATGTTTGACTTGGGTTGGTATGCTATTTCTCACTGAAGACAATAACTTTTTTTTGACAACATGAAGGGAACTAATATTACTTGCGAGTACTGAAAATCTCACTTTCAATAGAGTGTCCTATCAAAAGTTTTTGGAGGTGCCCGAGGTGCCCGCCCTCCCCATTTAAAATTCAAAACCCTATAACTTTTTCATCAAATGTCCAATTTCGGTAAAAATTGTTTTCCCACAAAGGTCTTGGTAATGCCTTTCTACAGTAAACATTTCAAAGAGAAATGTTGGAAATTGACAGCATAGGAACCTGACCGAATTTTCAAAAAGCCCATTTTTTACACTTGGTCCTTTAGAGGTTAAATAAAAAATAGAATTGTTTTGCGAAAAAATTATGTATACACATAATTAGTTCACAACGGAGATTTTTTTTTTGAATGGAAAATTCAAGAGATTTGTCTAGGTGATACCCATGTAATACAAAGGTGATACTCATGTAATACCTAGGTGATATCTATTGTGTCCAAACCACAGTGATTTGGAAAAATGAACTACCTTGATTTTTGTTAATTTGTTAATGAAGTATCATGAACATAGTATTCTAACCATATGTAGCGGTCACATTCAACAAACCTCTAGCAAATATTAATGTTTTGGCACAATAGTGACTTTGACATAACGGGTATCACCTAAGCATTTCATAAGTACCATCTAAGCATTACATGGATATTACCTAGGCATTACATATGTATCACATGGGATTTATGTGAGTATTGCCTTGGCATTACATGGGTATCACCTAGATAAATCTCTTAAATTTTCCAAATTTTTGGACATTCTTCATTGTACATTGATTATGAACAAGATTAACCCTCATGTAGGGTAAACTAATGGACATAGATACAAGAAGTACAACTTTGACTTGCAAAGGAGGTTGTCAAATTGTTCTATGAGTGAGCCTATGTCAGCAGGGTTGAAGTCCACTAAGGTAGCATGAAAAGCAAATTTTAGAAGAGTGTTGACTTAATGGCTCTAAGTTGTTTATAGTTTGTAGCAATTTGCAATATTGATTCTAGTGCCATTGGAGTCTTGTGATAGGCATTGAAATTAGACGTTATCCAATTTTTTTTATTAGTGTGCTACATCATACTTTGTACTACATTGATATATTAGTGTTATGTGTTTCTATGTCATGATAACATTCCTTGGATTGCACTCACACACACACACACATATATATATATATATATATATATATATATTGGATTTAATAATAACAATATTTGAAACATGTGGTATTAAGTAAGGATGTCTTTTGGTTGTGCTATGGAAATGGATACATTATGGTTGCTACCTATTGTAGGTATAGACATAGATACATAAGCTAACTTAGTATACATCTGTAGCTTGTAGTATAGGAAGTAATAGAGTTTTTTCTTTTTTCTTTTTTCTTTCCAATATGGAGCCAACAAGTATGAAGTGAATCTTCATGCAACACCTTATGACTTGACGTAGGCACTTTTAACTTTTAAGTGGATTGCCTATAAAAATTTGAAACAAGTATCGACGAGAGATATAATCATTAAAGTCCAAATAAATGATTTTAAAGATCTCTTAAAATTATAGTAACAATGTTGTTTGCTAGTAGGGTTTTCCAACTTCATTTTTATATTATGAAGGAATTCTCCACCTTGTAAAGGTGAAATGTATAACAAAGTATAGTAATTACATATTACTAACTAATTTAGTCCTCATGTCCACTTAGATGTTAAATAATGGCTAGGAAAAAAGAAAAGGGGGAGGGTAGATTGTAAGGTCAAAAGGCTCTAGATGTGGCGAATTCACAAGCTTATGTTTATTGGTTGGCAATAGTGTCTTATAAAAAATATCTAGGTTCAAAGTTTGTTGAATCCTTTTTAAATCATTAGGTACAATTTTATTTTTTGTACAAACAAGTGAAGCCTACCAATCCCATATGAGTTTAAAATCAAAGGATGTAGTAAGTAACAAGGTTTAGAAGCAATTGCAACAATCAATTTGAAAGGTAATACTTATCACTACTTCTTTTATCAAGAATATAGACATGGCCAATTGGATGGCAATAATGTTTATTCTTTGGAGATTTTTTTGTCATACTTAAGATATATGTTTAAAGAATGTTGGTATTGAAGAAATAAATGCCAAGGCGTTTATACCAACTATGCAAATCATAATAAGATCCACTTTCCATCCAAGTTGCTAAATAATTCTTCTTACAATTACATGCTTATTATTTCTAGTAGTGCTTTTGTTGGACAATAGTTTATCATTATGATATGTGAAATGAATGAACTATATGGTGAGATATGAGCTGATTTATCCTATTATGAGCTTCAATACTAAAATTCAAAATATTAATGAAATCCTTTGGTTATTTAGAATATGTTTGACGCGCGTTGCTCATTTTCTTATTTTCTAATACCTAGTACTAGTGCTCCATAGCATGTTGGCCATTTCTAGTCAAATCACCTTGTTGGTATTAAAGAAACAAGATTTGCCTTTCCGAAAAAGAACAAATTGTCAAATTTTATATACTAATTTCAAATCATATGACTTCATATTATTACAATGTTATTAAAATTTTATTTTTTTCTTGTGATTTTTCTCTCAAAATCTTCCAAATTATTATTTTTTACAATTATTTTTGGACAAACCTTCTATGTCATTAAAATATTGTATTCATGAGTTTTAGTCTACCCTCAAGAGTGGGGAGTATTGTCACCTTCCTCTACAACAATCCACAAAGAGTTGATAATATTATTTGGAGCCCCTTTTACAGTGGACATGGTTGATTATTGAAATTTCATGTAGTGGTCATCATGAGGGATGATTTTTGGCTTGATAAATGTTGTTATAAGTAGACTCTAGTTCTAGAGAGCATATGTTTTTTATGAACCCAAGCCAACTATTATAATGAAAGATGTGTTGTAAAAGATGTTGTTATAAAGAAATCTGATTGTATTTCCATACTACTAACCTATGTCATGTGAATGTAGACTTAGTGGTAGAACAAGTAGACACTTTATTTACGCCAGGCTCCTTTGGACACCAGAGTCTTTCTTCTTCGGGACTCCTAATCCCTAAAGGACCAAGGAATTTTAGAAGAATCTCTACTCACTTTAAAAAGAAAATGTCAAAATGAACTTTTTGAAAATGTAACCCTAGGATCTTCTTCTATACTCATGTGAGATGATGTGGTAAATCTTTTGTGAATTTTGAGTGTATCAAAAGATAACTCCAGTCAAAGTTTAAAAAAATTGTCCCCAGAACCGACACTTGGTCTTTTATGAGTTACCACACATGCCTGGTCTCTGGAGTCCCATGGACAGACAATGTACAGTACAGTATGGTACGCAGTACATGCTCACATGATGAGGAAGTATAAGGATGTACATGCACTAATGTACAAAACCTAGTGAGAGACTCATGTGAACTTAGTTTCACTGCACTCTGACTTGGATCATTCACCATACATAAATGATGATGCAAAAAGAGCAAGTTGGAGTTTTCATTGGCCTCTTGTTAATTACTTATGAATTTATTTATGTTTTGTAGTGCATAATCAGCGATGTAAACTGTGTGCTAAGGCCTCCATGAGCTGGTGGTTCCATTCAAAGGAAATTCAGCCAGGATGTGTCAAACCCTATAACCCTAGAATGACGGAGCCTATGACCGTGGGTCTAAACTCAATTTCCATCCTACTCTTTGCTCTCATTTTTTTTGGTTAAATATATGTGGAATTTTTTTAATTACATTTTTCAGAGATGATATCACATCTTTTGTTTATGTCACAAAAATCACAGATTTTTATATGAGAATTAAAAATTATTCTGATTTTCTGAAAAAAAAGTGAAGAAAATTTATATCAAATACAAAATATGCATAGTTTTTGTGAAAATATCACCCAAAGTGTATATTATGGCGCCAAAACTTGTGGTGTGAATGAGACCTTTGTGTTCAACTAAAATTAAAATTTGGTCAACCATGGTAATAGGTCCAAAAGTTAAAATTGCAATAAACTATTCAATTTTATGTATTTTCCAACATTTCAAATGGGAATGGAAACTAGGCTTCAAAAACTTCAATTCATTAGCTGGACTCAAATTCAAAAATAAATAAAATACTTGCTTAATTTCAAGTTTGAAGCTAGAGCAAGAAGTTTCTAACATTCACTACATTGAGCTCCATGTCACAGACATTTTCTTTTTTAGATATGATCTGGTTACCTCAATGAGGAAAGTTTCATCAACATCTAATATTTACACATTCAATGAACTCTCCACAAAAATGGATGAATAATGATTGTTTACAGAAGTTATAATCCTCAAATATCATCCAAGAAGCTACCTTTTAGCTTCTTAGGCGTTCTAGGGTTGAGGTCAATACCTGCAAGCAGACTTGGGAGATGTCACCCCTGGGTACATTTCATTGTGACTAATCATTACATCATATACATACTGGATACATTTCATTGCGATTGGTCACTACAACATCACTATAGCTTGCCCGTCAAACTTTGGTGCAGATACTGACCACATTTGTTGGAAGCACAGGGATCCAAGGAACTTAACCCTTTAGTGCTGAGGAGGCCCAAACATGGTCCCTATGTACTATTTTGAGAAAATATATGTGAATCCACTTACTTGTGGATTTTGCCTATTTCAAATGGAGGTGCATTCTAAAATTTGAGATCACATGCAACTTTCAAATGCCAAATTTTCAAAGCTACAGCCTCCACAAAAGTAATTCCCATGAATTAGTATCGCGGTGATATGTTTCCAATGTGTACATGATGTTTTGCATAATCTATCACGGTCATATAATATCCTAGGTCTCCTCTATCATGCTCGGCACTAAAGGGTTAAATCAGGCCAACAATCAAACAAAGATAAAGTGTTGGTCCACCAATTTGCAAATTATCTTAAAAGTGACCACCTATGGGCCTCTTGTCCTCAAAGGGTTAAGGTAAACCCCCCAATAGTTGACAAGTTAAGCATGGGAAAAACTAATAATAATGCATGTATTTTTTCATGATAGCCAATAGAATTACAATTTCAACCCAAGTGATTTTATATTTTTTAGATGAAACGTCAATTAATTGTGTATTTTCAAAGTGTGTTGCCATGTTTTGCCGGCGGCCATCAATAGACCCCCCCCCTTAGGTGCCAACCAAATGTAAGGGATCTTGATTAATTGCAAACCTTCATTCAGAGCTAAATGGGTGGTAATGGGATGTATACATCCTAATTATATAGGTGTGGGTTATGAATTTTGGTTGGTTATCAAGAGGTTTACGTTATATCACAAGGAGTCTTTTGCCATTCTTGTGTGCATATTCAAATCAATTCAATGCATTTGTTGTGGTGAGCAATTTAGTGAGCTCCTCACTGACTATGGAAGAGTTGTTTGGAGGAAGGGCCATCAAACTACCAACTCTGACTAGAACAAGATTAAAGCTTTCACCTATTTAGACTCCAATGGGAGTTGTTTCGAAGCCATGTTCATTAGAAGAGAGACCATAGGTTCATGGGCTATGTCTAGTCTTTAGTGTTGATATCTCTGACGGGTTGTGGCTGATCTTGGGGCAACCTTCTCCTTTGGTCACTCTTTCTTGAGATTAAACTTTGTTTTATTTGTGTAAAAAAACAAAAACAAAAACAAAAACAAAAACAAAAACATAGATTAATGATTTGATTTAATGCCAATCGTATATTTTAGCGGAGAGTACCAATGGTAATTCCAGAACCTCGTAGCCATTGGTTTGTATGATACTTCACTCCAAAACGACCAAGGCATTTTAGAGAAATCTCTACTCTACTGATTAAAACTTGCAAAGGTGAACTTATTGAGAATGTATCTGTAGTATTGTCTTCTAGATTTATATGATATGATGTTGTAAAAAATATATAAATTTTGACTATACTGGTTGAAAGATAATTGCAGTCAAAGTGAAAAAAATTTATACCCAAGGGGACACTTTGTCCTTTAGGAGTTAAAATGATGTCCTGGTCATGGTGGCTTTCCATCTACAGATGATGTCAGTCATGGGGCCGATCTCAGAATTCAACTTCTACCGTAATTGGACTTGAGAGTTGAGAGCCAATATATCAAAGAGGCGGCTCTATACTTTGGTTTGTGTGTTGTACAGGTTTTCTTACAAAATTGACTTCTAGATTATCCCTTCTCCGAGGGCAAATGTCAGGAGCAGGGTCCAGACTCCAGAGACAAACTCTGTAAAGAAAATCAGTATATCAAGGCCCCTGGCATACTGTATTCACATCTCATTCAATGGCAGACTCCACACTTAGAGTTTTCCTGAAAGTCCTTCCTAAAGGGGAAAGAGAAGAGAAAGGCAGGGTGGGATTTTAACCCCTAAAGGACGAAGTGTCCAGAAATGGCAATTTGAAGGTTCGGTCATGTTCCTATGATGTCAATTTCTAACATTCCTCTTTGAAATTTTTACTGTAGAAGGGCATTACTAAAACCTTAGTGGGAGAATATTTTTTTCCCAAATCCAACATTTAATGGAAAAGTTATAGGGTTTTCAATATCAAACGAGGAGATTGGGTACGTCGGGCACCTCCAAAAACTCTTGCTAGGACCCGCTATTGAATGTGAGATTTCAGTACTCGCAAATAAACCTTGAGATTTTCAATACTTGCGAGTAAAATAATTTCCTTTCATATTGTCAAAAAAAAATCTTGACTTTAGTGAAAATAGCATACTAACCAAGTCAAGCATTGACACATGTTGTCGGGCAAGGGGGGGAAAAAAATTTCTTGCACTTCAAACGCTATAATCTTCAAATCCAAGTGGTGGATTACAACCAAAAAAAAACTATGGTATGTTCATATAGAAGTCTGTTTTAAGATCTTATGACTAAAAGTGCAAAGGTTTACTCAAAGATATGATTTCACGCCACTTCATGGTAGTGACAGTGTGGACTAGTTTTTTTGGTCAAAAATGCCTTGGTCCTTTAGGGGTTAATACAAATAGAGAAGATTTCTCTTGAAAGTCTTTCCTTAACCCCTAAATTTCTTTGACAATTTCACACCAAAATCCCTTCAAAATTGTTGGTTCTAGTGCTATGAGTAAGGAAGGAAATGAAAACTTAGAGGTCGGGTTTTAATTTAAGAATCTAAATGAAGACCTATTAATTAACATACTCATAAGGTTTCATGACCTTTGACCGCATGGATTGAAAGATTGTAGTGTTTGTGGTAGAGAAAATTGTTCAATTTCTTCCTTGCATTGCATTGTGACTTTGGCGTCAATTTTTGCACTACACAAGGTCTAAATTCATTAGCATCGTGTAAAGCATGATATTAGTTCCTTGCACACCAACTTTTAGAGATAAAAAAGGGGTGTAGCATATTCAAATCAATTGTAGAAGAAGTAAAGGTTCAAAAATGCATATTCACGTTTTTTTTGTGAGCTTAAAATGTTTTTGAATGAGAATGCAAAACTTTAATAATGATTTCTACACCACATTGTTTTGGGGGGAAAAAAAGTGAAAAAATAAAGATTATTAATTTTTATGTGGAAAAGAAGAAGTTTCTTGGGGTACTTTGCATGACTGCAGTCACAATGTGTGAAAATGTTTGACTTGGATTAATATGTTATTTTTCACTAAAGGCATTTCTTTGACAATATCAAAGGAAATGAATAAAAAAAGGTTCATAAAGGGCTAGTATTACTTTCTAAGTTGCTAGTATTGAAAATCTCACATTTAAAAGAGTGTTTGAGTAAAAGTTTTTGGAGTTGCCTAATGTGCCTACTCTTGAGAAGTTTTTCTATAAGATGACATAACTTTTGTATTGATTTTTGGATTTAGGAAAAAAATTGCACTCATAACTTTTTTTAAGTAATGTCCATTTGTAGTAAAAAATTCAAAGAAGAATATTGTAAATTGACACAATAGGAACCTTCTCAAACCTTCAAAAGTCCCCGAAGCGGACTCTTGGGAATTTAGGGGTTAAAAGGAAAGAAATGAGAAAGGCAAGGAGAGATTTCAATTCAGAAAGTAGAGAGCATGAGGATTTTTTGCTCCTTGTTTTTACACCAATGAAATGTATAGCAATCAATGCTCTTGGCCCTACTCAACGCACTCTAAAGCTCTTCCATGGTACCTCAATTCTCGAAGAACTGACCAATAATTCCCTCACACCTTTTCCAATTTAAGTCATCATTTCCATGTGGTCTCAATAATAACATAAGACCATAAAGTGTGGATGACAGGCAAGGTGACCAAGTTTCACTTTCTGAAAAACTTTAAAAAGAGCATGAGAAATTTCATGCTCCCTTTTCCTGGACAAATGAAATGCATGACAATCAATGCTCTTGGGCCCTATCCAATGCAAACTAAAGCTTTTCTATAGTACCGTGGGGTTCTCAAAGAATTGATAAGTAGTTCCTCCACGCATTGCTCAATCCAAGTCACCTGTCATGTGGTCCCAGTACCAAAAATCAACACATTTTGACTTTTGACTTCACTTAGTATCAAATGGTTGCATTTCAAAAAGATTAACATTTTTACCATCATGTTGTACATGATATTAATTCCTTGTACACCAATTCTTATGAGCACAAGAGGAGTACAAAAAGTCATGCACGGGGCAAAGGTTAAATTTTTTTTAATTCACACTTTTTTCTTTTTGTATATGCAATTCTTTATAAGATTTAAATTCAAACGGTCAAATGAAGCGTTTTTACCACAACTTGAAGTAGAAATGAAAATGAGAACAAAAAACTCAATATTGTGAGTTTTTTTGTAAAGTGGAAAGATTTTTGGATACTTTGCCCAAAGAGGGTATGAAATCCTTCAACTTGCCTTAAAATGAGGATTTGCAATGATTTCTTTTTTAACAATGTCAAAGAAAATAATATCTTTTATTTGTATAGTAAAACTTAAGGTTTATAAAGGATATTACAATAATTTGGAGGTGCTTCTTCGGATAACAATTGTTCAAGAGGTTGCAATTAGGATAACATCACTTTTATTTGAGAGGTTTCATATTAAAAAGCTATATATCCGAAAAGATGAAAGACACAATTTGGAGAATTAAACAAAAGTACCACGAGACAAATGTCAGGCTACAAACCTAACAGGGGGAAAGACGAGACAACTCAAAGAGAAAAGACTCACAAAGACAAAGAGACAACCAATCACTGAAAGATGCATCTAAAGTCTTAACTCAAAATTAACAAATTAATCTAGTTCTATAGGAAAATGTTCAACCACCGGCAAAAGAGAAATAACCACAACCAAGTTTGTACTTCTTAAAGCCTCCCTTGTAATTGTCCTCGTCTAACATAGGAGCTCTTGCCGCTTTACATGCCGTGACCAATGAAGGACAACAATTTTGTCTCACGGATTCCAAATTCCATACGATTCCTCAATTTCCTAAGACAACGAAAGCAATAAGGAGAGAAGCTCCTCAACTTCAAGGAAATCCCAATTATCCTCTAGAACCGGAAGCCTCAACGTCCCGTCTCTGGAGCCCATCCAAAAGGTTGACTGATCCATGAGGTAAAAATTAGTTTGGAGCAAATCAAGAAGACTAAAGATATCCTCAATCTTGCCCTGGACTCTGCTTGCGTAAATATCAGCAAAGGCCCCAGACTTCTTATAATCCATGTGATCCCTAGGTCCACTACCCACCGAAGAAGCCCTAAAGGAGGAAGCTTCATCTGTCTGTTGAGAGAAGACAATAGAGGGCGCATGCAAAGTGTCACTCAAAGGAGAAGGAACTTGAGGTTGCAAAAGCCCTCGTTCAAAGGCTTTGTACCGATTCGCAAGGTCCCGGAGTAGAAATAGTGGGCACAATGCTCCGTTAATTTCTTTTTTTCTACTGCAAAAAATGTCCCACGTGCACCATGCCACCAAGAATTCTCCCTCTTTATTTTGGTATTTAGTAGACTTGTGGCCCTGGCCGATATATCTTGTAAGCTCTCTCCACGCACCCATTCATGCTTGAATGGTTTGTTTTTGCGCACGGAAAATTGCTACTCCCACGTGGAACTCTCCATCGCGGAGGTTGTGAAACACTTTTGGCATCATAATTGCTAATTAAGACATCTCAACACCTTCCACGGTTTATTCTTTTCAACTTAGGTTGCTTTCTTTTTTTGAGCACTGGAAGCCGTAGGTAGGGGACGTGATGTCCCATCAAGAGCATCCGGAATTGAGCCATGAACGGAAGGCACCATGAGTTGGTTTCCAAGGTTCCAACCATTGGGACGAAGAACTAGGATCGTGGTTGTTAGAAGGGAAGGTCTACAAGGAGCATCGTATATGCCTGAAAGCATCTTCTACCAATTCTAAAGTTGTGACGCCACCCCTGCTAACCGTCTTGGGATTCTAACTTTCTCCCACACTCTCCGAACGTTGAGCACAAGCACAACGTGTGTTCAAGAGTTTCTTGGGCTTGTGAACTACATAAGTTGCACACTTTGTCGTTGTGAGACAATTGCCCTTTTCCTTTCTCCAAGCTGCACGGAGAAGCCCGCCTTGGCACATCAACCAAATCATGGTAGAAACTTTTGTGGTAATCCACTCATTCCATAAGCCCGTGTAGAATTTCTAAATGCGTTGCACATTGAAACCCTTGTTTTGCAAAGCAATTGTGAATATCGGAGCTTTGCCTTGCTTTGTGTTGAGAATTGAGAGCCTTTCTAGGAGAAATAGCTCCCCGCCTTAATATGCCATATTTGGTCCCAATTCCACTCCTTCATATCGAGCTTTAAGTCCAAAACCCTTCCATGGGAATATGCAAAGATTTCCACAAACTTGCTACTATTGTGCCTCAGTGTTGATAATATTGTAGCCATTTGTTATCAAATTTGACATCATAGGAATCGGCCTAAAATAGAAAATTCCTCTAAAGGAAAAATGTCTTTCAGATATTAATGTAGAATGTGTTGCTTCTTGATGTTTGTCCTTGGGGGTAGTTATAGCTTTTCCACAAGTGATTTCTAGGGCAATTTTGAAATATGTCCAACTAAAACCATTCCTCTTGTCCATTGGGAACTTATACAATGGTCACTAGTTCACTAGTTGAAAGATGATATAGAATAACTAGTAGGTACACCAAGTAGTGATAGTGTATTTCCTATGCTTCACTTGGAAAACTTACATCCATGCTTGTACCAAAAGATCTCCATTCATTTTGATTGTTGATGCTCAAGTTGTCTAAACTAACCAAATGAACCCCATTATGGATATGTTAGTAAAAAACAAATTCAAAATTTCTAAAAGTGTGTGGGATGCCTTCTAAAATTAGAATTTTCAAAATGATAATATGAATATGCGTGTAAGTGAAGTTTGAACTAGGTTTGGCCATGACGGATTGGTGAATTTGTCCTGCACATTTTATTTTCTAGGTGGTTACATAGAGCTATTCAAATCTTTTAAAGACGGTTCTTAATTTTCACATGCTATCCCTTCTCTCAAACAACCATATCTTGGGTTGAAATTCTTGAGTATTTGTATTTAGCATAATGAAAATTCTATCAGCAAAAGGCATAAAAAGTTCATATATATTTTAGGCATATGGCTTATTTTTTGCAACTTACATAATCCACACAATTTGCTTATAACTCGTAGCGTGGTTTTTTTGAGGAAGAAGAGAATGGAAATTTTACAACCAAGATCTAATACTCCCTACAACATCTTAGGGGTACCCCTTTCTCACCTCTAATAAATTTATGATCATGTAAAAAGAAGAAGAAGAGCTTTGGTCTCCAAAAGAGGTTGGCTTGAGTAAATTGCATGTTTGTTCCACCACCAAGTCATTTTATGATATACATGTGAGAATTTTCAATAAAAAGTTAGATTACATCTATGAGATAAAAGAGTTTCCTTGAAGTTAGATCTCTTATCATTGTTGAAGAGATGGTGTAAGACAACCAACAACTACAACAAATATTCACTAAGTCTGATATAGATTATTTTTTAATGTTTATTCAATGGTCATCTCATACCTTCTTTTTAGTAGTGGATTGTATATCAATAAATAATTAAGTTTTAATATAATTATCCCATCAAGGAATAGTATGCTTTCTAGTGTCAATCTTGTGGTTTCTTTGACTTCTAAGAGGAAGTTCTCTAATGAATCAGTCTTTTATGTAAAAAGGTGAAAATCTTCAAGAAGTTTTAGGAAAGAAAAGGGGAGAAAAACACGGCTGTTATGATCATTTTAGTCATCATAATGGTTGGTCTTACAAAAGACATTCAGTTTTCAAAGAATTTGTCTTCCAGAAGATGTAAGGTAAGCCCCCCATAACCAAACACATCCCATAACTATCGCTTATAAAATTGGGGTATATCCAACCCACTTCCATCCCATTACCACCCATTCAGCTCCAAATGGAGGTTTTCTGTTACTCAAGACCCCTTTGCTTTTGGTCGTTGCTTATCGGAGGTACCTTTTGGTGGCCACCAAGTATACATTGCAGCACACTTTGAAAATTCATAACTAATTCAATTTTCATCAAAAAAAAAAAGAAATTGCTTAGGTTGAAATTTTAATTTTATTGGCTATCACTGAAAAATAGATTATTATCTATTTGGTCTCTCCATACATGCACATTGCTTAACTTGTCGGTTATGAGGGGGGTTGCTGTAGTACATGTCGTCAAGTCCTGTTAAGATGGTAGTTGAGACTTCTGGCAGCTTTTAATGATGGCTGAAAGTGGGTTCTTTAGTACTTATTCTAATCCAATAAGTGGCAAGGCCAGTGCAACAAAGAGGCATTTCAATTCAAAGCCAAAGATAAAGGTCGATGTTCAATGCACCACCATCAAAAAAGCTTGGTCTTAAAAGCAATATATAGTCTAGTGGGACTTTGAAATTTCCAGCAGCAGTACCTAAGTAGCTTTAGTGAGGGCAAGTTCATGGCAAAGAATTTAATTCCAATACCACCTCTGACCATTCAGCCAAGCGTGTTGGTTTGAAAGACATATGGTAACTTAGGACAACCCAAACGGACCAGCTACGGAATACCACTCCCTTCTATACCCTTTCTAGATTCTAGGGAGGAAATGTAGCATATCTTTATTTGGCGTATGTAATGACCAATTAATTTATAAGTGACATGATGACCGGCTACATTTCCTCCCTCAATTCTAGGAAGGGTATAGAAAGGAACAATACTGGGTCACCTGTCGGGTTTGGGTTTGGATTGTCCTACCTTAGATTGGTTTGGTGGAGCACATTCCTATAAGTGATGGAGGGCAATTTTGTTTCCCTCTTTCCTAATGGCAGGACGAGATCAATGTGATGGACAAAAGGTGTTGTGGATTTTGGGAACTGTAGCAGATGTGTATGTGGACAGAATCTCTTTATTGACCCTGGTTGAGCATTGCACCAAACCTCAGCCTCGGGTGGGTCCATTTTTCTGGCCCTGCCCGTTTTAGGGTCCTAGAGGTTTTTTTGGTTTTTTTTTTTCAAATTTGGGACCTGCGGCCCCATACTATCCTCGGTGGCCCCCCCTAGGATCAAATAGGGCCCCCCTCCAACATAAAATTAGGGGCCGGTTTTGTCCCTACCCTCCTCCACCCCTCCAAGCCTGAGGCTTGGTGCAACGCTCGACCGGGGTATTTAGGCAATTCCATGTGGACATTGGAATTAAGGTAATTGTGGTTGTTCTGCAGCATGAGTGACAACGGTCAAGATTCCATCCTCTAAACAACAGGTCTGAGTTGCATTAAACAGGTCAGTCATGCATAAGGTTGGATAACCTATCACCACCATCGACCCCAGAATTGACAATATTATGTGGGCCAAAATTGCCAGCCGCCCACCGCTTTTCCAAAATTTTAGGAAAGTGAGTTTATAATTGGGTCTTGGTTTATAATTGGATCTCAGTTTATAATTAAATCTCAGTTTATAATTGGTACTCAGTTTATAATTGTTCTCGGTTTTTAGTCTCTTGTGCTCACAACGATGGGTGCTTTGACAAGTGGTCATTAGCACAACTTACTGTGGAAGTAGAGAGTTTTGTATATGGAGGAATGGGTCACGGCTTACTATCCACTTAAAAAACTTGTAGCAATTTCAATATGAAGAAATAAATGGTCACGACAATTGCAATATTCATAAAATCCTATTTTGAATTCCCTTCAAAATTCTTATCACGTATACAAACGCTATAAATAGGTCAGCAAGCTTAAGTTGGTGGTTAAAGGTCATCCAACTTTAGTGCAGAAAGCACAAACGGGACTCGACAAATTTTTGTTGATGTAAGGTAAACCCCCCATAACCATCAAGTTAAGCAGTTTGCATGTATGGAGGGCCCAAATAATAATTGAATTATTTTTCAGTGATAGCGAATAGAATTACAGTTTCAAACAAATAATTTCATATTTTTCCGATGTAATATAAATTAGTCATGAATTTTCAAAGTCACATGTGAAGAAAGTGCGCGTCAGTAGGTGGGAGCCATGACCCTCCCACAAATGGCCTAAAACCACCAACAAAAAAGCGGAAATTGGATATTACTCACCTTAAAACAAAATCCGGAAAGTCCTAGTTCGTTCTATCTTACATGCACTCTGACGCATTCACTAATTTTGACATCAGCCCATGCCCATTCATGCCATGATGTAAAATCGCCAGTAATACTTGGCAATTCCACCCTAAAAGAGCCCTTCTATTCATTTAACCCTAAAACCACCAGCTTTGAAACCAACTTCTGCTACCCATGCCTTTTGCTACCGGAGCTAAATTATGAAGTTCGTTACATGTGCAATTATTGGCAGTTTCTAGAGAAAAACTAGCAGTCACTCATGGAATTTTGCTGGTTTTTGACGTGACTACCTTATATGGTTAGACAACTTCAAGTGTAGATAGTAGGACACAAAAAAAGCCACATTGTAGGCTATTTCACAAGTGGGCAGCTCTGGTGGGATAAAGAAGTTGGAAATCATCTGTTTTTAAAACCCACTTTCAAATCTTTACCGTATAAGTGGACCAGGACGCACCGGTAGAATCCACGAGGGTAATAGATTATGGAGCATGTCATATAGAGAACGGGTACATTTCATGGCAACCTCACTTCAGGGAAATCATTGTAGTTTGTTAATGACAACATTGATTGGAGATCCGAGAGATGCGTTGGAAAGCTCTCTCGGAGCTTCAAGTGTGTTCTAAGTAAAGCGACCACAACATGTTGAGAGGCCAACCGTCAAAATTTCAGCCCAAACAATGGGGAGAGGCCAAACTCTTGGGCTAAAAAAGACATCAAAATATACAAACTAAAGGAAGTTGACAACCTCTTGAGGGAAGTTTGGGTTGTCTAAAAATGGCAACTCAACTTTTCTCTTTAGTGGTGATCGCCTTGGGACCAAAACTCTCTAAAAGTCTTGCCATGTAGGAATAATGGAGGGCGACGGCCTTTGGACTTTAGCTTTCAATGTGAAGGCTGAGAGGCTAAACTTTGGCCATTCTTGTAATCTCATTGGTGGAATTTGACGGCCTCTTGACCTTGGTCTTGGTGTGAAGAAATCCTTAAATTATCATATGTGTGTTTGGAAAGCACACGGCTCCTAATTATGGTAGTTGTTGTCGTCCATGTGATGTATATTCTAGATTGAATGTCAATTGTTTTTCCACTTTATCTATCTATGAAAGTTTGCATGCACATTGAAGACCTTAGTCACTACACCATTCACTATATATAGTGTAGATTCATTATTGATGTGGATCACCTACATTCATATACATCAAATATATGCATGTTATGTTTTGATTGGGTTTTGTTTTCAAGCAAATGTGTGTTAGTTGACGATTGCATATAAGTTTCCAATAGTGTAGAATCTTGAACTATTCTAATCCACACGACATTCAATGAACGTTGTACCTACAATAACAAATTTATAACTAATAAAGCTTCCCATAGGTAATAGTGCTCAATTTCTATAATTGTACCTTATTGCCTCAATACTTTTTCTAACCCAAGGTTACAACCACTACCATATCTTCCAATTTATGAATGCTATGCACTTGAGATTTTGACAACATTTTAATAAAACATTGAAAAAGATACCTCTAAAACTTCAATGCCATAGCTAGAACGTCAAATGATAACCAAGCCTTCACCAGTATTGCTCCAATATATATGCTTCTTGGACCTCGTCTATTTTAATGCTCCTTCGTTCTCTGCTCTAGTGAATTCCTTCTTTAATCCCTTATGATGCAAATGGATGAATGGCTTCTCCTCTCACTTATGCATTGCATTTTCTTGTATCTTAGGGATTAAAACCAACACACAAAGCTGAAGCACATTATAAGAAACACGTTTTTAAATCTTAGACTGAGATTCCACTCCAATCATACAAAATATATCAAATTCATAAATCTACTTTTTGCCCTCTTTATAAATCAAGTGTAGAAGACACAATTATTGCTTTAGTATCTCTCTTCATTCCTTCAACCACTTCAAGACCCTTAAGCAATCTAAGCACTTAGAGGCATTTAGAATTGTTGCATACTATGGTGAAAAATGACACTTATAAATAATTCAAGGAAAATCTAGAACACACTTAGCCAAGAGTGACAATTTTTCCAATATTGGCCAATCATTTTCCCAAAATTTTCCTTGAATTTTTGGTTGGTGCCCTTTTCCACCATAGTGTAAAGCGACACTTAGAAAATATTGAACCCTTCAATGCCAATGAGGGTTGATGGTGGGGCTATGGGTGTATAACTTTTTACATGATTGGCGGCTCTTGTCACGGTCTTCAATTTGCACGTCTGTGTTTGCCATAGCTCTCCGATCTCTATTTAAAGGCCTCAAGATTCCGCTAGACACCATTATCTGCAAGACTATCTCGGGCCTCGACTGAGAAAGTATGAGAATGGTATCACCGTAGATTAACCTAAAGTGGCATATAATTATCTGCCACATTTTGATCTTGAGGGGTAACATTGATCGATTTACACATTTGCACATTTATATTGGCTATTGAGAATTTCACCACGGCGATTGTGTTTCTTTTGCCTAAGCTCATGCGCAACATCCACCGTATTTGGTGAGTAGACGCAGTGCATAAAAAGATCCGTGGTCTAGTTAGGCAATAAACGGCTAAGCCTCTTACTCTCTAGACGCCAAGCTCTTGAATGCAACACAATTCAAATGAAAATTCCACATACAATGCCAAACCTTCCAACACGATCGACTTAAGTACACTCTCCTTTGGCTTTCCTCGGCCAACATGAAGGCTTTGAAGTTCAAGCTCAAGAAAAACTTAGGGGCCTTTCACACTTGAACTAAAGACCAAACCTCATTGAAGATCAAATTATGCTGAGAGGCCAAGTATTGGAGTCAAAGTTCCTCCCACTACAATACATATCTTATTTTAAATAAACATACACATGGCATAGATGTGATGGATAGATCCGTACAAGTTATTTGGTGCAAAATGGTGTTTACAAAAGGAAGAAAAAGTCCCTTCTCTTCATAATGGATCAAAGTCTTACAAATGGCTTCATTCCGTTTAACCCTTAAACAACGGAGCTTATGACCGTGGCATCAATCTAAATTTCCAATCGACTGTATGCTCTAGTTTCTCATCAAATATAAGTGGATTTTTTTACTTCATTTTTTAGAGATGAGATCACATGTCTCAATTATGTTACAAAAATCACAGATTTTTTTGTGAAGATTTGGAATTATTGTGATTTTGTGAAGAAAAAGTGAAGAAAACTCAAAATAACTACTAATTATGCTAGAAACTTCTGAAAATTTCACCAAAGGTAGACATTATAGTGCCAAAACTTGTGGTGTAAATGAAAGTTCCGTGTTTAGCTAAAATTGGAACCACAGTTATAGATCCTTGCGCAAATTGTAATAACTTATTCAGTTTACGTTTTTCCAAAATTTTCAAAATGGTATGGAAACTAGACATCATCAGCTTCATTTCATTTGTTGGACTCAAATTCAACAAATATCCTTTTGATGGATCAAATTCAGATCCAGTGCTGAAGCTAGAAGTTTCTCAAATTCATTGTATTGGGATCCATGTCAAAAACATTTTCTTCTCTAGATAAAACATGATCAACTCAATGAGGCCAGTTTCATCATCATCTAAAAATTATACATTCAATGAACTCTCCCAAAAAAAATTGGATGAGAAATGGTTGTTACATTGATTATCATTCAACTATGTCATCCAATAAGCCAATTTCTAGATGCTCCGGCGTTTAAGGGTTAACCCTTCAGCGCCTAGGAAGCCCAAAATGGAACTCCGGAGGTGCTAAAACTCAATTTGCATGAAATGCATGACGAACTAGGCTTTAGGATACAAGGTTTAGATTTGCGCACTCATTACACAAACACTCTCCAACAATCAGATCATGATTTGTACTTATAGAACTCTTGGAAAAGCTAGGATTACAACACAAAATACACCAAATACACTAAAATACACTAAATACTATGTCACATACTATGTTGTATTTCACACATGCACATTGATTTTGGTCTTAAACTATGATTGAACTTTGTCTTTCAGACATTCTTCAATGTTTTGTGATTGTTGATTCTCCTCACATACAAGAATTCCGTTTTGATTTGTATAAGGTTGGTACATTTTTGTATACAATCAAGTAGAAAAAAGCAAAAGAATCACCAATAATTATGTATTAATGTTTTCTTCACATATGATATGTCAATGCGAAGCTATCAACTTAGTGCACATATGAACCACTCTAATTCAAAGTAAGAAAATTCTTGCAAGAATCTATTAATGGTTAAAGTAGTACACCCTCCAAATTCCCCAATTTTCACTACCAATATACGATAACTTTAAACACTATAATTCATTCCATCAACCGTTGGATGTTGTGCAAAATTTCCCCAAAGTTTAGGTCATGGGTCAAGTTCAATTTTGTAACGGTAGATGTTGATATTAGTCATTGTATTTCCATCAAATCCGGTTCAAAGAAAAAAATTAGCAGAAATCTTGGTTTTTCTAGAAATATCCCTGGGCGGTAATGGGTTAAAAGAGTGGATGATAGGACTGAATTTGAAGCCTGTACCTTACAAGTTGTATAGCCTGGCCAGTTTGTGGGATGGATGTGGCTCCAACCGAAGTTCGTTGTGGTGTTGGACGTTGACGGCAACCTTGAAGAACGATTGACTGCTCTCAGTTGAATCCTGGGATGGGAGTTCTGTTGTAATAATGTCATATTTCACGAGGCATGTGCCTTGTGAAATATATGTATGTGATACATTCAAGAGTGGAAGTATCCAAAATCAACTCTAGTCAAGCTAATTTTGGGACTTGGAATTTTCTTAATCTATTGAATATTTTGGAGGATCAAAGCATGGACTTGTACAAGGCTTTTGTGAATGCATGGAAAAGAAGGAAGCTTGCTAAGGTTGGATAACCTATCACCACCACCAACCCCAAAATTGACAGTCTTATGTGGGCCAAAACCACCAGCTGTCCACCCCATTTCCGAAATTTTAGGAAAGTCAATTATGATTGGGTGTCAGATTATAATTGGTTCAAAGCTCTCAGTTTTTAGTCTCTTGCACAAGTGGTCATTAGCACAATTTACTGTGGAAGTAGAGAGTTTTGTATGTCGAGAAATGGGTCACGGCTTACTATACACTTTGAAAATTTGTAGCAATTTCAATATGGAGAAATAAATGGTCACAACAATTGCAATATTCATGAAATCCTATTTTGAATTCCCAAAAAAATTCTTACCACGTATACAAACGCTATAAATAGGTCAACAAGCTTAAGTTGGTGGTTACAGGTCATCCAACCTTATTGCTACAACTGTGGTGACACATGGCAATGGTTTAGTCTTCTTCGTATTTTGAATCTCATCTATTTCAAATTATGTAATGAAATTGTTATTTGGATTTTTTTCCTAACTACCAGACCTCTACTAAACACCTACAACTACAAAAGTAAAGCAAGTGTCGTAGCTAATCAGGATAGTAAGTATTCCAATTGATAATTTTTTTGTTAAAACTTTTGATTTGCTAACTAGATAGACTTCATATGTGTAAATAGACCCTAGTTGGCTACAATAAACACTGAATATAGTGTAGATTCATTATTGATGTAGATCACCCACACTGATTTCCATCAAAGCATGTGCATGCCAACTTTTGTTTGGATATTTGTTCTCAAGCAAGTGTGTGTTAGTCAACAATTGCATGTAAATTTTCAATTAGTGTAGGAAATTTTAAATAGTCAAGTCTACACTATATTCAGGGAATGGTGTAGTGGTTTTGAGTTGGTAGGAAGTTTGATTCCAATGGATGTAAATACAAACAATTGAACTATCCCAACCCATTGGTTGTTGTGTATGTTCAAGATAGAAATCGATTGGACTTTGTTTTCAAGCGAGTGAGTTTGAAGCTCCTTCTTCGGGTTCCCTGTAGGAGTTAGAAAATGGTGTCTTGGATGACATTTAAAGTAATAAAAAATGGTATCTTGAATAACATTTCAAGGATGATAATTGATGTAAACAATTGTTTTTTACCCAATTATTTTGTGAAGAGTTCTTTGAGTGTGTAAGCATTAGATGATGACGAAACTTGCCTCATTGAGGTAATCATGTTTTATCTAAAGAAGAAAGTACTTGTGACATGGATCTCAATGTAGTGAATTTTAGAAACTTCTAGCTTTAGCATTAAATTTGATTTTGAGCCATTGAAATTATATGTATTGAATTTGAGTCCAAGGAATGAAATGAAGCTTATGAAGTCTAGTTTCCATCACAAATTGAAATATTGAAAAATACATGAAAATAAATATGTTATTGTGATTTGAATCTTTGGCCTATAACCACAATTGATCGATATTCCAATTTTAGCTAAACATGGAAGATTCATTCACACCACAACTCTAGGCACTATAATGTAGACCTTTAGTGAAGTTTTCAGGATTTTTAAGCATGTTTTGTATTTGATATGAATTTTCTTCATTAAATGACAACAATTTCAAATTTTCACAAATAATTTTGTGATTTTTGTGACATAAAAAACACATGTGATCATATCTTTAAAATTAAAAAAATTAAAAAATACACTTTCATTTGATGAAAAATTAAAGCACATTGTATAATGGAAATTATGATTGATACCACAGTCATAGGCTCTGTCCTTTGGGGGTTAAGCAAATATGCCCTTAGCCACATGCATTGGCCTCACGTGAGTTGTAGACTTATGCAATTGCATGGGATAGGCTCAAATACTAGCTTGGCATGAACTTCATGTATAGGATGAGTGAAAAAGGGTTTTTTTAAAGGAAAAATTTGGCATATTTGGGTGCAATAGTCGCCACCATGAACAAGTGCATTTCTAAACTCCAAGGGCGTAATTACTTAATTGCATATCACATGTTTGTAACCCCTTAGAACATCTCTATCATACACCAAAAAGCCTGTAATATACTAGAAAATGGATGAAAAGTGCTTGAATTTTAACTCTCGGTAGGGAGGACATTGAATAATTACAAGTTTGAAAATTCTTCTAAATCTCACAAAATTACTAAGTGTACAGTACAGTGGGGTGACACCCAAATTGGCACCTTGTGTAATTCCAGAGACTGTGTGCACATTGCTGCCAACTTTGACACCCTTCCGAGGGCTAAAAAATTGTTATTTTACCATGAATTTTTTAACACAAAATCATCTTTATGTTGAGAACATGTGTACCAAGTTTCAAGTCAAGGAGATTTACACAAAATAAATATTTAAGATCTACCCACAAGGGGTAGCTATAAAAAAAGTTTCATAGCTACCAACTTTGACACCCTTCCAAGGATTGAAGAAATTGCTTTTTCCCATTGAATTTTTGGAGTGAAAACAACTTTATGTTGATGACACGTCTGAAAGAATTCAATTCCAAAAGACCTACAAAAAAAATTCTAAATCTACCAACAGGTGTAGTTGTGAGAAACAAAGGGGAAAATTGTTTCACAACTTCCAAATTTGACAACCTCCCTAGGGCTGGGAATTTTTTATTTCAATATGAAATTTTTGTCACAAGATCATTGTTATGTTGATAATTGTAATGCAAAAAATTAGAATCTTATATCTAACCCCAAGCTACTCTATATAGTTGGTTCGTTAAAAGGTCTTTTTGTTTAACGTAGTTAATAACTAAAGGTCACACATAGGTCACAAAAAAGATAATTCTATTTTGAATATATCAAAGTACTCTCTCAAATAAATCCAAGAATCTATAGCTACAATTTAGCTAATCTCACTCTTATTATAATCCCCATGTTTTGTATGTAGTGGAAAGTCAAATAGACAGTAACCAAAGGTGCATCAACCCCAGGCGGTAATAGCCTAGTCAAATAGACAGTAACTTGGTCCAGTAGCCATGAAATGTATGCAGTTTGTTAATTATTACTAGGCTAATTACTAGAAATCAAGTCTATCTACTTGTGTTGTGCAATTATGCATAAGTTTACAGTCGGAAAGTTCTACTTATCTCAAGTAAACTCCCACTAATTTCTTCCCAAATAATTATAATACGCCATAATGTCTTTCTAACTCAAATTACCTTAAAATTACTTCTTCATTTCTCTTTACAACATTCACTCTTAATTCTTTAAACTATTATGAACTTACAAATTATCCTTAAACTAAATTACTACAATGACAATAATCATTTCCAATTATTATTCTAATTTCTTTATTTACTCATGATATTCAATATTCAACTATAAGGGTGATCAATCCTCAAGAAATATCTAGTTCTAAATCATATAGAAATCATTCAATCATTAAATTTATTGTTATCATTCAACATCTAGTTTAAATTTTCACGTCATCATGCCAAGTCTCTTCTGCTAGACTTGTGAGTAGATTAGGTAGCAAGTCTTTAGATCCATAGTTCAATTACTCAACAGGCATTACTAATTTATGCCACTCAAATGCTTGCATCTCATGAATGCAAATTAATTAATTTTATTAATCGGTTAATTTTTTGTGCACAATTATTTATCACAGTGTTAAGAACTATCCACTCATTTACATTTTCTAATGGACTAAAAATAGACTCCACTGTTCAACTCTCACTCAATCTCCATGAGTTTCTCTTTCAATTAGACAGTAACTCCCATTGTCTGATATTGCTCTTTGCCACAATCGAGTCAATTAGACCAGTCCCCATGATATCGATGCATAATACATGCTTGACACACTACAATGATCCATAACTGACTTGGTCAACTTGACATCACGTTACTTCCAATTTACTTCAATTCACTTTCACTTAGTATGAAATTATCTAATAGACAGAACTACAATTGGACCCCTGATCTTCTTAGTTCAATTGTTTGTTCACACATACTATTTGAAATTGACATTATAATTCTTTTCATTAGTTGAAGCACACATTGTCAATTGAAATTGAACATCATTCAAAGTTTGCAATAGTCCTATTCTCTTCAAGATAACTCACACTCAATTTCTCTATTTTGACTTGCACACTCAAGATTTTCTATTTTCTAATGTTGTGAAGTGCTTCCTTCTTCCTCACTCTTTACTTAAAAATTCAAAGTCTAATGGACACAACTACTATAATCAAAACCAAAGGGGTTCTAACTCAGATTACCGTCCATTTGAATTGCTTTTGAGATCTCATGGCCCTAGTTATTCACATTCTCAAGTTATTTCCAAAACTATTTGGAATTTTACCCCGTTTACACTGTCAAGTTGAAAAAACATACTTGATGAAAATTTTAGTGGAATTTAGATGGAAATTTAGTGGAATTTAGATGGAAATTTTAGGGGAAAACTTTCAAGGCCAAAAGATAGATATAAAATAGTTATTCAAAATCTACCAACGTGTGTAACTACAATAACCAATTCAAGGACATGGTGAAATGTTGAAATATCTTCGACACCTCATGCTTCCTTGTTGAACTTATCCATGTGACACAATGCCTAATCATAAATACATTAAATAAAATCAAGAACATCCAAATGTAGAAGAGTGGAGTTGTCACATAAAATAGAAACAACTTGCATCATACATGCATGACAGAGTTTCGTGCTCTAAATATCAATTGAGCACTATTGTATAAACTTAAGGAAATGTTGTGTGTGATTTGTGATCATTGAATGTTGGAGTAATGGTGAGTGCAAGAAAACGAATGTGTTATGTGTGAGAGATGAAGTGATGTTATGTATGAGTAATTTAGTCATGTTTGCTTAGCCTTACGAGTGATGTCTAGGTGGTTATCCTTGCTACTTATGCTTGCTAACATAGATAATTTAGTAATGTATGCTTATGCGTGTTGAGTGATATGTATGTGGTTATTCCTACTAGGCTGAGTGATGTGTATGTAGTTATGCCTAATGGACTGAGTGATATGATTGAGTGACCATTGTTGACTGGTTGATTCTGTATGAAATTGTTAATGTTGTTAATGAGAGTTTAAGGTTTTGTTAGCCTAGTAAAAGAGAGTCCATCATATTTTAGATGGCCATTTTAGATGAAATTCATGGACGTATTATAGGTATGAGTGAGGGAAGGAGTACTCAAGTTTAAATTGTAGCCACTATTGGCGTTTCCGTTAGAACAGTTCAAAGGTTGGTGAATTTTTTTAGAGAAGATGGAACTTACAAGCGCAAACCTTGTGGTGGAGGTCACACTACAAATCTTAGTGGTAGAGATGTGCATAGTATTTTGCGTTATTATAAAAACCATTGTCGCGCGTCACTAGCAGAGATTGCCATATGTGCCCTACTCCACTGTGTGGCCGTACAATTCAAAGGCTCTTATGTAGAAGTAATATTTTCAGTTGAATTGCAGTCAAAAAACCTTTTTTGACACCTCGTCACATGTCTTAAAGGCTGACTTTTGCTGAGAAGTACCGTGGATGGAGCCCAAAAGATTGTGAGCGTATTGTTTGGACATGTGAATCCACCTTTGAAATTGGGAAAAAATTCGAGACAAATTTATGTTTGGAGAACTGCATATGAGCGTTATTCATCAAATTCTATAGTTCCTACGTTTAAAAGTGAACGGGCTTCCTTGATGATTTTGAATGCATTTACTAAAAGGCAAAAGTCAAAACTTTTTTTTATGCTTAAAAGTTGACGTTCTGCAAAGGACTTCTTGGAAGTGTTTTACAAAGGGGAATTTCTCATTTCATGAATAAAGTTCGACATACAATGCTCATGGAAGATGGCGCATTTGTCCATCGCAATAAAATATGTGAAGAATGGAGACAAAGGCGTCTTCTTGATAAGCTCAATTGGCCTATAAACTCTCATGATCTCAATCCAATTGAGAACCTGTGGAAGGTTCTAAAAGATGCAATACAAGGTGATAAGGCATGTCCTAGAAACATAGATGCGTTAAAAGGTAGTTCTTGAAAGAGAGTGGAAGTCAGTGAGTGATACAAAGCTCCTTCAATTATGTCATTCTATGCCCTCTAGGTTACAAGCAATGATTGATGCTAATGAAGGACATCTAGGTTGGTAGATTTTGAATAACTATTTTTGTGTGTATCTTTTGGCCTTGAAAGTCTTCACACATGTTACCAACATAACAATGATCTTGTGACAAAACTTTCATGTTGAAATAAAAAATTCTCAGCCCTAGGGAGGCTGTCAAATTTGGAAGATGTGAAACAATTTTTCCCTTTGTTTGTCACAACTACTCCTGTTAGTAGATCTGGAACATTATTTTTTTTGTGGGTCTTTTGGACTTGATTTTTTTCACACGCGTCATCAGCATAAAGGTGTTTCCACTCCAAAATTTAATGGATTTTTTTTCTTCAATCCTTGAAAGGGTGTCAACGTTGGCAGTTGTAAAACTTTTCTTATAGCTACCCCTTGTTGGTAAATCTTGAATATCTTGGCCTTGAAATTTGGTACACATGTTCTCAACATAAAGATGATTGTGTGTCTAATATTTTATGGTAAAATAACAATTTTTCAGGCCTGGGGAGGGTGTCAAAGTTGTCTACAGTTTGGACACTATCCCTGGAATTGCACAAGGCGCCAATTTGGGTGTAACCCCACTATATATGAGTTTGAGTGTGGATAAGAATGTTTTACATAATTTTAGTATCCACTTTACTTGAAATCACTTGTTATTTTGTTCTTGCAGATCATTGGTGGAAGAGCACAAACTTGATGAATACCTCTACTACTAAAGATGCTCACAATTTCTAATCTCATCACCTTAGAGGCTTAGACTTGAAAAAAATATAACCAAAATCATGGCAAGTGATTGGTGATGATATGAGTACATGAAAGGAGCACTCTATCTACTACTAGCTTCTTGTGGGACCCCTATTATTGCCAACAAGAATTTACTCCAGTAATTCATGAGAAAATCATAAATTAAGTCAAATTTCAAGCTAAAATATGGTTTTGAGTTCTCACTCAAAGTTCTAACTATGGATTTTTAAATATTTTTATTTTTTATTTTGTATTTAAAAAAATAAAATTTGAGATTGTAACTAAAAAGTATATTGCATGGCTTAAACTAATAGGATTAGTGTCTTCTGACTTAATGTACCAATTTGGTACAATTTGAAAAATCATGTACCAATTTGAATCATGTATTGATTTGGCACAATTTGAAAAATTGCTCATTGAGCTTCATTTCTAATTCTTCAATTTTATGCGTGACATAAAATGTGGTTTCAGACCCAATTTGACTTGAAACGACGGTTTATGGTTGCTCTACGTTGACCTTAGCGCCTACGTGGACCACAAGAGTCAGAGACAACCTATGAGTGTAGTAGATTAGGCAAACAATCATCTACACAATGGGTACATTTCAACACGAAAATTTGCGACTCTACTTCATGGAAAATACTGTAGTTTGTTGATGCATGCATGGATTAGATGTTGGAATGATCCGTTGGAAAACTAATGAGGAGCTGGAAATGTGTTGAAAGTAGGCGAGAGACAATAGAGTATTGTAGAAAGAGTTACAAGAGAAAACCACAAAAAACGACCCTACTAGAGCCTCTTAGCCGCTAAAGGGTTAACCCCTCAAGGACCAAGTGTCCGTTAAGGGGTCAAATTGGGGTATATCCAATTGACTCCCACCCCATTACCACCCATTCGCCTATCCTAATGGAGGTTTGTTATTGGTCATTTCCCCTTAGTTTTGATTGACACTTATAAATAGGTAACTATTGGCGGCTATTGGCTAAACATGGCATCACATTTTGAAAATTCATAACAAACTCACATCTCATTGGAAAAATATGTAATCACTTGAATTGAGATGTAATTCCAATGCCTATCACTGGAAAATAAATATTTTAATGCATGTTCTCTCCATACATGCACAATGCTTAACTTGTTGGTTATGGGGGGTTAACCTTGATGGGTAGCTAGAGCTACCGCATGTAGCCACTTTAGTGTCCCTCTCATCAAGGACATACCCAGCTATTGCGCCTTCATGGGAAAAGAACAGCTAGTACTTAGGAATCATCATTTTTTCGGGTACACTCCATGTTAATGAACCATTTGGTGTGAAGACATCCATTGGTAGGTGAAGTTACAAGAACCATAATTACTCCACAATCTGGAAAAATCTCCGGGGCAGTTAAGGCATTTCCATCAAAGAGGTGGATGGGACATTGGACCGACGCACGGCCTTTGAAACATGACTAGAGGCTACCTTCCATATTAATTAGGACAATCTCTCGCTTAAGATTTGAGAAGACTAACTTGGTACAACCTATCTCAGCAAATCCGATTCATACCAAGGACTAATGACTATCCACTCATGGCCTTTGTGCTGGACTCATTGGAGTCAATGTATGATCTTTCATTTCAAACTAATTTATCGCCATCATACCTTCGTCAAGGTACACAACTTATCTATGTTTTCATTCAATTTTCAGCTTGACTGGTTGTGTTTATCATCTCATCAAATCATTGTCAAGTCAGAAAGTGATGACATTGAATTATTGTCTACACTAAAGATCACATTTAGGGGCGGTTTACACTACGGACCAAGAACTCGTCCCATGATCCTCTAAAATCTGTGATTGGCTCCATCTACTCGTCCCAGGATGACTTGGGTTTACACTACGAGGAAAAAAGAAAAGTGACCAAAGGAGTTGAGGTCCTTAAAGGCCTAGAAATAGGCCTAATGGATAATGTTGGAGGGTCCTCCGGATTTTGCGGTGAGAGAGGCTAAATGGGTTCTCCCGTTGCTGAAACGATGAGACCCTATGCCTGAAATGCTGTTTTATTATTTTCAAATTGTTTTTTTTTTGTTTTTTTGGAAGGGGGCCCAACGTTACTCTAGATACAATGGCGGCCACCCTTTTTGTCTTTCTGGCTTGTTTTATTTTCTTTGTTATTTTAGGCAATATTGCCCTTTTTAGGCATTCATTAAAAAAATCAGCACGCCTACTTTTTAGTACATGGTCATTCCTCCCGGTCCAAGTTTGGTTTACACTTAGTGAGAGGCCCAAGGGCTTTAAAAATGACATTTTTATGAAGTGTGACCATGGAAGTGTGACCATGAAGTGTGACCATGGAGTTAATCCATTTTCCTTGGTCACGGCTCTTGGTCTATAATGTAAACCGCCCCTTAGTGTAATGCTCAGTAAATGACTTGTAAATGCGATAAGTTTTTACTTTAAGTGAATATTTTTACCAACTTTGTTTATAATGATCCTCTTATTTGAATACTATAGAGAGTTGTGCTCTTGCTAAAAATTGGCATCAAAAGTAAAAACTTATCGCAATTACAAGTCATTTACTGAGCATTACACCAAATGTGATCATTAGTGCAGTCAAATCTCTTGACTATTTCTAGTTAAAAAACACACTGAACCACCCCATTCGAATGGCTAGGGCCTTGCAGGCATGAAAGGGTTAAAGATGAATACTAAACTTTCTTTTTCACTCTTCACATTCTCCAATCCATACGGGCATTAGCAAACTAGAGTGATTTCCGTGAAGTGGGGTCGTGCCAAAATGTACCCACTATGTCAATGATGTTTTGCCTTATATGTTTACTCGTAGATTCTCCCAAGCTCTTATGATCCTGTAAACCTCAAATAATTATTTAAAGTTTCAAAAAGAAAAGAAAAGAATAAACAAAGAATTTCACATAAACTATAATAGAAAGCTCAACACTTGAGCAATATTATGGGAAGCTATAAATAGAACACGATTTATAACATTGAGTAGAGGACACAAATGATCTAAAGATGCTCAACCCATGAGCGTTTACTATAAAAAAGCTATGAGAGAGAAGAGAGATGGTGAGAAAGAAAGAAGGAGAAAGAACGGAGTAAGAAAAGAAGAGATGATTGAAGGGATGAACGGAAGAGTGCACTTCCACTCTCTTTTACACCACAGGCGGGAAGAGGGGTGAGGTCCCTCTTTCTTGCCAAACTACTTTCTTGATGAGAGTAGTTTCTTGGAGAAGGATATCCCTCCATATCAAGGGGATTTGATCCCCAAGGAGGGATATTGTGCACATGGGGGAAATTGGACATGGGTGTGGGTTCCATGAGGAATCCACAACCTAAGATCACGGTCACTCATGACCGTGGTTGATAAAGGGACTACACATAAACTACAAAATAAAATAAGAAATTAATTCTACGCCGTGACAGTCCACTTTGGCGTTAAAGAGTTAAAGACAAGATCACGATCTAGGCTATTTGAAGAGCATATAAGGTATCCCCCACAACGGGCAAGTTAAACAATGTTCATGTATGGCTAGATCAGGGTTGTCATACTGGACGGACGTCCGGTACGCCCGTCCGGTAGAGCTCTCGACCGTCCGAGTAAGTCAACTGAGGATTGACTTACCCGCCAGGTAAAAAACAGGCGACAAGGCAGCCACGTATGAACTAAAGTCATGCCACGTAGGATTTAAACTAAAAAAATGAATAGATGACTACATAAAGTAATATATTGGCCGCAAGGACGTGTCCGCCCCTAAAAAGTAGGGGCGGGGACGTCCCCGCCCCTCCCCGCCCAATTTACGAATCAGGATCTTTGAACGGCCATATCTCACTCAAAAATAGTCCAAATCAAGCGTGTGATATGTTTTTTGGCATCTACGCAAAATTTAGATGCCAAATCACACCTCAAACGCTTAATTTGGGCTGTTTTTGAGTGAGTTATGTCCATTCAAACATTCAAACTACGAATTTAGGCGGGGAAGGGACGGGGAGGTTAGGGGCGGGGACGTTAGGGGCGGCGACGTGAGGGTGAGGACACAACCCTTTGAAGGTTGTAGAGGAACAAAATTGGGCAAACTCCATTCTCGCCTTGGCAAAGGCCTTCCTCCTTCCCATGCGTTAGAGAAACGATATTTTTAATGTAAATTTAGTTTTCCTTCCAACTTCTAGGGAATGACATGATTGCCGTGATGATTGGGAAATGCAAATCTCTTGTCGGAACCAAATATAGCGACTTTTTGATCTAAATGATTCTATTGGACTTGAATTAGGAGAAGAAGAAGAACTATGGTCTTCCAATGGGACCGCCGTGAATGTAGTGTTCGTTCATTCTCTTCACTAAGCATATGGCCACGAGACATAGGCTAGTGTGTATAGAACTAACTTCCTCTCTTGAGGGTAAACACTTTTTCACACTAAGTGCTTCCCTACACTAATTGCATTAAAGATAATCGACATGTCATCTCCCCCAAGGGCTTTGTGGGTCCCCATACAACGAGGCCGTGGAATCATCCATCATAATTGGGTGGACTATGGTGGTACTTGAATTAGAATGTTGTGTTATGCTATAAACAACAAATTCCTTTTGACACTTTCATATAAGGTAATATTCTTTGCACAAGTGAAACCTCCTTTATTATGGACGGACAAATGCCATTGAGCAATGTAGTTTTAATGTAAAGATGTGTTCTTAAATGATTCATCTTGAGGTCATATTCAAATTTATGAAGCATAATGTCGAATCGTCCAATGTGTAATAGCCCCTTTGGAACAATCCACGAATTATTCTTCATAACCGTAGGGTCGATGAAATATCTATCTTTAAATTGTTGGGGTTATGATAATTTATCTCTTTATTCAATCATAAAGAAAGATGATGCAAATAAAAGCATTCTCTAAAGGCCACAATGTTCCAAAGTCGAAGTGGTTCTCTCACTACACTTCTTACTTAATGGTGTCAATTTAACTTTAAATTGATTAAACCTTGCAAAGGTTAGATGAAACTCCAAAAGGCTTTGCAACTAAGGGTGACACCTCAAAAGGTCACATTAAGCATGTCTATTGTAAAAGCAATGGATGTAGGGGAGAGACACACGACCAAATGTTTTTTTCTATACATATAGATGTACAAAAATTATAAATGTCAATAGAAGCTCTAGTAAAATTTCTAGCAATATAGGACATAACTATTAACTTCTTTCTTGAACTCATGTCTATATACAATAATGATAGAACTTTGTATGGTTTGTATGAAATTCTTTTCCTAAATAAATATAATTTTGAGGTTGTGATGTACTATACATGTGCCGTATTTATAAATTGGGAATGTCAATTTCTTTATGTTCAAATAGAACCTATTACATTTCATTTTTAATATTTGTTGCTCTTTATCTATGTATTATATTTGGAACATAGAGGATTTATTTTTACGTCGATGTTAAATGGTTTCACTTTTGGTTCTCTAACACGTGCAAACTTTTTGATTCCAAAATTAGGCGGGGAAAGGACGGGGACGTTTGGGGTCGAGACGTGAGGGTGGGGACTCAACCCTTCGAAGGTTGTAGAGGAACAAAGTTGGGCAAACTCCATTCTCGCCTTGGCAAAGGCCTTCCATCTTCCCTTACGTTATAGAACTATATTTATATTGTACATTTAGTTTTCCTTCCAATTTCTAAGGAAGGGCATAATTGCCGTGATGATTGAAGAATGCAAAGATCTTGTCGGAACCAAATAAAGCGGTTATTTGCTTTAAATGGTTCGTCCAACGCATGAAAAGGAGGAAGGCCATTGCGAAGGCAAGAATGAGATTTGCCCAACTTAGCTCATCTACAACCTTCACCCGATTGAGTCCACAACGTCCCCCCCCTCACGTCCTCGCCCCTAAATGGCAGGGGCGGAGACGTCATCGCCCCTCCCCGCCCAATTTTGGAATCAGGATCTTTGAGAGGCCATATCTCACTCAAAAATAGTCCAAATCAAGCGTGTGATATTTTTTTTGGCATCTACGCAAAATTTAAATGTCAAATCACATCTTAAAAGCATAATTTGGACTATTTTGAGTGAGTTATGCCCATTCAAACATTCTAACTCCACATTTAGGCGGGGAAGGGGCGAGGACGTTAGGGGCGGCGACGTGAGGGCGAGGACTCAACCCTTTGAAGGTTGTAGAGGAACAAAATTGGGCAAACTCCATTCTCGCCTTGGCAAAGGCCTTCCTCCTTCACATGCGTTAGAGAAACGATATTTTTAATATAAATTTAGTTTTCCTTCCAACTTCTAGGGAATGACATGATTGCCGTAATGATTGAGGAATGCAAAGATATTGTCGGAACCAAATAAAGCAACTTTTTCCTCTATTGGACTTGAATTAGGAGAAGAAGAAGAACTATGGTCTTCCAATGGGACCGCCGTGAATGTAGTGTCGTTCATTCTCTTCACTAAGCATATGGCCACGAGACATAGGCTAGTGTGTATAGAACTAACTTCCTCTCTTGAGGGTAAACACTTTTTCACACTAAGTGCTTCTCTACACTAATTGCATTAAAGATAATCGGCATGTCATCTCCCCCAAGGGTTTTGTGGGTCCCAATACAACGAGGCCGTGGGATCTTCCATCATAATTGGACGGACTATGGTGGTACTTGAATTAGAATGTTGTATTATGCTTTAAACAACAAGTTCTTTTTGACATTTTCATATAAGGTAATATTCTTTGCACAAGTGAAACCTCCTTTATTATGGACGGACAAATACCATTGAGCAATGTAGTTTTAATGTATAGATGTGTTCTTAAATGACTCATCTTGAGGTCATATTCAAATTTATGAAGCATAATATCGAATCATCCAATGTGTATATTTCCCTTGTGAAACAAGCCTTCAACTTTACTTTTCAAAGGAATTACTCAACTTTACTTTTCAAAGGAATTACTCAACTTTACTTTACAAACGAATTATTTAAACATGCATTGAGAGAGAAATTTATATATCCCCAAACATAAGGGCTCATGTAAACTTCTAACCACGGAGGAAATGTACAACTTACCCAACAATATAATGTTGCATGAGTGCCCCTCAATAAATACTCCCTTTTCATCCATTGAGAAATAGTGAGAACACAAATCAGTATAATCTACCATTCAAATTTTGTACCTATTCATTCCATGATATTTTGTATGTATCAATTACATAGTTCTTTGATATTATATCTATTTATATATTATTTATAACCATATTTCACACTTTTAAAGCAATGTATGTTTCATGTACTTTCTTTATAAAATTTATCCTAAGTGAATATATTTGCCCCTATTTCTTTATCGTACGTCGTCTCTACAATTTATTCTAGTGGCCCCTTCGAGATTACTTTTTTTTCCAACTTCCCCAAAGAGTGTAAACGTGCTCTACTTGGGTTGAAATGTATTTTAACAACAAAGAAAATACTTTTTTTTTGGAATCTTAGAAGAAGGTAATACACTTTATATATAAGTATTCTACAATTGAATCCAATGTTAAGAAGGGGCATGGAAAGATAAACCAAAAGGTAAGGAACATACAAATAGTTTGCACGTGTTAGAGGAAATGTAATAGTTTCCATTTCAACATATAGAAATTGACATTCCCAATTTATAAATACGGCACATGTATAGTACATCACAACCTCAAAATTATATTTATTTAGGAAAAGAATTTCATGCAAACCATACAAAGTTCTATCGTTATTGTATATAGACATGAGTTCAAGAAAGAAGTTAATAGTTATGTCCTATATTGCTAGAAATTTTACTAGAGCTTCTATTGACATTTATATTTTTTGTACATCTATATGTATAGTAAAAAACATTTGGTCGTGTGTCTCTCCCCTACATCCATTGCTTTTACAATAGACATGCTTAATGTGACCTTTTGAGGTGTCACCCTTAGTTGCAAAGCCTTTTGGAGTTTCATCTAACCTTTGCAAGGTTTAATCAATTTAAAGTTAAATTGACACCATTTAGTGTGAAGTGTTGTGAGAGAACCACTTCGACTTTGGAACATTGTGGCCTTTAGAGAAAGCTTTTATTTGCATCATCTTTCTTTATGATTGAATAAAGCAATTAATAATCATAACCTCAACAATTTAAAGATAGATATTTCATCGACCCTACGGTTATAAAGAGTAATTCGTGGATTGATCCAAAGGGGTTGTTACTCATTGGACGATTCGACATTATGCTTCATAAATTTGAATATGACCTCAAGATGAATCATTTAAGAACACATCTTTACATTAAAACTACATTGCTCAATGGTATTTGTTCGTCGATGATAAAGGAGGTTTCACTTGTGCAAAGAATATTACCTTATTTGAAAATGTCAAAAGGAATTTATTGTTTATAGCATAACACAACATTCTAATTCAAGTACCACCATAGTCCACCCAATTATGATGGATGATTCCACGGCCTCGGTTGTATGGGGACCCACAAAGCCCTTGGGGGA